>CM020182.1:15681632-15708512 GCA_009805545.1 Oryza longistaminata | reverse complement strand
TGATCTGGCTGAAGATAACATCTGTAGTGGCAAGCGATGATTGAGGCATTGAGCTGACGAAACAAAAATGCTGCTCACTTGGAGTTCTGATCAAGCCGTTCTCTTTTTTAATATAAAAATTGTTTTGCTACATCATCAAATAACGTTCAACAGCTGTCTTAATCTAGTTCCGTTTCTTCTTTATGTTTCTGTAAGCTATCTTAATTTAGTTCCGTTTATTTCTTTTAATACTATCAGCATTTAGGAGTATAAATCTGATTGGCGACGATAAACTTGTTTCCCCCTTCCTAATGGGTAATTTTTAGGAGCGCCATGTTTTTGTTTAATATATAAATATTATTTGTTTTTCTAGGTAATGTATATCTTGTTTTGCTTATAATATGTTCTGGAAACGATGATTTCACAAGACCAATTCATTGTTTTACACAATGCCATAGGATTTGGCACTGATGCGATGAGAGACAAGAATGGTTACTCCATCCATCTAAAATATAGCAAGTTAGCAATATAAAGCTCTTATCATAATTCGTAGTATTAGCATGTATCACATCTTGTACTAGTTTGCTATATCTTGGAACAAATTAAAGAGGGTGGCATGTATTTTGCCATGGTGACAATGCAATCAGTAGAAATGGAGATAAGAATTATGATGTAGACATGTTTTTTCCTGGCTAGTCGACTCATTTCCTTCCATCGGTTTAATTTTGTTTACTATCATAATTTAAAGTAAATAATGATTCAATCTGGTGATTTAATAATTAAAAAAAGTCCAAGCATATAAGGGAATATGAAGCGGTCGCAGTGCGGTGAGGTGGCGTTTGGCCTTATCTCGCCACCTTGGAGATTCTAAGCCACGTTGGCATGGGTTGTGCCCTAGTGAGGAGCGCGAGCCTTCACTTGGACATGCGAACCATGTCAGAAATTATCAGATTTTTTCAATAGGAAGGTCCCCTCTTGAACTTCCTTTGCCGATGTCGTCAAAGCTTCAACCAAATCTAACAAAGTAGACGAAGCGAGTGAAGGGAGATCCCGCTGCCATCGTCGTCAAGTTGTTGTCGCCTCCTCTGGAGGCCAAATCCGGTTAGCTCAGTGGCACGGAGTGGCCACCGCCGTCAACTTCGAGATGTTGCCGCCGCCATCGTCGAGCTGCCCTTGCCGCCATCATTGAGCTAACACCACTACTGTCCAAGGCCTGATCCGGCAAACCACGTGCCAAATTTGCACGAGGTGGGAGGGGAGGGGGTAGACAACAGCGCCCCATCAAGGAGTTGGATAGGTGTGGTGCCGGCGGAAGGTAGAGGGAGACTGGCGCCAACGCTGGAGGAAGAGTTGCGCGACGAGCGATGGGGGAGAGCGTGACGGGGATGACTAGGAGGATGGGTGGGTGAATGTTTTTTTTCTAATTTTTAGGGTGTTTGGTGTAAAATATTGGATTGCCTACAAATTACAAAATATGAGCTAAAATAGGAAATAGCAAGGCCTGATATGCAAAACTGAAACACGTCTAGAGCTACTTTGCACTGTGGGGAAAAATGATTTGAGAACCCGTGTATTTATCCTAATAGCACTATGAGGTTACTCGTAGTAATATCTTGTACTGTGAATGGCCTAAAAGCACTTTCATCACAGCCCACTGTAAACTTAGTTTCTTCCCTACATTTCTAGATACTAGCCAAGAGCCTGTGCGTTGCAACGAAAAACAAATTGAGTTTCTAGCTTATTAATTCAATTAAACATATATTTAGTGCTAGTAGTACTCTTATGATTCTTGTTATTAAATAAGTAGGTGGTTTCGAAGATTGCGGATTGCCAGTGGTGAAACGGGAGAACACTCGTTGGAGGATAGTGTAATAGTATAGATTTTTAGGCCCAAACATCAATGGTAGAGGTGGTGTGGCAGAACGGACACCACCACTACTAACATTTTAAGTGGTAAAGAAGTAGTATTGCTATAATTAATCCATGAAATGCCATTGACAAGCGTCTAAGTCCCAAAAATGCTATCGGCAAGTGTGAGTTTCAAGAAATGCCATCGTACAAATGATTTTGTCCCAAAAATACCATCGCCGTCAGGGTTCCATCTATTCCGTGCTGTTAAATACACTGTTCATCCTATAGAACTTAACGGCACGAAATGAACGGAACCCTAACGGCGATGGCATTTTTGGGACAAAATCGTTTGTACGATGGCATTTCTTGGAACTCACACTTGTCGATAGCATTTCTAGTACTTAGACGCTTGTCAATAGCATTTCATGGATTATCTCTTGCAAAATTTATGAAGAACCAACAGTGAAATGGAAGAGTACTCATTAGAGGGTGATGTAATAGTATAGATTGTGAGGCCCAAACATAACATCAGTGGTAGGGGTGGTGTGGCAAAATAAACACCACCACTACTAATATTTTAAGTAGCGTAGATTTCTGATTTTCTGACAACGAAAAATGATTTTATTTAATAAATAAAACGATTTAACCAGACTACTGCTGAATACTCAATGGGACTTGCAATGTTCCGATCATGGACGTGCCTACATTCATTCACAGCACTAACAGTAAAACCATTTTGTAGGTTTCCATGATCGGCACGTCCATGATGGCATGATAGCAATGTAGGCACGTCCAACATAAACTGCCTCTTCTGACAATCTGAATTTCTTAGGTTTCCATGAATAAGTCTCTGTACTGGCAAAAGGTAGCCGTTCTTAAGAAGGCCAGTAGATGCCTGGATTAGCATCACGCAGCAATAATATGTTCAAGAACTGCAGCTACACTTGTATTTCAAGAATAAAAGAAAGCATGGCGTTCAGCAAAATTGTCAAAACAATATCAGCTGGATGAAAAAGAGGGACTGATCATTCCATGCACACATTCTAGTCCAGAAAATCATACATTTTGAAAAAGGATTACATCCTCTACTATATTAGTAGTGAAACAAAAATGTTATTACTCAAGTTATGTGTGATTTGTTGATATCATATTTTCTTTTGATTATTTGATTCTGCAGGTTTTCCTTGTCAGATGATAAGTACCAAGTGATTAAAATGCCAACGGTTAAGTCGAATGGCCACTCGCATTTCTGTCTAGGGAGGTCAGAGAAGGGCGTGTACCTTGCACTGGTCACAAACCCACGCTCGCTTCAGGTTTGGGTTCTCAACGAATCGTGTGACGAAATGGAGTGGGTGCTGAAGCACGAAAACAACCTCGATTCCGTGTTTCCCCGGCAAACTCGCCGCCGATGGATGCTCTTGCAAGATCTTGACAAGAAGGACAGTACTGCATTTCGCAAGGAACATAACGAAGAGATCGATTTCGAATGGAGCTCCGACGACAACGATGACGACGATCATCGCGGTAATGTTCTCCCAGCAACGATCTTCCAGGGATACCATGGAAACGTTGATAATAATGCCCTCGGATTTGGTAATTTTCCACAACCGCCGATCCCAATGTTCTATCATGGATACCATGGGAACATCGATGTTCTCGGATTTCATCCGTACAAGGAGATTGTTTTCCTATGTGAAGCGATGCAGACTGGGCTAGCCTACCATTTGAATACCTCAAAGATGGAGATCTTGGGCAAGTTGCCTCTGGTCAGCAGTTGCGAGGAAATTTTATCCAACAAAAGTTTCACCGGTGTGTCTCTTCCATATACACCCTGCTGGATGTGATGGTGCTTGAGGAAGAACAATTATTCTGGAAGACACATTGATCGCTCTGCTGCAATATATATACAGGATGATATGTCAAATAGATGGTGGATCCATGGTGATCTGGCGAAGATAACATCTGTGTTTGCAAGATGATTGAGGCATTGAGCTGTGAAACAAAAATGCCTGCTCACTTTGGAGTTCTGATCAAGCCGTTCTCTTTTTTTAATATAAAAATTGTTTGCTACTATCAAATAACCGTTCAAGCTGTCTTAATCTAGTTCCGTTTCTTCTTTATGTTTCTTGTAAGCTATCTTAATTTAGTTCCGTTTATTTCTTTTAATACTATCAGCATTTTAGGAGTATAATCTGATTTGCGACGATAAATCTTGTTTTCCCCCTTCCTAATGGGTAATTTTTAGGAGCGCCATGTTTTGTTTATATATATAAATTATTATTTCTTTTTCTAGGTAATGTATATCTTGTTTTGCTTATAATATGTTCTGGAAACGATGATTTCACAAGACCAATTCATTGTTTTACACAATGCCATAAGGATTTGGCACTGATGCGATGAGAGACAAGAAATGGTTACTCCATCCATTCTAAAATATAGCAAGTTAGCAATATAAAGCTCTTATCATAATTCGTAGTATTAGCATGTATCACATCTTGTACTAGTTTGCTATATCTTGGAACAAATTAAAGAGGGTATGTATTTTGCCATGGTGACAATGCAATCAGTAGAAATGGAGATAAGAATTATGATGTAGACATGTTTTTTCCTGGCTAGTCGACTCATTTCCTTCCATCGGTTTAATTTTGTTTACTATCATAATTTAAAGTAAATAATGATTCAATCTGGTGATTTAATAATTAAAAAAAGTCCAAGCATATAAGGGAATATAAAGCGGTCGCAGTGCGGTGAGGTGGCGTTTGGCCTTATCTCGCCACCTTGGAGATTCTAAGCCACGTTGGCATGGGTTGTGCCCTAGTGAGGAGCACGAGCCTTCACTTGGACATGCGAACCATGTCAGAAATTATCAGATTTTTTCAATAGGAAGGTCCCCTCTTGAACTTCCTTTGCCGATGTCGTCAAAGCTTCAACCAAATCTAACAAAGTAGACCCACCATCTCGGTGAAGAGATGGCTTCATATATCAAAACTCACTGTCGGGTGTATCTAAAAAATTGCCACAAGTTTGTTGAGTCAAACTATATTATAATTAAAATGTAATTACATTATAACTACATTGCAACTACATTATAACTACATTGTAAGTACACTATAACTACATATAACCTATACAGAATTTGCATTCAACTATGGTTTGATTAATTAGCATTGGGATCTTACGCGCGCGTGACATGTGTGAAATTTCTTTCTTAGCAATTTTTTTCCTTCGTGTACAAATCTCGAGGTAATCCGATGATTAAAAATCTAAAAGTTTTGGAGACAAAAAAAACTTGTGAAAGTTTTCTAGCAAATCCGTTCACTGTTTTGCGTGTGATAATGTGCTTACACATTCTTATCTATGATTATCTATGTTAGACTTTTCTTAATGGACATGTACTTGAATGGTGTTGCTTTTTTTATGATTGATATTTCCCCATTATTCAATAACTTGAGTTGAGATGTAGTATTTGATAGTGCAGTGGCAAGGTTTCAATCTCAAGGTCCTGTATTTAATTCTTGATATGCTCATATTTTTTTAATTATTTAATAACCAAGTTTCTTCTTGCCCTCATTGTTTAATAACTTAAGCCATGCTGTTGGATCAATTTCCAATGGATTACATGTTCCCTTGACGTTAAACTAGCCCACTCGCTAGTGTTGACATGCGGTAAGATAGAGGAACGCCAACAAATCCTCCTTCCTGGGTAGTAGTAAGTCACAACCATCAATATTCAGTAAGCAACTAACCTCCCTCAATAAGGTTATGTTCTTTTCAGCGAGTTCCCAACTCACCTCCTTCGTTTTTCGCATGCTAGACTTGAATCTTATATGATGTAAGGGTGAGAACAGGGGATGACCGAGGATTGCCTCAAGATCCAAGTAGACTCATTACTCCTTATATTGTTAATATTTATTACATGGTGAAGAACGTGTCACAATAGACATGGAATCCCCGGCCGGTCTCGATCATGACCCAACTAACCCAATCCTAGATAATCCCTTAATTCGGTGAGAGGGGAATGGCTAGGGTGGGGGTGAGAGAAGATGAGCTTGGCATTGGGTACTTATAAATCATGGAGTATAATAATAGAATAGGCATGATATTATATTTATTTTTTTTAGTATACTTATAAATCATGGAGTATATTTATAAATCATTGGGGGCTCTTTTGAAAAGCTGAATCATCAAAATGAAGGACTAAAAAAAATAAATATAATATCATGCCTATTCTATTATTATACTCCATGATTTATAAGTACAACAAAGTTTCAAAACTGTTTTTTTTAAGGACACATAGGAAAAAGAACTCAATAAAAAAATAAAATTTAATGTGAGAATTTTTGCTCATTTTCCTAAACAATAATCTAGAGTAGCTTATTTCATATAAAGTTTAATGGGGTTTATATATAGGGATCAATTATCTATTCCAGGGAGGACCATAATTTAGAGAAGTCCGGGAAGCGGCCGAAAGCTCGATGATACTCGATAGGCACGAAAACACAGTGGACAGAGGCATAATTAAATTTAAAAATATCCTGTTCATTCGATTTTTTTTCAGAAATATTCGGGACGCAAAATTTTTTGCAAAAATATACCATCGCTCTCGCACAACCATTGCGCGAGAATGATGTTACGTGACGTCGCGAGCGGTATCGCGCAGCGAAAGTGCGAGACCGCACAGTCTCGCGGAATAAAGGAGCGAGAGCGTGCGGTCTCGCGGAATGGAAGAGCGAGAGCGCGCGGTCTCGCATATGGAAACAGCGATACTGTCCAGCGTCTCCACTTTCATTAGTGATTAATTAATTACTTAATTATTAACTAATAATAATGAGTGAATTAATAATAATTAATTCATCACTAATCATGAAAATTATCACTAATTAACTATCCTGATTAGCGAGACCGTTCAGCCAATCGGCGGTGTCGCTCTCTGCTCGAGCGAGACCGTTCGGTCTCGCTATCCCATTCCGCGAGACCGTCCGATGTCGCGCCGGTGTCGCGCGATACCGTTCACGACGTCACATTCACGTCATTCTCGCGAAGTGGTTGAGCGAGATCGATGGTATATTCCTGCGAAAACTTTTGCATCCCGAATTTTTCTAAAAAATATTTGAATGAACAGTATATTTTGAAATTTAATTCGTCAAACCGCCTCCAGATTTCATATTCAGGTTTTCTTTCGAATTCATAGTTCAATTTGTCAAGTAAGTACATTTATGATGCAGCACATTATGGCTAAGGAGTAGAACTTGGATTAAATAATACGAAAGGACCACTCTATTATAAAGAACTTTGGCCTTGTTCAATCTTTGGCCTGAACTCGAGTACTACTCCAAAATTACTGATTTGAGATCGTACTAACAAACAGTTTGTTCTACCTCACCCAACGTCGTCTTCAGGGTGACCACCCACGACCCTAGGGTGTACGGAGTAATTTCAAAGAAAAACAGAATTCTCACCACCCTTTCACATCAAAAACTATATGACAACCACCAGTTCAAGACAACAAATCCTGTAATGTTAATGCTACATGTGGTTAAAAAGGTTGATTGCTACTATGTAAGAGTTCTGTCATACGAACCACTTCTCTTCATATGGAAACGAACCATTTCCCCCATTCCCTTCGTTTTGCGTATTTACAAAAATCACAACCATCATGTAATACCCACCTCACCTTTTTACGCGAACAAATGAGCTGAAAATTTTCCACCAAGCAATTACTTTACAGACAACAGGCAACTCAATGTACATTGGCAAGTCGGCAAGTCATAAAATGGCAAGAAACTAGATAATGCTATTGGGACGGTCTCAACAGGCTTCCTGACGCAGACAAGCTTCTGACTGCCACTCTCACCGCACCAACAGCACCAAGCTGCCATACCTCGGGGGTCAGCCCATTAAAATCATACTTTGCACCCTCATCAAGGTGAACCCACACGTGAAATGCTACCTGCACAGGCAAGATGTAAGAAAGATGCACATGCTTACTTAACTGTATCACGAGAATGGTTTTGAATCCATTCAACTTCGAAGTTCAAAAGAACCAGAATAGCATAGCACAGGCTTACTACAAACATAGTTATGTTGCAGATATTTAGTTCATCACTACTTAAAATGAAAACAAGATGCATCAGAAGCCCAGTGCCTTTAAGGAAAGACCTGAGAAATATGAAAGCGAACCTTGCCCGATGCATTTCGTATAGGAGATATATGTAGAAGATCACGGAACGAGCTTCCACCTTTCCTGTTAGAAAGTATCAATAACACAATGTTCTGTTATGTTCAAGGCATAAACTGTATCTGCAAATTGCTATACACTATTTTGTTTCTTTTTGCTGCATGCATCATGTTACCTTCTCTTATCACGAGCACAAATAGCATCTAGTGTTAGTGTCTTCTATTTGCATTTTTTTTATGTGATTCACCATAATTTATGTAGGTATGTCAGATATTTCTTGTCACAGTGATCACTTGAGGGAACCATGATCTTATTGTATACCCCAGGCATTCGATTGTCTGCTGTTGTGATAGCTATGATCTGACTAATCAGATGCCTGTTCATTAGTAATTTAATATGCAGTTTGGAATATCTATGCGCTAATCTAATCAAATACTCGTTCTAGTAATTAGGCAGTGCTATGTGCATTAGAATTCTTTTATTAAGCATTATAACATAGGCATACTAAAGTAGATCCAGGTGGTGGGAGGCCTACTTATATTATTTCATGAACGCATACTATCATTTCTGTGGATGTGGTCCCCACATTCAACAGCTTATTCTTGATAATGCACTAGGGCTGTGTTCTTTACCCTATCTTCCCAACTTCTACTCTCTTGTTTTCCGCACGCTTCCCAAACTGCTAAACAGTGTATTGTTTGCAAAAAAAAAACTATATGAAAGTTGCTTTAGAAAAATAATATTAATCCATTTTTCAAGCTTTTTAGCTAAAAATTAATTAATCATGTGCTAATTTGCTGCTCCTTTTTGCGTGCTTGAAGGGTTAGTTCCCAACCCACTATAACGAACACAGCCTAAATCTCTAACACAGAATATATAACACTTGTATCTGACATAAGTTCTTAATATTCCAGTGCTTTCTGCAACTATACTGACCTTGAGGCATTCACTGAAGAGAAAAGAAAATCTCTTCTTGCTAAGCGACATGGCAAAGGAGCAGATTTTGTTCGAGCAGTTAAGGAAATTGTGGAGATTTATGATTCTTTGAAGAATGAGAATAATAATAAGAGTGATACGTCTGGAACAGATGTGAAGCCAGATGTTGAAGATGCTGCCCACAATAGCAATTCTGACCGTGGAGGTCGTGGGGAAGGTTCTGATTTGGTCAATGATAACAAGCAAGACAGTCGACCTACATCTTCCATGGATCACAATGTGACCAATAGCCCTGGCTCAAATATTCCCGCAGTGGAGAGTGGCCGCTGTGTTGTGAATTCTGCACCTGACGAGCCTTCTAGTTCATTCTCAAAGAAGAGTCAAAATGATGTTCAGCAAAATATTTCTTGCGCCCTTGGTAATCTTACATCTCCACGGAAGTTGAGAAGTTCATTAGGTGCTGATCTACGACCAACAGAGGATTCTTGTGGGCCAATGAATAGTATTAATCAACCATGTGTTAATGTGATCTCTGATAACAAGCAGGTGCATTCTTTTCAGCATACATGCATCGGTGACAACAAATCAAACTCAGATTCTCTTCCAGCTAGAGAGGATTCCAGTCAAGGTACCTGCAGTAAACCTGAAGATTCTACAGTGGTTGTTGATGATGAAATTTTGAATTCTATTGATGATGTACAAGATATTCATCATATTGAGGCATCTAAAACAGAAATCAAACAGAATGGAACAATCGATTCCATGAGCACTACTGTCACTTTCAAGAGAAAAAGAAAGCCGCACACAAATCACATTAGTAATCCTATTATTAGTGTGGCACCAAAAACAGATGAAGAATTGCAGCCCAAGTCTAGTGGAAATCTCGCAGATTCCCCGAATTCAGGGAATGAAGTCAACAAGTCAGATGGAGACGAACACTTACCATTGGTCAAAAGGGCAAGGGTCCGTATGGGAAGAGCTCTTCTTAGGGGGTATTGACCACATGATTGTATATTAGCAGATGTAAACTATCATTTGAGTGTATATTAGAAGTATAGGAATTGAGTGCTTTCTATTTCTTCTTACACTTAGTTAGACTTACATATTATGAGGATTGAATAGCTTTGCTTCGTGTCACTCTACCCCTATATTACATTTAACCCCTGTTTAGGCTTTGACAATTATAAGTCATATATGTATAAAGTGCATTAGCGAGGTTCACTCTTATTATCTTCCCTTGGGATTAAAACTACGATACCTTTGGAATACCTTCGGGTGAAATGCTACAATGGTATATCCGTGCGCTTGCGGATTACTTTTGTAACCATACATATACCATGGCTAATTCTAGTGCCATTGCTGGGAATGAAGATTTCTAGTAATGTCGTTAAGAAATATCAACAGTGTGGTCTGTTATTCGAATGGCTTCAAATTTAAAACCTCCTCGAAATGCAACTCATATGTTTGGGCATTGGCTTTCATGTGTTCCTAAAGACATGAGAAATCTGCTTTTGATGGGCGCAACAGCTCTTTGTTGGTTCATTTGGCTAAGCAGAAATGGGGTGTTGTTTGATAACAAAATGGTATCTTCTCCTTTGCAGATAATTACTTTAGTTACCCGGTGGCTACGCAAGTGGACTATCCTCCACAAACCGGGACTTCGGGATACTATTGGGTGGTATCATGACGTTTGGACCAGGTGGCGCAGGAGATTTTTTTTAGCCAGGAGCATGGGTGGCGGTCTAGTCTACGGATTGGTAGCCACTAATTTTATGTTTTCTTCACACTCCTCTGCTTGGGATGATGCTTTTTCTTTTGTGGTTCCTTTTTGGCTGTGTGCATTTCATGCAGAGGTCAGGGGTGGGCTCAGTTGGATTGTATCATCTTGGTGTAATTGACTGACTCTTAATAAAGCTTCCATTATCTAATAAGACAATGCGGTGATCGACACTGAGTTGCCAGTCAGACCGGAGCTGTCCGAGCGGTCTGACCGGGTTGCCCGATAGTCAGACCGGTAGACTCTAGGAGGGAATCGGTTTCGGGTTGTTTTCGTACAATTTCTAGATTGCTTTATGTATATGACTTCTAGATGGTTTCTATTTGTATGTGATACTATTGTGTGCTGATGTAAATTAAGTTGATATGAACTTGTACTTGGATATTAAGTGTTTTTTTGTTGTTCATGTATAGGTTTTGCTTGAGGCCATGAGAATACAGCTAGTGATGGATCGGGACTAGGTTTGGGAAAAGTTGAGGTCCAGATGGTCAAGTATATCACGCAGGATGCTTACGCTAGATAACAATGCACATGGGGATCAGACCAACTATGTCGAGATCTTCATCGATTCGAGAGTAACTTTTATTCTCGCTAAAAGTTTTTGAGTTTTTATTTTCGCTGCCATTCACACCTTCTGATAGGCTTGTTTAATCTTGTGCGATCCTATGCAACTATTACATCCAGAAAGAAAAATCATCGAATGCAGCAGTAGCTGATCTCAGCAGTGCGAGCCCTCCTTGCAGGAGAGGGCGCCTGCCGAGGAAGTCATCGACGGCACGGAGGGGGCGGACCTTGCAAAGCTAGGGGCTTTCAAATTATCTGTCCTTGCTTCGCCTGATGCCCTGAAGAACGCGCCGTTGAGCATCAGGTCGCCGTCGGATACCCAGTTCCAGTGGTGCCACACGCTCTCCGGCACATCGTCATCCCGCTTCGTCACCTGCGGAAAATTTGCACCGGTTTTGTCAACACTATTTACAAAATAAGTGAAAGCTGCACGCAACCAATGGTGAATTGTGTAGCGGCAGGGTTCCATGTTTCAGTTTCAAAATTGTGAAATATTGGTCCCAATAAGGGAGGAAAACGGCTCAAAAATGGACGTAAACAAGCTCCACTATTTCCGTTTCCTTTTTTTAAAATCATAATCGAAATTGCAAACCTGGATAAAAACTGGAATCAAATATTTTCAAAAACGAACCAGAGAAAACAAGGTAACGAATATTTATCAAAATATTAAAAAAACTCTAACTAACCTTCTCAAATCAACAAAGAGATGTGCCTCATTATTTTACATTTCGAATATTTAACAATTACAAATAATACAACTTTTAGCTGTATACTTCACATTCACTTCCCCATAGAACTAAAACAAGAACTATATCCATCTACAAATGGCACGAACATATAAAACAAAAAATATTCGCAAAGTAAAAAGAAAAAATATCACTATCCACCTCAATACTTAATATAAGTCTCAACATGAAAAATAATTTGTTTTTTATTCTAAAAAAAATCTAAATTTCTTTTTTAAAGTTTCTAATTGATTCCAGTTTTTCACCGATAATAGCCTCATTGTATTCATTCCTGCTTTCCAGAAAAAAATCAAATCTGTTTCTATTTTCGAAAATTTCTAAATACATTTTGACCGACACTAAAACACGTCCGAACCGAAAACTTTCTGAACCCAACCAGAAGGATATTCTTCTAGCCAAAAATTCTCAGCTTTATTATCTAGATAATTTTGCTCAAATTTAGCTGGAACTTGTCAATATTTTAGATTTTTTTTTTCAGTTTGAAATTTCGGCAACATTTGTTCTTTCGTTCCGCTCCAAAATTTTGGAATCTTGTGTGAGTGATAGGAAGAATCCATAATTAATTATTCAAACTAGTTGTAAGCCCGTACGTTACACAAGTATTGTTCAATGTTTAAAATTATTAAAAGATCTTTTTATGATTTAACCACTCTGAAATTTGTAATTAATAAATATTGAGTTATACTTAGTTTAGAGGTTCTTTTGTATTGTTTTAATAAGGCTGGAATTCAGACTCAATTAAAACTAGCAAATACTAAGTTGTGTTTTGGTTGGTGTCTCAATTATACATTTGGCATGATACAATAAATGCCAAAAATTAATTAACAATGAGTTGTACTCAGTTTAGGGTCTAAATTATAAAATGCTTGAAAAATTCATAAAATTGGACATTAATAATTAAGGAGTGGTACTCGGTATGGAGTCTCTGCTATAATTTTTTTTTTAATTATGACTAGCAAAAATGCCAGCGATGTTGCAACGGGTGAAAAAGTTCTAATGATAATATATGTTTTTCATGCATAACAATGTCAATGACAATGTTTGTAGGGATCGTTTGTAGCTAAGATCGACAATTAGAAAATTGGAACATCTTCAATGTAATGGCCCAACCTCGAAGATGGCAAAAGCCATGTAGGAGATGAAAAAAAATCAATGTATCCTATCCAACTCAAGCGTCCATCAATTTTATCTCGCGTTGAGTCAAATGGTTTTTCGGGGCGATTCTGGTTATAAATGACATTTTTTTTCTCGTGAGTCGGACGGTTTTGTCTAACCTTTTTTTATAAATGGTGATATTTTTCTCGCGTTAAGTTAGACAGTTTTCTCGAACCGTTTTTAGAAACAACGGTTTTTTCTCGCGTTGAATCCAATTGTTTTTTGACCCCTTTTTTATAAATGGTGTTTTTTCTGACAGTTTTTTTTAGAGCGGCTTGTTTTTTATAAATGATGTTTTTTTTTCTTGCGTGGTTTTCTCAAACCATTTTTCAGAAATGGCGCATTTCTTTCTGACAATTTTTCCTAGCATGTTTGTTATGCTTTTCTGACATTTTTTTCTCGCGTGTTTTTCGTCTTGTTTTTCCGAGTGTTTTTTCTGACAGTTTTTCAGAGCAGCTTGTTTTCTTATTAGCGGTGTTTTTTCCTTGCACGTTTTTTTGACCGTTTTTTTCCTTGCATGTTTTTTGTTTTATTTTTTACAAACGATGGAAAACCTTTTTTTGACGCTTTTTTTGCACTTTTTCTGACATTTTTTTCTCACACGTTTTTTCCTTTTTTTTCTCATGCGTTTTTTTAAAACGTTTTTTATTTTCTCGCGTATTTTTTGTTCAGTTGTAGGATGAAAGCTTCTCTTTTTCAATAGTTAGATTAGATGTAGAGAAGAGATATATACGGATTACTAAAACGAATAGAAATTGGACTATTTTTTGCCGCGCATTTTTTTGTCCTTTTTATATTTTTTTTCTCACGTGTTTTTTATTGTTTACGACCCTTTTTTTAAGGAAATCGCATGGACCTTTTCTTTATGTTTTTTGGGATTTTTTTATTTTCGCCTTTATACGAATCAGATTTTTGTTTTTTCTTTTTAAGGGAATTGGATCTATTTTTTTGCCACCTTTTTTTTTATTTTTCGTCTTTTATTGGAATCGGACTTTTCGCTACTTTGGGGAATCAGACATTTTTAAGGGTTTTTTTTGTTATTTTTTTTATTTGGACAGATGAAGGAAACGTTTTAAATTTTTAAGTAGTATATATATTTAGTAGTTCCTGATTTTATATTTAATTTATATATTGGGTTGTCATGACCTCATAACTCATAATAGATGGGTTTTTCATGTGACCCGTAATGTTAAATGCAGATGTATGATCATGGTAATACTAGACTGGACCTGCAAGATTGATGAGGGCCCTGCTGGGATTGCATATGCTCGCTGGAGCCCTGACAGTCGTCATATACTAACGACATCAGAGTTTCAGCTCCGTCTGACTGTTTGGTCTCTTGTAAATACAGCATGCATACATGTACAGTGGCCAAAGCATGCCTCCAGAGGTGTTTCTTTTACTAAAGACGGGAAGTTCGCTGCAATCTGTACTAGGTAATAATATTGCCAAAACTCTATACACATTACCAATATTTGGTACTACCTCCATACAAAAATAAGTGCAGCCGTAGGTATCTGTGTCCAATGTTTGACCACTCGTCTTATTTGAAAAATTTATGAAAAAACTTTAAAAAAAAGTCATATATAAAGTACTATTCATGTTTTATCATGTAATAACAACAAAAACACTAATCATAAAAAAATTTCAAATAAGACGAACGGTTAAACGTTGGACATAAACAGTGTAAAATTGTACTTATTTTGGGACGAAGGGAGTAACAAACTAAATCTAACTACATAATTGTCAATTTTACCAAATAATGGTATGGTTGAAAATATCATCAATCTGAACATGCCCTTATTACGTGATATATATGTCACCATTATATCTGCCATTTACACACCACATATACTACATACCGAACGAAAAAGTTTAAAATGGGCAAGTTTATATACCTCTTTGGCCATATCAGCATAGAATCTGTTGCCGTGGCTAATTATGGTCGGTGAAGCACTGCCCCCAATGGCGTACTTTTGCCATGCTATGTAATCGTTGTTGATGACGTGGAAAAGACCAAACCGACACCTGGCACGTAATGAAAAAAAAACACTATTGAACTAACATTTTCTGCTACTAACTCCGTTCTTTTGTTCTTTGTTAGTTTTCAACATCGTTTTCAATGCAAAGTTTTATCATTATTATATCTTTAATATATACTCTTTTAAAATTTACAAAAACTGTAACTATCTGAAAAAAATGTTTATCATGATAAATCTACCAATGCAATTTTCACATGCAAAATCCTAATTTATTTGAAATGAGTTATAGTATAAAAAATAGTCAAAACGACTTATAATATGAAATGGAGGGTAGTACTTAATTTTCAATGCACATGTTTTATCATTATTTCTTTAAAATGCATTCTTTCAAAATCTATAAATACTGTAACTATATGAATAATATGTTTTTCACAATAAATCTACCAACGCAATTTTCACATGCAAAATCATAATAGTCTCCATTATTTAAGATTTTGAGATTTAACTACACGTATTCTAGGGTTCATCTATTTCAGAGCAGAGTTAGTAACACTGTAAACATGGAATGAGTTACCTTGGCATTCTTTGGACGAGGCCTGGTCCAAAGCGATTGAAGGCAACGGTGACCTGCATGGCCTTGTCGTCGGTGTAGTCGTCGTTGTGGCCGAGGAGAATTGCCTTGTCATGGTTGCGCAGGAGGTTGTTGGAAAGCGTCACGCGGGTGGAACCTTCGACCACGTCGATCAGCCCGTCGGCGCAGGCCTCCACCGTGCAGTGGTCGACCCACACGTCGCTCGAGTTGTGGACGCCGACGCCGTCGCCGTCCGACATGCCGGCCTCCAGCTTGGGTGCCGGCCTGCACCGGCGTATGGTAAGCCCGTGGATGACGACGTCGCTCGCGCCCCTCACCGCGAAGCACGCGCCGCCGTCGCCAACCACCACGCGGGCGCCCCTGCCGTCCACGGTCTTGCGCGAGCTAACGACCAGCTCGTGGGCGGGGCTGATGGTCATGTCGCCGGCGAACACGATCCAGAGGGGCTCGTCCTGGACGAGGCCGTACCGGAGCGTGCCGGGTGCCGGGCGGGCTGCGTCGTCGCCGGTGTCGTTCACGACATACACCCTGCCCCCCTTCCCGCCGACGGCGCGGCGGCCGAACCCGACGGCGCAGTCGGCGAGCCGCTGCCGGTTGTCAGCCCAGCCGGGGTCGCAACGCCAGCAGTCGTCGATCGGGTTGCCGGTACCGCAGTCCGGTGCAGCATCAGCAGTACTACCATTGATCAGCAAAGGAGAAGAAGCTGATGAAATGGATAAAACGGAGGCGAACAACCATATGAATATGAAGATGGCAGCCATTCTTGTTTTTGTTGATATCTTGTTGGAATTCGGAAGTGATATACTAGTAGAGAAGAATGCATTGCAGTGCAGGTTGGTTCATATAGATTTTGGAAAGAACAGATCGCCAATTCGCCACATAATTATTTATTTTTCATGCAAAAAAATGACGAATTGGAAACTGTTTGGGCAGGATATTTATTAGAATGAGCAACGTGAACACTATATGGAAATATATCACTCTTTATATCTATTTCATGGAAAGACCTTGCTCTCTTTAAGGTTTTAATTTCCCGGATTTGCTGGCAAACATAATTAATTGTTGGTAGAAATTAAAAACTGCAAGAATTTGTTGATTTCAAGATATTACTTTGCCTGTGCTAACGCGACGGTGCACATACACCGTCACAGTTCAAGCGTCATCAATCCATTAGAGCAGACTTGGTCCGTGCAAGGCTTGTTTTCTCAAACTCAAAGACATGTTGATCTTCAGAATGCGTTTGCACATCCTCAAGAAATATAGGAGAAAGCATATTGATAAATCTTGAAGTACAAAGGAGATAAACGGAATTGAATTGGTTCTATCACAGTAATCTGAAATATACAACAGTTTAAGTATGGCATCCAAAACAGTGATGTCTAAATGATACGAGCAGGTTACTTTGTCTAAATAAATCTCATCCATCCGTTTCCATTAATGACCTAATCTCCAACTAAACTCCCTATCAATTTCTACCACCTCTACCAATCAAGATATTGGGATTAAAAATCAAATTACCATCTTAATCTCACCATCAATTCTCTCGTGTAAACTCACAATCCCCTTCCCACAAGTTGCCAAACAAGCCGTGGAAGTTTAGAGTGATGAGGCTATTAACTGTTTTGTTTTGTCAGGATACACAGGAATTTTGGTAGGATGGGGATGCGGAATTAAGAAATGAATTCCCTCCTTTTCAATACCTGGGTAGGAGGTGGTAATTGGGAGGGAATTCCTCCTTTGCTTTGCCTAAACAAATCTCAACCATCCGTTTTAATTAATGACTTAATCTCCAACTAAACTTCCTACCAATTTCCACCACCCCTACCAAACAAGATATTGGGATTAAAATTCAAATTCCCATCTTAATCTCACTATCAATTCCCTCATCTAAACTTCGAATCCCCTTCTCTCGAGTTGCCAAACAAGCTATGAAAGGTATAGGGTTCGAGAGAGATGAGTGGCCGAGCGGGGAATACTGGTCCTAGCGATATGGCCGTAGATAAGTGTCGGCAGGGATTGGGCCCACTACCCATAGCTGATGCACATTCAGCACAATAAGGGCATTCACAGTGCGTCACAAAGTTTTGGTGCTCCTCGCATGCCACCTAGACAAGAACAATATTAGACACATATTCCACAGTGCAAACTCCACAAGACCACAATACAAGTAGCTTATAGTGGGTCCCACCAATATTGCTTTTTCACTTTTCACTTTCCCCTCTCCCCTCTCCTCTCTCTCCCCTCTCTTCCTTTTCCCACCGCAGAGAGCCGGGCGGCAGCTCAAGCGGCGACGGCGCTAGGCGGAGCGGTGGCGGGGCAGTGACGGCGCCGGTCGGAGTAGTGGAGGGCGGCCAGATCCGGCGGCCGCTCACCCCACCGCGCCGCCGCTCCTTCTTCCCTGAAAGGACCTTGATGTCACCTAGAGGGGGGTGAATAGGTGTTCCTAAAAATTATCACAACTTCATAACATATTAGAATGAGAGAAATTTTTCCTGTTCAAATCGAAACTTCTGGTATGGGATTCGAAGTTTTGGTCTCAACTGAAAAGTTCGGCGGATAACTGAATAAAACACTAGCTATGAACTGTGTAGCTCAAACAAACAAAATGTAAATGAATCAAATGTGACAAATAAGGTATCTATGTAATATATAATGCCACAACAAATATTAATTAAGCATGCAAGTAGATCGGGTAAAAACAAGCTCAAGCACAATATGAGATATGCAAGAATGAGGAAACCAAAGAAAGGAGACACGTTGATTTGTTTCCCGAAGTTCAGATCCACGGATCCTACGTCTCCATTGATCGAGGGCCAACAGGCCGGGTCTATTTCAACCTTTCCTCATGAGATTGCACAAATGCACTCCTCGGTTTCACTTTTGATTTCTTCCCTTGCGGAGGCGAAATCGAAGCCTTCACAAACTTTCCGTGGCACACCACAACATTGGTGCTCACCGGCGACGCTAGCCGTCTAGGAGACCTTAGTCCCAAGAGTAACAAACACAATCGAAGATTTGCTTGCTATGAACTCGAGTGCTCAAAGTGTGGAGTGAAACTCACTAGCTCTCAATTTCTCAATCTCTCAATCCAACTCTCTCCCCTTCTCAATCCCTCTCACAAAGAGGCACCACAAAGGATGGAGTGAAGCTCACTAGCTCTCAACTCCTCACTCTCTCAATCCAACTCTCTTCCCTTCTCAAATCCCCTCACAAGAGGGCACCACAAAGGTAGGGAAATGGGGATGGCTATTGGGCTTTGGATGTGTCTAATACTTCCCAAGAACAGCAGCCACTAAAAGGAGGGGTGGAGGAGTTTATATACCTGAGCCCCTCAAAAACTAGCCGTTGGAGGCCAAGACTAAATTTTCAGAAGTTCCGAAAAGTATTTTCGGATATGTCCGAAAATTTAATCTCAGATTCGCAGCCATTTTCGGAATTTCCGAAATTTTTGGAGTTTCCGAAAAAATTTGGAGTTTCTAATATTTTTTTAGAATTTCCGAAAAGCCACAGAGTAAAACAACTATAACTTTTCGCTCGGGAGTCCTTTTTTGATGAACTTGGACTCTATGGAAAGCTCACTCAAAAGATTACCCAACTCAACCAAAAACAAGGTCTAAAACCACTTAAAGGATGGTTAAAGCTTGAGTTTCTCTCAAGGTAGCCTATCGTAGATAGGTTACTTTGAGCACCGAACATACACAAACACCTCGACGTTACATCCCCCTTAATAGTACGGCATTCTCTAAACTCAAATGTAAATAGGAAGAGAATTATACCAATAGGATGCCTTCTTTCCATCTTTCTTTCATTATCTTAAGGGACGCCAATGCCGAAACCGTTTCACCATATATTCTTCAAATGATTGATGTGGTTACTTGTAGCTTCAAATGGCCTCGCATGGTCCATCATAACAAAGCTCACTCGCCCTTCACCACCGGATTTGGTTCTTCGGCGCCAAGCCCCTTGCTTGCCCTTCACCGCTGCATGGTCCATCGTGACCGAGCATCGCTTGCCCTTCACCGTCTTGCCATAGTAGCCACTTCGTATCCCACATCTTCAACATTTTCACTTTGTCATTCTTGGTATCGTTAGGTGTAATGATATCACTTGAGCATCAACACCTTTGCAATCCTTGGGACCTATTTCTCTCATTCAACTCAATAAAATTATTAGTCCCAATGATCCGGTTGTCAACCTCCACATGTTGACCAACAAATCGCGTATATAAAACGATATGAAATAATGATGAGTATTAATCAACACCACAAGTGTCATATACTCAAATTAATGCTCAAATGTAAAGATCCCAATTAAATGAAAGTGAATAACTTGGATCGATTACATGCATAACTAAAGTATAGGATTTACTCCCTTAAATGTATGCATACAAATGTTTGTGTGAAGCAAGAGTATGCATGAAAGAATGAAACATTAAGAGCTTATCCTATATAAGATAGAAGGCATTTATCAAATAGAGGCATTAAAATAGAACATACCTTCATCATCTCCATGTTCTCAATGTAAAGAGACTAAACAAGATATGGCTCAAACAAAACATTAATCTCACATGCTTATGTAATCACATGAAAATATTATATATATTCATATCATATATATATACATATAAATATATACTATATATATTATATATATATATATATATATATATATATAATATATATAATATATATATACATATGCATACATATACATATTACATATCATACATATACATATATGAATAACTATTCTATAACCCCCTCCCCCTTCCTCATCCGTCCCAGCCTCCACTCCCCCCATCTCTGGCTCCCCCTCCCTCCCCTCTCTCCTCTCGCTTCCCCCTCCCCCTACTCTCCCCTTCGATCTCTCCCTCCCGTGCTGCCTCCCCCTCCCCCTTCCTCTCTCTCTCTCCTCTCCCCTTCGATCTCTCCCTCCCGTGCCGCCCCTCCCCTTCCTCTCTCTCTCTCTCTCTCACTCCCCCCTCCCCATCCCCTCCCATCGATCTCTCCTCCCTTCCTCTCTCTCTCGCGCTCCCCCCTCCCCCTCCCCTCCCCATCGATCTCTCCCTCACCGTGGCGCCCCCTCCCCCCTTCTGATCTCTCTTCCCTTCCTAATCTCTCTCTCTTTTTAGAGAGAAAAAATAAAATAAAAATTTGCAATCAATAGGATTTGAACACAAGACCTTCAACTAAATCAACATAAGAACAACCACTAGACTATATCTCACTTGTTAAACTAGGAATTAAAGCAAAAATATATGGGTTAAAGCCTCACATGCTAACCATATAGTTGTTACTGCACAAAAATATGTGTTACTACAAGATAGGTGCATGTTACCACTTCCAAGTAGCTACGTTACTGCACGATAATTGTAGTTTTACTATGTCGTTTTTACAAGATGAAAATTGAATAGGTGGGCTATAGGTAAAGTCTGTAGGTGGCTTTGAGCGAGGTCTGATTGATATTGCAATGTTTTGAACAATTTTATATATTTGGTAAAACCATGTTATTGTATGCATATGCCATTGTTACTACAAATTACTCATTTTGTTACTGCATGTGGAGGGTTAAAGTTCAAAATGCCAATCTCGAAAAGAAATATCTCACCAGAGATGTATTATTTTTTAAAGCCGTTTCCACCATGATGCTATAGTGTTACTGCATGGGAGGGTTAATTTTCAAAATGCATCTACGTACTCCCCTCCTCAAGAAACCGTTCTTCCTCCCTCTTCTCAAGAAAACCGGTCTCCTTCCTCCAATATATAGTGTTATTGCATGCATGCCTATGATGTTACTGCACTTTTGACAGTAGTATTATGGTGAATTGAAGTAAATCAGGAATTGAAACAAAAAAATATGGGTTCAAAGTCTCAGATGATAACCATATACTTGTTACTGCACAAAAGTAAAAGTGTTACTACACGACAGATACACGTTACCACCTGACAGTTACACATTACCGCATATTTATGCAGTAACACTATCTAAGAATTGCAGTAAAACACTTTTTTACTGTAGAACATATAGAGCGTTATTGCACCTTTGGCAGTAACATTGTGTTGAGATTGCAGTAAACTAGGAATAAAAAAAATATAGGTTAAAATCTCACATACTAAATATAATTGTTACCGCACAAAGTGGAATTGTTACTACATGGCAGGTATACGTTACCACATGTTTATGCAGTAACACTATTCAAAAATTGCAGTAAAACGCATTGTTACTGCAAAACTTATGGTCTTTACTACA
The DNA here is from genome assembly GCA_009805545.1 of Oryza longistaminata. Taxonomy (NCBI): domain Eukaryota; kingdom Viridiplantae; phylum Streptophyta; class Magnoliopsida; order Poales; family Poaceae; genus Oryza; species Oryza longistaminata. Next base: position 15,686,503 of record CM020182.1, on the reverse strand, counting down.
CACCTACAGTAACGTCGCGATGGGATTGTAGTAACGTACAATAGATAGTAGTAACTAATGATGTAGTATTACTACTTATGGAGAGTCAAGATCCAAGAAAACCCAAACTTCGAACAACAATCTCTCACGTGATGTATGATTTTTTTAAACCGTTTGCACCATGTTGTTAGAAAAAAAGTGCTTATCAAAAGTAGATCCGTCATGGCTATATTTCAACTAAATTTGAGTGTTGTTACTGCACGTAAGTCATAGAGTTACTGCACGATGACTGTCGCATTACTGTACCATTCCGCAAGACGAGAGCTGAGAAGAGGTGGGTGGTGGGGGGAGTTGGTAGGCAGTTTGACCAAGCTTTGACCGACGTGGGGGTGCTTTGACTGAGGTAGGAGGTGGGTTTTAAACCCTTAGAAGGGAGGGGAGGTGGGTTTGACCCTTGGGAGAGAGGGGGGTATAGAATAGATATTCTATACCCCGGGTGTAGAATAGTTTTTCTATATATATATATATACACACACGTATATGTGTGTGTGTAATTAATATATATACATATATATATGTATATATATTAATTACACACACACATATACGTGTGTGTATATATATATATATATATAAAACTATTCTACACCCGGGGTATAGAATATCTATTCTATACCCCCCTCTCTCCCAAGGGTCAAACCCACCTCCCCTCCCTTCTAAGGGTTTAAAACCCACCTCCTACCTTAGTCAAAGCACCCCCACGTCGGTCAAAGCTCGGTCAAACTGCCTACCAACTCCCCCCACCACCCACCTCTTCTCAGCTCTCGTCTTGCGGAATGGTACAGTAACGCGACAGTCATCGTGCAGTAACTCTATGACTTACGTGCAGTAACAACACTCAAATTTAGTTGAAATATAGCCATGACGGATCTACTTTTGATAAGCACTTTTTTTCTAACAACATGGTGCAAACGGTTTAAAAAAATCATACATCACGTGAGAGATATTGTTGTTCGAAGTTTGGGTTTTCTTGGATCTTGACTCTCCACAAGTAGTAATACTACAGCATTAGTTACTACTATCTATTGTGCGTTACTACAATTCCATCGCGACGTTACTGTAGGTGTGTAGTAAAGACCATAAGTTTTGGCCTCAGCTCAATCCGTGGTGGTTTTGGTCCTACGTGGCAGTCCAGTCAGCAATTCTTTTAATAAAAAATGGTGGGCCCCACCTGTCAGTTCCCCACCCCTCTCTATCTCTCTCAACTCTATCTCTATCCCAATCTCCCCCCCCCCCCTCCTCTTCTCCCTCCCCTCACCAGCACGCAGCACCGAGAATGCGGCGGCAGGCGAGGGCGGCTGAGACGGAGGCGGAGTGGGTGGCTGGTGGCGGACGTGGGCGGCTAAGACAGAGGCGGAGTGGGCAGGCGGCTAAGGCGGAGACAGCGCTGGCGGCGGCAGCGGGCGGCTAAAGCGGGGGTGGAGCGGGCGGCCGGCAGCGGAGGCGAGCTCGCCAGGGTAGCCGATGGCGGAGGCAGAAGGCGCTCTCTGACCTCTTGGTCCTCATCGACAGATGACGCGGCCGCCGCGGGTTGGCGGTGATGCCTCCTTCCTCTCCTTCCACTGCAACCGCGTGTCACCATTTCACTCGTCGTCGTCATCCATGCCCGAAACACGCCATCACGCTCCAAGCCTAGCGGCGCCGCGTGTGCACGAGCAGACACTTGGCGGCGCGGCAGCGACCGACGACGCCGTTGAGGAGGGGCGCGACCGCGGCGACGCGGGAGCAGGCGTGTGTAGCCCGCTTGCCGCCCTCTGCCGTCACCGCCACACGCCGCCGTGCGCGCCGAGAGAGAGGGAGAGGAAGAGGAAGAGGGAAGAGGAGATGAGAGAGTATATATGATAGGTGGGCCCACCATTAAAAAAGAGAAAATGCTGACTCGATTACCACGCGTACGCCATGTAAGACAAAACCGCTATAGATTGGGTCGAGGGGGGTAATTCGTCCGGTATTGAAAGTTTAGGTGAGTGATGTCTGGTTTTTGGGTTTAGCCGTTTAGGAGATAATTCTGTTAACTGTGATAGTTCGGAGGGGTAATTCATACTTTTTCCAAGAAAATATATGAGAGTTATTTTTTACCAATCTTTTCTTGGAGTGATTAATTTGCTTGCCTCTCCAACATTGTTTTATTCTAATTTTTGTTTCTTCAACAAGAAAGATAAAACAATTTAACGTATTCATGCACAAAGAACTACGTTAACGAGTTGTCCATCGGGTGTCTTCGTATTTAGGTGCATGCTTAAGCTTACACCGGTGGGATTTCGTTAAAACCATCTACGTATCAGGTTGAACTCATGATATCACAAACTAGACATTCGCAATTCAGATCACGTCATCCCCCAGCCCACTGTTTCTCCTCTAAACTCTCTTGTTGGCTAACATGTCAGTGTGACAAGACGTCTATCACGACCTCCAGATAATGGCGTGCATGTACGCCTACAAGCTACATGCATGCATGGCCCTGAATGTCCACATGCAGTCATGCGAGGACGAAGACTATCCGATAATATTTTAATCTCATCTAATAAACCTTCCAATTATTCGATACCTTCCTAAATAAAAATTGTTCATGTTGTGCATCGAATGTTTGAACACATATATGAAGTATTAAAATAGAAAAAAAAATTACATAGTTCACCAGAAAATTATGAGACGAATCTTTAGTCTAATTGTGTCATGATTGACAATGTGGCGCTATAGTAAACATTTGCTAATGATATATATTAGGCTGAATAAATTTTCTTGTAGTTTCCTGACATAATCTGTAATTTGTTTTGTTATTAGACTACGTTTAATACTTCAAATGTGTGTACGTCTATCCGATGTGATATGAAGTGCCAAAATTTTTGCCAACTAAACAGACCAGAAAAATCTACACCATACAGATTATACGCAGATAAGCAGCTAAGCTTACCCTTCTACTACTACATGCTTTTGTTATCCTCCAATCCCACCCCAAAAAAAAAAAAAAAAAAAAAAAAAAAAAAAAAAAAAAAAACTACTACATGCATGCACAGTTAAGCAGCAAGCCGGCAGATTGTATACATCGGTCAGACTCCAGACCTCTACATGTCCTTAAAACCCAGCACGTGTCGTATCCCCGAGGCCGAATGAGACGCAGCCACAGCATCTATATGGACAGTGACAAGTCTAGAACGTCCTTAGCACAACTGCAAGATAATATTATCTAGGTTGGTTGATATATATAGTTAAATATACATATGGGCGTGTATTAATCTGCTAGCTGATCAGGATTGAGACATTGAATGATATTGTAGTTTAGTGAGGAGGGGAAAACTAGCTACTGAGTTAATCTCATTTGATTAAGCTTAGAAAGTACATGTCTTAGACGTGATAATTCTTCTTTCAGGGCATGCATATATATCAGGTGAAAAAGGCACGCTTACTTGAATGGCAGGCAAGCAGCATTGCCCGTAGTTGCTGCTGCTGAGCCGGACACATGAAGCTAGGATTCTCCTTGTCTGTAGGACCGAAACAAAGGAAGATTGCGTCAACCTATATATACTTTGGTTTATGGGGATATTTGTGTATATATGCAAATGCATGCATTAGTTGTATTTAAATTACAGAGTTTCGTCTGAAAATAAATGGTGCAGGATCGAGCTGTTTGGATCATATATGTCAAATATCGATGCATGGATAGAGAAAATTAAATAATAGGCAGCTGATATAAATAGTTCTCTATCGCATACAGTTGGCTATGGCATCCCATACAACTAGACAAGCACTGTGCATACAAAAACATATATATAACATGTACATGTATAACTATCTGTATGGGAGAAAAAGACGTATATATACCTCTAAAACCTTTGTCAAGTCGTAGATGCAGTAATCAGCTTCTGGCCGACTAATTCCATTCTTCCAGAGCACGTGAACATGCTTCTATCTGCCAAGGATCATATACAGATGCGCTTGTCACCATCTCTGAATGTTTCCTGTCAAGAATTCAATTGATAGACTCTTAAGAGATTGACTGTGCTGCCTGTAACATCGACAGACTCGACCATCATTACAGATAGTATATGCAGATCACTATATATATACCCATATGGGCACCATGGTGGCACCATGTATAAAATACACAAATTCACTTAAATTTTTCAAAATTTTTTTAATGTGAGTATATACCTATTATAAGAATCGGATTCATACCTATACCTATCAACAAAGCAACTCAAATTTAACTTTATTTCAACAATCCATGATTACGTACCCAACTAATTATATGATTGGATCCTATATAGCTAGAATCAAAATCTAACAAAAACAAGTTAAATTAGTTCAAACTTGTTTTGAACTAGTTAGTAAAGTAGTTAATGTTAATACCTAAACATTTAAAGAATTTCGTACTCATTTGAATTGAGTATATACTCAATTTGAATCATGGAGCCCGGGCACCATGGAGCACCAAACAAATTAATATATATATATATATATTATAATATATATATATATATATAATATTATATATATTAAACTATTCTACACCCGGGGGTATAGAATATACCCCCCCTCTCTCCCAAGGCCAAAACCCACCTCCCCTCCCTTCTAAGGGTTTAAAACCCACACTCCTACTCATCCAAAGGCTCCACCCGTCGGTACAAAGCTTCGGGGCGGTCAAACTGCATACCAACTCCCCCCACACTCAAACCATCTTTCTCAGCTTCTCGTCCTTGCCGGAATGGCTACACGCCTCAGTAGATGACTACGGCACTCCGGATCTATTGATAAGCACTTTTTGGTGCAAAAGATTCTTTTTTTAACATTAGCTATTGTTAACGTTACTAACAATTTATACATCTCTCCCC
>CM020182.1:15601632-15681607 GCA_009805545.1 Oryza longistaminata | reverse complement strand
GGGGGGGGGGGGGGGGGGGGGGGGAGAGGTATTTGTTCGGTTTGCATAGTTGGGGTGAAGGATGTCCGGTTTTGTGGTTTAGGGGGTAATTCAGTTGACCACGATAGTTCGTGAGAGTAATTCGTACATTTTCCTATTTTCTTTTGGGCAGTGGGGAGGTGTGGAGGAGGAGGTAGTTGGGGCTGTAGTTTATGATTTTTCAAATCATGAAATCTGGCTCAATTGAGCAGAAAAGTTTCTCCCAGAACCTCCCTCCAAAAGGTAAAAAATAAGGGTTGCGTTTTCTTCCCAAAAGGTTCTCCCGAAAGTTAGCTGCATGCTATATGGTGCATATATACGTGCACACGCTTGTGTGATAATTTAAGTATCTAGATTGAATTATCGCGTGATCTTTGTCTTCGCATGGCTGCATGTGGATATTCAGGGCCATGCATGCATGTACGTCTGCTATTAGTTCACTACTATAAAAATTCATTTTTACACGCAGTATTATCTTTCCATACGAGAGCTAAAATAAAAATCTTAGGGTCATGGATCGTCCGTGAGAACCTATTTTCAGTTGGTTCCTTAAGAAAACTACCTATAAAAATAGGTTTAATTTTGCGGGTGGTTTCTCTAAAGAATCCCTCGCATATTCATGATTTTTACACGCAGTTTCTTAAGACAATCACTTATAAAAATGGAATGATTTTAATGGTGGTTCAAGGGAGCTAGAGCTGATAAAAATATATTTTTACCGGTGATCCTTTAAAAAACAAAAAAAAAAAACAAATTCGGAAGATGACAATCATTTTATGAAAATTGTAGTCCTCGACAAGATCTATAACTTTATAACTTTGTTGCTGAAAACTTTTTCATTTAACAATGTTTAGGCAGCTAAATATTTGTTACAAACTCTTAGATCCATTCTTGGAAAGAAATTTTTGAGTTTTTTCAAACGGCCTTGGATGGGTATGTGTTCTATATTAAAAGCCACAACATTTTCATATGAAGTCGGATGATGTCAAACTTTGTATAAAAGTTGTATTCCTCAATGAGATCGATAACCTTGTAGTTGAACTTCTTTTATTTGAGATCATTTAGTGGTCTAAATATTCATTACAAACTCTCAGATCTATTTTTAAAATCTTTTTTAGTTTTTCATCATAGTTGTAGAGCTCGATGTGGTCTATAAGTTTGCAGTTGATGAGCCTCTCCATGCGACCAGAATGGGAATTACTTTCATTTCATCACTTCCACGGGAAATCCATGAATTGAAATGGTTAAACATAGTATTTGTGTAGGTTCGAATACAATTAACTAAGCCTACAAAACGAGATGCATGGTAGATTATGTGAGCATAAGTATAATAATCAAACTTTGATAGATTAAAACACACCCAATCTCAAAAGCCAATAGAACACACGTCGAGCAGCCTATCCAACCTTCTAGGGTCGGTTTGACTGAGACCTGGATGGTCTGACCATCGGTCTAAAAACAAGTCAATACTTCTTTAAAAATATGTGTTTTTTCGAAACCAATCGTTGGATCGATCCCAAAATTTGACAAAATATACAATACAAACTGTTTGATTAAAACAAAATAACGAACACACGGAAATAGAGAAACCCTGTATATTTTATTAATCACGATTGATTAACATGAATGTATAAAAAAATAGGAGGGCTCCTGCAGGAGTTCTCATGTTGCCTTCACGAGGATACTTAATAGAAATAGAAAGGTACACTGACTGGAGATTACGTTCAGTCCGCTAAGTCCCAGTGCCTACGGAACACCTCTGATTAAGTTGCACTTGTGATCATGGTCTTCCAAATTATTTGCTCGCCGAAGGTTGAGGTTGGTACGGATTTAATGGTGTATGGTAGAACGAGTGGCTTTGTTTTGCCAAACCCGGTCATGATCGATACGTTATTATTACATCGGTATATGAAACAGGTGTCGGAATGAGGGGATGACTTTTGCCTCGTTGGTGCCTAGCAACGGTGCATCTGTTCCTGTTTGTTTGGACATATAAATAATATAGCGACCTGGCCTTGCTGGCGCTCGGCCATAATTTTGTCTAACAATAGACGCATGTGGTGGCCATAGCTTTGTCAGCTTTAGCCAATGCATCGTCTGGTCTCATCGGTCTCGGACGTAGAGTCAATTATGTATTTTTAATCTCCACTTCTCCTTGCATCTTGCTTATTTTGTACGGAGGATGTTTCATCTTCAGGAATTTGGGACTCGCTCCTCTAGAATTTAGGATATGTGGTCCTACTTAAAAATCTTTTCTAAACATCGTAAATGTAACAATGTTAATAAATACCATACAAGTATAGATAATATAATAGATCAAACATATACCTTGACGTCTTGCTCTTCAGTGTGTTTCCTTTACCACACTCGAGGAAGAAGACAATTTAGAAGTATTCTTCTTTGTTGTATATTTTTTAAAAATGGATGCAATATCTCCATCTTTCTTCATGTCTCGACAGTTAGCAATCTACAATATAGTAGTACAATTTAATCTCACAACGCATAAGAATTAAAATTTAAAACTGAAAATTGAAAAGGCTACACAAGTAGAAGACCTAAAACAGAAGTCGTCCAGCGGCCTCCGATTCCGATACACAATGCCATGCCATCCACCGCGTCGAGTCACCGATCGTTGATTCGATGGTCAGAAGCGGGGTCGACGACTCGACGGTCGAGTGTCGATGGCGGTCGTCGCTCGGCCGTTGAGGCTGAGACGCTATCGCTCGACGCTCGTGACAGCATGACTCATTTGTTGATGATGACGATCGACGAGAGGAGTAATGGGCGCGGTCGCCGGCTCGCCGGCCGCCGAGGACGCCGAGACGGAGGGAGAGTCAGAGAAGTGGGCACGCGACGCGGGCGCATGGCGGACAACGAACTCATCGTCTTATCTCAGGCGGCGGCGGCGACCAGCGGTGGGCGTGGGCGAAGGCAGGCGCGGGCGGCGCTCGCGGAGTCGAGGTGCCTCGCGGACTTGCTTCGCTCTCCTGTTGCGGGCAGCGGGCAGCAGGGCGCGGCGAAAAAAGAGGAGTTGCGGGGGCGGTGAAAAACGAGGAGTCAAGTTGAACATGCAATGGCGCGTGTCAGTCGCTTCAGTCTCCAAATTGCAGTTACGTGTGATGATTTGGGACCAGGTTTTTTCGTTTTCTTTTTAATCCCGATATATACACAGATCTGCCAGTGGACTCGCTCCCGGCATGTGCACCATAAAAACACGTATTTTGATTTAAAAAATACGAGGATAGTCCGATCCGCCGATTAGACATACCTGAGTTTGCAATTCGAGAAGGAAGGAATGATCTGATTTCTAGATCGCTCGAGTTGATGAGAAGAAAAGAGGTACTTTGATCATCCAGTAAAATGACAAATTTACCAAAATCTTTGAAGGAATTTATTCACCACCTCACACGTTGATAAATTCCCTGTATGCACCTCAAAACTGACTCAATCCCTTTCATGCCCTCCAGTTTTAACCAATCCCCTGTGTACCCTCGAGATTTTGTTGTGTTCCCTCCCATGTCCCTACCATTAGGTATCTGTTAGATCTATCAGTGTATACATCCATTACATTGTCAGTAATTTTTAAAAAGACCAAAATGCCTAGCGAAACCCTAGGTAGCAATCAGCAAGCCAGCAACAGCGGGAAATCCCCAAATAATCTCCAATCTCTCGTCTCCCCTCGACGCGGGCGGCGCTCCCGCCGTCCTTTCGTGGCTGTCGCTGTCGTTCCTCCCGTGGTGACATGTACTTAGTGTGTACCTTTCCCCATTATCATGAGAAAATTAGCGTAATGACAACCTTGGTTAAAATGCTTGGTCATATTGTGACTCTTAAGGGTATAATGGACATCTCCAGGTAAATTAACCAGTCAATGCTGTGAGCACTAACGGTAGGGACATGGGAGGGATCACAGCGAAATCTCAAGGGCACACGAGGGATTGGTCAAAATTGGAGGACATGGAAGGGATTGAGTCAGTTTTGAGGTGCATATAGGGAATTTACTCTAGCACACGATCATCTCCGCCTGCGACATCAGCTTGATGACAAGGGATGTTTGAACATTGATCTCCACTGCGCGCGCGCATGGATTGGCTGTGATTTCTCAGGAGCGAGTCTCTCTGTTTTTCTCGTCGCTGTGTATTTTCTCGAGTCTCCGTCTCTCCGTCTACTGCACCTTTTAAACAGGCAGAGGCGAGGCGATGGCGCCCTGGCCTAATCCCTTCCGAGATTCTAGCACAAGCCAGCGAAATCCGTTGATTATCCTTCGGTTTTGCTAAAAGTTTGTCGACAAATTTTTTTTTAGAAATCACCTAGATTTTTCCGCCGTCCAATTTGTATTAAGATTTGTGCTAGCTGTCCGTTCGGAAAAAAAAAAAAAAAGACTACTATAACCTCCGTGGGAGTCGATCCCATGATCTGATGCTTAGCGCGTGCAATGCTTTGCTAGCTGAGCAAGGACGAGCTAATTGTTTCAAAAAACAATACTTACTTACTTATTAGTGTAATTACATATTAATTATATTATTAGTTACATTGTACTTACATATTAGTTACACAATAATTATATTATAGTTACATTTGTAAGTATAGAGTAATTAGGGTGTAATCTTTTTAAAAGAACTTTTAATATAGTTACACCGTAATTATACTATAGTTACAAATGTAAGTATAGTGTAATTAGGGTGTAATTTTTTGAAAAGACGCTTTTGGTGTAGTTACACTATAATTATACTATAGTTACAAATGTAAATATAGTGTATTTGGGGTGTATTTTTTAAAAATAAGCTTTTAGTGTAGTTACACCATAATTATATATTAGTTACACTGCAATTACATAATAGTTACGCTATAATTACACTATAGTTACAAATGTAAGTATAGTGTAATTAAGGTGTAATTTTTTAAAAATGTGCTTTTAGTATATGTGCTGACAAGTAGTTAGTTTTGTGGCTTAGACTAACGTGCCCTTAATCTAAGACAGTATGCGTTGCTTTTTAATCTGTGTTAGAAAAATCTGTGTGATTTTATAACAAAAATTTGTCGTGTGATGTATAGATAGATCCATCTGCATAACACGCAAGGAGGAGCATATCCACCCGATTGCTAAAGAAAGTCACGTATTACTGCTAATGACAGTGGGCCCTGCATTTGATTTTTTTAATTTCTTCTCGCTGGAGATAATCAGCGTAATACACGTGATCGGTTCCAACCGATCGAGCAACTAATACTAGTCAAACTCTCTTATTTGAACGCCTGAAAACTGTTTAAACTATGCATCAAATTTAAAATCTGTTTTCACCAACATTTTCTATTCGAAAAGAACGAGTCCAATTATTGGGTATATTCGGACACGTTTATTATTTGATAATTTTGGGCCCATATATCATACAATCTCGCTGCATGTGCCAAAATATTTTTTTTATTAATACACATTGATGTTTGTTATTTGAAATATTTATTCGATAAATTTTAATATAATTTTTTTTATCAAACACTAACCCAGAAACAACTCCACCAAAGGGTTTGCAAACTAATAAATGGTTTAAGGAAAACACCCTCAAAAGCCAGCTATCTCAGAATTTCAATAAATGTGAACTAAATGTCAAACTTAAGCCAAATTATAATGTATCAAGAAAAAAAATACACGAATCCTTCCAAATCCGATGGATGAAGTATTATAAAAATTTTGGATGGATTAAACTTGAACAAAATTACTGCAAAACGAAGAATCACAAGTTAATACCAAGACTGGACATAAACGCAAAACTTAAGAAACCGGAAGAGATTGATAGTACCACCATACGGAAAACGATGTTCACAGACAAGGTGATTTTCATTAAGCAGGCGGGTGTGATTTTTGGCACCAAACGTACCGCGATGCAATGGGGGGGGGGGGGGGGGGGGGCGGGCAGCGCTAGGGCGGAGCCCGGGCGTAGAAATACAGTTTCTCAGTGGGATTTCCTAGAAGGTGCCCGCCTACGAAGTAATTAATCTTCATAGCAGAGGCTTAAGAGTCGCCGTTGGACAAATAGGTTCGGCGTTATTCCCAGGCGGAGTGAATTAAGGGCTTGGCGACAAAAATAGTGTAGTGATCCCAGGCGGATGAATTAAGAGCTCTGCATGCGAAGACATTTATTCGCAGGTGACACCTTAAGTCATCCGCCTAGGATAATTTACCAATAAAATCATCTACTTTTCCAAGCCCTATTCAGTTCACCCGAAGTTTCTCTCCAACAACATGCAAATAATGGGAGGGGGGGGGTGGAGGTTTTGAACTTGAAATCTTTGATTGATTTTTATAGAATGGTTAGATCCATGCATTCCCTCTCTTGTTATGAATTTTGTTTTATATTTTTATAGCCCTTAATTGTGATGGATCTATGCATGCAAAATTGTAGAAGCACCATGTGTAACTTTTTTTTTGTTTTTCATGCTTTTCTATGCTACGGTTGTGATAGATCGATGTATACACCTGTTAACGGTAAAATTTGGCAATTTCCGTTAGTCAAGACCGTGTCAAACATGGAATTCATGATGTGATTTTAGTTGATTCGGTTGGCAAGTTTTCCAGGTTTTTGTAGTTACTTGCGTAATAAGGAAGGTTTTTTGTTTTCTATTTTTATATATAGAGTTTTTAGCCCATGAAGTTGTATTAGAATCAAACTTGGTTAGTTCCTTTTGTTACATGCCAGCCGATCGGGGTGGTGTCTGAGTTGGTGATATTATCAGTAGTTTCCTTGTTTAGGATAGAGCCCTGAATTAATCCGATCGTAATAGGGTAGGACTTAGTTTAGCCTATGGGTATAACTATGTACTCTCAGGGTCTTTGTAAAATAACAACAGTTCAATAATCACTTTTTGGATGCATCGCCACCCTAGTTAGGTTTCGATCTTCATGAAAAAGTAAGTTCTGTTAACGTCATTTGTATCGGCCCGACTAGTACTTTCTTGGTTAAGTCAGATATACTTATTCAGTCTTTGCATGTGTTGCCTAGCTGATGTGACGGGTCTGTCATTTATTGTTTTACTATGGGTTTTTATATCAAGCACTATCAACATAATTAATCAGCTAGCTTGAATCTATCAAACTTATTATTAATCTTGAACTCCCTTGGTTAAGTCCAATCTTTCAGGTTATAATTCGTTAGTTAAATTTGCTCAAGTTGATAAGTACTTGCCATAGTGTTGTCGGAGTTTCAGCCGATAAGGTGTCTGTTTGTCATAATATAATCTACTTTATCGGTTAATATACATAATATGTTATAAGCGGTTAAGTTACTATCTTTCTTACTGTCAATCTTATCACTACTGGAGAAACCATTTTTGCTTGGTTACTCAAAAAATCACATTAGCCCTAGTTAGAATAGGAACCAGGACTAAAAAAATATCTTTACTCCCGATTCAAAATCCCAGGGGTACTTTTGATCTTTCATCCTGGTTGGTAACAACAACCGGGAACCGGGATGAAAGATCATTTTTAGTATTGGTTCAATAACTGTCAGACCATGTCACACGGTCAACGAACTTTACTCCCGGTTGGGTGATACCAACCGGGACTAAATATCTCTCTCCCACATCTTGGGCATCTCTTGCTCTCTCTCCCTCTTCCTTTATCTACACGAGCGCCACCCGCGCACACGCCGCTCCTCCTTATCCCCTCTCCTCCTCCACTCCTTCTCGAGATCTCCTTCTCCTCCTCCTCCGATTCCCTCATCCCCTTCTGCTTTTCCTCTACGTCACGGAGGTCGGCGCCCGGCGGTGGTAGGCGGCAACGGCCGGCGCGCCTGTCGCGTGTGGAGGGCGGCACCTGCAGGCCGGCGCGGCCGTCACGCGGGGAGGGCGGCGGTGTTTCCATTCACGTGGCACTACTATCTTTAGTCCCAGTTGGTGTTAATGCTTTTTTCTCCCGATTATTTCAACTGGGACTTAAGATAATGATCTTTAGTCCCGGATTCATAGTCCTAGTATGCAACCCAGGACTAATTGGGGTTGCAAACCAGGACTACAAACCACTTCTCTACCAGTGTATATTGTCTGAGTTAGGTTAGATCTATCAAGATTGTAGTTAATAAATTTAGACGCTAACTATTATTACTTAAACTGTTATTGCATATATTAGTTTATTTTATGAATAATGATAACTGATTGCAATAAGGTTAGGATATTGTCACACCCTAAAGTTCTTCTCCCAAGCCTAAAATAATTTAATAAATTATTGCAAGAAAATCAATTGTTTAATGGCAAGAGTGAAACTCTAAAGTAATAAATGCAAATAATAACAAAAAATGGCATGTGGAATTTTTCTTGAGTTCTACATGTCAAAATAGGCTAACATGATTTTTAGTGGAATTTTCAGAACTTTGGAGATAATTCTAATCAATTTAAATCGAGCACAAGCATTAAAGAATCCCTGGAAATTCCTTTTTCCCTTTTTCTTTTTCATTTTCCTCCCTTTTTACTTATTATTGGGCCTTCGGCCCATTTCCCTCCAGCGCCCCTTCGCTGGGCTGGCCTCAAGCTGAGGACCAATAGCCCGCGCGCCCCCTCCTGTCTCCTGGGGTTGCCGACAGGTGGGGCCCACCTGTCGGGTCCTCCCCCAACCTCCGGATGCCGCCGCCGCCTCCCACAACCGCCGCTCCCGCTGTTCCAGGGCCACGTCCCGCCTCCCCCGCACCACAATGGCCTCGCCCCGCGCACTCCACCCACTCCCCGCACCCCACTACACCCTCTCCGGCCCACGCCTGCGCTGGAGACGGCCAGGATTCAATTTTTGAATCCCACCTCTCTCTCCTCTCGTACCTCCCCCACTTCGCCGGTGAATCCGCGCCACTCCCGGCCGTTCCTGACCTCCCGCCCCTATATAAATGGACCCCTCCTCCTCCTCTCCCTTTTTCCTTTTTCCGCTGATCGCTCTCGTGTCTTCCTCCGCTCTAGCGCCGTCGCACCCACTTACCGCCGCTTTTCCTACACTCCAGTCGCCGCTAACCGCTGCTAGCTGTCGCGCCGGCCCGTGTCGTCGATGCCGTCGGGTTCGCAAGCCCGAGGGCCACATAGTCCACCCCTCTGCCATCAAATTTCGTCGCCAGAGCCCACTCCTCCCCTCGCACCGGTGAGCTCTCCATGGCCGCCGCCTTCGGTCGGCACCCTAGCTCGCCGCGGACCTCTAATCTCCCTCTAACCCTTCTCATTGTGTTCCCTAGGTCTCTCCTGACGTCGTCCGCCGTTCGCCGGCCTCCCTCCGTCACTCGCTATCCTTGTTCGTGATCGGTGAGGCCCTCCCCTTCCTCTCCTCTCTTCTTTGTCGCTCTGCCGCTAGCCGCTTGCACGCCGCCGTCGCATCGTGGTGCCATGTCGCCATGGTGCCACCGCTAGCCGCGGTGCCGTCGCGCACCGCCCCTTGCCGCCGGTCGCCGCTGGTTGCCGCTACCCGCTCCGCACTAGCGCCGCCGTGCGCCATGCCCGCCGGGCTGGCTCAAGCCATGCCCATGCATCGCCATGCGTTCCCAGACATCCGATCTACAACTCAGTAGATCGGGGCCATTCGGCTGCCGCCCGCGAGGCCATCCACGTGGCCGCCACGTCGGCGCCACGTCGACGCCATGTGTTGCTCCCATCCCCCGGTTCCGTGGACATGGTTCACCATGAGCCTATGACCTGTGAGCCTTTGACATGCGGGGCCCACCTGCCAGCGCCACCCCTCTCTGATGACATCATCTAGGACCTTTATTGCGCAATAAATCGATTAAGGCTTTTTTGTTTATAGTAAAAACATAGATAACCTTCTAAAATTCATTGAAAATTCATCCGTGCTCCATTTAAGCCCATTCAAGTCTCAGTAAATCAAGAAAAATGCGAAGAATCCATTAAAAATAGTTTTGTTCTCTGTTTTAGTAGTCTTATAGCCTATTTGTATTGTTTGCCTTGTATGTCACATAGATTCCAGCTCTCCCAACGCTCCGGTGTATTTTAAGATAGTTGCCAAGGTCCCTCTAGCCGCAGAGCAAGGCAAGTCATGCTTGTCACTTGAATATATTGATCCCATATTGCAAATGCTCTATGTTTTCCTTTAAGTTATGCATTGTTTTATAATGTTACTAAATGGGATGTTGTACCTACTGTTCTCAGCCCTATTATTTTTGTACCTTATTCCTTTGTAAACTTGGGATGTAACATGACTAGATGTTGGATTAGGAATTGCTTAGCCATGCTTAGTTCAGCTACCCTAGCTGTTCCTGGATAGTGGTTTAATGCACGTTCTGCTTGGAATTCTGGTTTGTGAATTTTTGGGGCATGGTGTGACATAGAAAATTAGTTTTTCTCATCAAGTCTATGGTAACTAGGCTGATGGTCTGAACAGAATTGAGCAGTCCAGGTAGCCAAGCCACTCTCCAACTAGCAGTTGAGGTAGTCAGATTGCCAGGATCATAGTTTTTTTGGGATTAGTTTTCTAACTTCATAGACTACGCAGTAATACGTTTAGATTTTAGTTTAGGCAGCCAATCACTACTCTTTAGTTATCATAGATTAGCAGTTTCTTTCCCAAAAAGAAAGAGAGCCATGCATGCATTTTCATAACCATAATTAAAGATAAGAAGCTTAGACCTGGGAGCCTTTCTCAAAATAGGTGCAAAAATTGAAGACATAATGGATGGCCTGCATAATGCCCGTAGCCCCATGCACAATTCCACTCTCAACCGCAAAAACCACGTAGTTTCCTATTTTCCCTGACTCTCCCAGCGAACAATTGCTGACTTCTTCCACTTTTAGATGTTTCCTGTTCACGGCTCCCCGCATTTTTTGGCTCCATGTCCGTACCCCATTTCATATTAAAACTCATAGAACAGCCCACTGCGATGGATGAGGACCAGATGACGAACCAAGAATTACTGTTTAAAGCTTCATAAAAACAAAAAGGAAAAGGATGGTACATACTTTGCTGAAGAGATGGCTCCTTTGTTTCTATCAGCAATCCTTTCGGCCCTATTGGTAGCATCCTCTACTCGTGGTACCGTGGCCATTGGGGTATTCCAGGTGCGCCGCAAATTCTCTATCATGGGCGGTGGGTGTAAGGGGAGTGACATAGGTGCATTACAAACCCACGATAGGAACCGCCATCTTCGTCGCCTTGTGGCTGCGGACTTCTCACTTGGTGGCCTTGGTGGCATCAGCACATCCAGCACAGGGTATATGCTTCAATCTTCCTTTGGTTCTATCCGTTTCTTCTTGGTAGATTGGCTTATTACGATCTAATAGAGTTTGATACAGACTATACTACACGGAGATAGGGATTGGGACACCCGCAATGGAATACTATGTGCAGGTGGACACTGGCAGCAGTGCATTTTGGGTTAACTGCATCCCCTGCAAGCAATGCCCTCGCAAGAGCGATATATTGGTAGGTTTAGAGTTTATTTTTCAGTACCTTGCAAAAATTCTTTTTGCCATTTAGGGTTTTGTACATTATAGATGTGAAATTCTGAATGATAATATGGTTTGTCGTACATCTTCTTGTGTGCAGAAAAAGCTGACATTATATGACCCTAGGAGCTCAGTAAGTTCAAAAGTGGTGAAATGTGATGATATGTTCTGCACTTCGCCCGATAGGGATGTGCAGCCAGAATGCAACACAAGCTTACTTTGTCCATTCATCGCGACCTATGCTGATGGTGGATCAACAATAGGCGCCTTTGTCACTGATCTTGTGCACTATAATCAACTCTCTGGGAATGGGCTGACTCAATCAACTAACACCAGCCTCACATTCGGGTGAGTTGTGTCCATTGAAGAAATTTTTGTATGTGAAATTTTTTGAATTAGAACTGAAGTGATCGATTGTAAAATACCATTGATAGACAATAGTTCAACAACATGCCATCTTACGTGCAATAATACTCTTTCTTTTTTGCCATCACATCAGGTAAACGTGAAATTATGTCTGTAGTTTTTAGAAAATGACCAAAATATCATTTAGAACACAGTTATACCCTTGACAGACTTCTTTTGTTTTTTAAACAGTGACCAAAATCTATATCTATATATCCTATATATAGATATAGACATTGAGCCGTACATCATCCACAAAACAAGACCCATTGGATCATTTTCATGAGTCATCACAACCATCCAATAGACATTAAATATCGACGATTATCATTTTTCATTGATTATGAGGTAACTCAACATTCAATAACCACTTAGTGCAGTATGCTATAAAACATCCACTACAAGAAGTATTTCATTTTTCATATCTGAGGTGCTTTTATAGGTATAGATTTCTCATGTCTATACATTGAAATTTTATAACTGAAGTACACACAGGAATAGTCCACCGCAACGCGCAAGGTATCATCTAGTACTATATATAAGTTGGCCCACTAAGGCCCCACTTGAAATGGATTATGGTCTAGATTATTTTCGTGGATTATCTAGGTGATTATAGGGATATACTTAAATATTTTGAGAAAATAAATTTAACTCATAGCTTAGAACAAGTGGTTCAATAAGTATAAGTGTTATAGAAGAGGTGTTGAGCAAATCTGTGGCTATAATCCAGCAAAGTAGTTGAAAAAACATGGCACAAGTGTAGTTCATGCTCTTTCCTGTTCTATCATAAAGCTACATCACCCTAATTATTATATCCCTTGGATAATTGATCAATGGATAACTATACAATGAAGCAAAATCACCCAAAATATTTGTAGCCTTTGGATGATTGATCACTTCTGCTCTCATGAAGCCACATTATTCAATTATTTGAAGTCCATAGATTATTGATCTGTGATGTGAATCATTTATCATCTCATGAAGCCACATCACCCCCAATTATTTAAAGTCTTTGGATGATTGATCTCTTGTGCAAGTTATCTCTCTAATGTTGTTTGAAGCCAGGTCACCTCAACAACTCCTAGGTAATGAATAATAGATCTATGGTCCAAATTTTATCTTTTCCAATAAGCCACATCAACCCCAATGATCCATACATGTTCCAATTCTTTTTTCTATTGAATTAATGCCAACAAATTATTTGTAGCCTTTGGTGATTGATCTATGGTGTAAATTATGTCCTCTCTCACGAAGACATATTAACTAATTATTTATAGATTTTACAACACATTTGTACCACTGCAACAGAACTTTCCCATAGCAATGCATTTATATTAATATATAGTTACTCTATCTATTGAATTGTTTTCAGATGTGGACTAGGGATCCCGATCTTCCGAAAGGTTCTGATAGGCAGTCCATTTGGGCGGAGTTGTGACACAATTCAATCCGACTTCTTGAATGAGCATGCTCTTGAGCCCCGCAATCACAGCACCACGTCTGCTCTGGTTATCAATCGTGTCGAAACGTGATTGATCTCGCCGAGAAGGCTAATCCCTGTTTGCGAGTCGAAGAACACAAACAAGAACAAGGAAGAATACAACCAAAATTGCAGATGAATGATTAAGATCACGAGTTGGGGTCTTACAAACCGATCTAGCGGCGAAACAGTTCTTGACAGAATAATGTAAGCAAAACCCAACTCTAAACGATGACGGCTACTGAATAAATATGATTAGGGATGTCCTATGGTGGCCCAAGGACGCACACCCCCTTGGGCTAAGCCCACGACACAATTATAAGGCCCAAAACCCAAATCAGATTCGGACTGAATGAGGTACGTGGCTTATTTTGCAGATTCCTGACACCTCGGTAGGAATTTTGACATGGAATCAAAACCATATGAAAGTAGGCTCCATAAGCTTTCCAACAAGTACACATGTGCCCCTAAATTCCTTCTATATCGGCGGCTAGGTCCGTTAGGAAGTAGATACTGTTAGGAGGCCTGAATCCGACTTCAAAACGTATAGAATTTTATCCCCTGTCTTCTATGGACCAAAAGTGACGTGATGAGGTAGAAGTAGACTTGGAGAAGATCTTGGTTTAGTGCCCAATCAACTTCATTGATCATCCATACATTTCTTACGCTGGGTTTCTTTTCCTTCACCCAAGCAAGTAACTCTGTAAAAGAAAACACACAAAACTCATTGTGTAGCAACGTCTGTTCAAATATATAACAAGTAATTCTAATATAGAACATATGCACCATTGGTTGATTAATATATAAGGTAGTCATGGTTTTATCCGAGCTAGTTGTGTCCTCATCATCCTCCCCTTCTTGATTGGAAACAGTCCTCGGTTTCACCTTGTCATGAAGCGTATTGAACATATCTTTATCTATCACAACATTTGGTGAGGAACATCTCTTGATGGCCATATGGTTGGATCCAAAAATCTTTGTAGTCGAAAAACCACAACACTCTATTGGCAACTTTTTTGGTAAGAAGACAAACACGATCTCAACACCTAAACGTCTTGCGGTGATATGGAGTCGGCAACCACACCGATCTAGCCAAATGGTCAAATCAAGATGGGTTTTGTAGAAAAACAGCTAAACTGGCTAATGGAGCCGATTTAGAGATCAAAATCAGCCTCTAGGCCGATTTAGATCGATATGAGGATAACTGTCGCGCCCGGAATTTCTATCCAAAATTCCAAACGCTTACATGTGTATAAACCCTCGTCCAGGAATCAGCCGAGGCACACAATAACAAATTGATAATAGAGTACAAATTATTACTCTAATTAATAAGCGAATAAAATGTCATTACAGAGGTAGATAGTTCCTCTCAATCAATAAAGTTCTAAGCAGCGGAAAATAAAAGAAACAGCGCAGGCGACTCCTCTCCACAGGCAGCTTGACTAGGGCTACGCCTAATCATCAACTCCATCGGCATCACTGTAGAACTCCTCCTCTGATGAATGATTGCAAGGTGAGTATATGACATACTCAGCAAGCCACGCAGCAAATATGCAAGTGCACAATGAAAATGGAGTCTGACTCGGACTCTGCCGGTCAGACTGGCCACATATCATCGGTCCGACCGGCCCACAGGGCGGCGGTCTGACCGGCCCACATATGGCGGTCAGATCGGCCCTCTCTGGAGGAAACCAGCAGAGATCCAAACTTTGGCATTTTTTCCTATTTCGATCCTAGGTGGCAAATTTGGGTGTAAACACACTCATCTTCTTGCAAACCAACCTGTAACTCATTTAAACAACTAGATGAACTAGATAGAGAATTACTTATACGCATGCGGTTCTCTAGACAATACATCTCATGATGAAAAAGAGGGATAGTTAAATTCGAATAAATATATACTTGATGCACATTATATTCTCTTTTACTATTCTAATTGCTAATAATATGAAAAATCATATCATATAGATATGGCAATTCAGATCTAGCAAATAATTTTTTTCTCTAAACAGTTGTGTGGACAAAAATCATGGAATTGAATATATCACCAAGTATTTAAAGAAGATAGCAATTTAAGCTCTTCATTATCGCTAGCAATGTGAATAGCATGTTTAAACTCAACACATGGTGGCTCTACTATAGAATTAACATGTTCATTCACTAGTTGTGGCATGGATATAAGTGAAGCATCGCACAACTCTTCTTTATCACAAGAAACATCAAGCAATTTGTTTTGTGACAAAGGTATTTCAACAATTGTTTCCACTATGGGTTGCTCTAACGTAGCATAAGTAGTGGACATAATTGGCACATCATAATTATGCATACCTTGAGTAGTTGTAGCACCATTATCTTTACCTTTATTCTCATCATAAATTATAGGTGCATGGTCAATTGAACACTCTTCAAGCATCTATGGTGCTATAGATAGTTCTTTTTTCTCTTCGTCTTTATTCTCTTCCTCCTCACCATCTTCAACGTCGAAGGTGTTGATGTAGCCATCTTCCATAGCAACGTATGCCCGTTGACTAGGGCAATACTTCTACACATGGCCAACTCCATGGCAGCGGTGGCACTGAATGCTGAGCATGCGTCCCGTCGAAGCGACGGATTAGGCACTCATGGCAGGTACCTGCGAAGAACCTTTATCTGAATCTACAGATCGTGGGGGAGATGGTTTTGGCGCTGCAAAAACTCTGGACGCAACTGATCGCTTGCTCGTTGGTAGGGGCGCCCGGAAAGAGGTGGTCTTGGGCTGCCCCGAAGATGGCGTCACGCGCGGCGTGTATGTGCTCGCCTTGTTCTTGACCTTTGATCACACCCCTGCAATTTCTTCTCTGCAAGCATAGCAAACTGAAACAACTGGTTGACGGTGTTAAATTCCTTATATTCAACTATGTCCTGAATTTCGCGCCTTAATCCCGAGTAAAAATGACAAATAAAATCATTGGTTCCCTCCACTATGCTACATCGCATCAATCCCTTTTGTAGCTCATCATAGTAATCCTATACAGATTTATTGCCTTGTTCTAAACGCATCAGTTTCTTGCTTAAATCTCTATAACTACCTTAAGTTCTTCTCAAGTAGTAGGTAAAGTTTTCTTTGCAGCTAACCCAGTCCTCCAAATAATAGCAAAATCGTTAAACTCACTAGTAGCTTGTCGAACTCTATGTTGCTCAGGCACAAGATGGGCACTAAACTTCTGCTCTATTGTCATCTCCCAATCAAGGTATTTCTCTGCATCATAATAACCCCAAAAAGATGATATTTTAAACATAACCTTAGCATAAGGATCATCGGACACACTATTAATGTTACCTTGTTGGTGTTGCTGATTTTGAGCGCCACCCATACCTGTCATGTTTGTGCAAAGTTGACATCGTAGTCATACTTGCTATCTACATTGCCATTAGAATCATACACCGTGTCCTCTTCTTAATTGGATGGCTGGTCACCGGATTTGCTGCCGCTCACTTCTTCATTGGATGGCTGACGCATCTCCAACGCAGCAACGCGTTTGGTCATCTCCACTATGGCGCCCCCGAAGTGGAGTTCAATGAGGGCCTTGGTGACCGTCTTGGTGACTGTCTCCTTCATCTCTTTTCGCGCATTTTCTAGAACTGTATGTACTTCCTCTTGACTGACACATTCCTTGAATCCTTGAGGAGACCTATCGTTATCACCTGCCAATTTAAACACCAAAACAACAAATGGTGAAGGTTAACCCTAATAATCTACTACGCAGGTGTAGTGGTGCCTCTCAACAACTCAGCAACAAGGAGCATCTCACCAAGCTCTTATAAGGTTCTTACCAGCAAAACAAAAGGATACCTAGAAGAGGTAGCCGGCGATTGCAAGGGTGAAGAACCTGTGCTGTCCAGAAGTAGTATGTGTAGCTAGGAAGGCCAAAATATGTGAGTGGTACACAATTCCATGATAGATAGTAATGCTGAATAAAAATCCCAAGTTATTTGCCCTTAGTTGCTGGTCTACTCGTGTCCTAGAATAGTAGTGGTAACAAGGATGGCGACATGAATATGACATTGGTAAACCACAAAGGAAGGACTGACAAGGCAAACTTTAGCGAGTTTCAGCAAAAACAGCAAGACCGCGCAAGGCTGAAAAGCTCAATGGAGCACGTCGTGAGCTCAATGCACTAGTGTAAATCAACTTTTCCTTTTTATCTTTTATTTTTCCTTATCCAGGAGCATGAAATAGGCACACCACAAAGTAACAGCTCAAACGAAGTTGATATGTGGCCTATGGAATTTTCTCCAAAAGCTCTGGACAACACTTGATGTGGATTAGGGTTCCCGATCTTCCGAAAGATTCTGATAGACAGTCGATTTGGGCGGAGTCACGACACAATTCGATTCGGCTTCTTGAACGAGCATGCTCTTGAGCCCTGCAATCGTGGATCCAAAAATCTTTGTAGTCGAAAAACCACAACACTCTATTGGCAACTTTTTTGGTAAGAAGACAAACACGATCTCAACACCTAAACGTCTTGCGGTGATATGGAGTCGGCAACCACACCGATCTAGCCAAATGGTCAAATCAAGATGGGTTTTGTAGAAAAACAGCTAAACTGGCTAATGGAGCCGATTTAGAGATCAAAATCAGCCTCTAGGCCGATTTAGATCGATATGAGGATAACTGCCCGTCTCGTGGGCAAACGGAAGGTTTACGGGACAAACCTACAAAGGGCTAATCGCACTCTCGTAGCGATGGCGGACGATTTATAGCACAAATCGACAAAGATGGACTAAACTAGGGTAAACTAGAAAACATGGCTGAAAAGTAAAAGGAATACTGAAAAAGCGATTCAAGTAGATTGTACGTTGGTTTTTTACGATTGAACCGGCCTTGTCCCTTAAATAGAGGTTGGTCTTGCCCTCTACATGCCCTCCTCCACGTCCAACTCAGGATAGAAACTAATGGAAACCCGAAACATGCCTTCCCAAGCAAGGAAACCCGAGACCCAATGAAAATGGAGTCTGACTCGGACTCTGCCGGTCAGACTGGCCACATATCATCGGTCCGACCGGCCCACAGGGCGGCGGTCTGACCGGCCCACATATGGCGGTCAGATCGGCCCTCTCTGGAGGAAACCAGCAGAGATCCAAACTTTGGCATTTTTTCCTATTTCGATCCTAGGTGGCAAATTTGGGTGTAAACACACTCATCTTCTTGCAAACCAACCTGTAACTCATTTAAACAACTAGATGAACTAGATAGAGAATTACTTATACGCATGCGGTTCTCTAGACAATACATCTCATGATGAAAAGGAGGGATAGTTAAATTCGAACAAATATATACTTGATGCACATTATATTCTATTTTACTATTCTAATTGCTAATAATATGAAAAATCATATCATATAGATATGGCAATTCAGATCTAGCAAATAATTTTTTTCTCTAAACAGTTGTGTGGACAAAAATCGTGGAATTGAATATATCACCAAGTATTTAAAGAAGATAGCAATTTAAGCTCTTCATTATCGCTAGCAATGTGAATAGCATGTTTAAACTCAACACATGGTGGCTCTACTATAGAATTAACATGTTCATTCACTAGTTGTGGCATGGATATAAGTGAAGCATCGCACAACTCTTCTTTATCACAAGAAACATCAAGCAATTTGTTTTGTGACAAAGGTATTTCAACAATTGTTTCCACTATGGGTTGCTCTAACGTAGCATAAGTAGTGGACATAATTGGCACATCATAATTATGCATACCTTGAGTAGTTGTAGCACCATTATCTTTACCTTTATTCTCATCATAAATTATAGGTGCATGGTCAATTGAACACTCTTCAAGCATCTATGGTGCTATAGATAGTTCTTTTTTCTCTTCGTCTTTATTCTCTTCCTCCTCACCATCTTCAACGTCGAAGGTGTTGATGTAGCCATCTTCCATAGCAACGTATGCCCGTTGACTAGGGCAATACTTCTACACATGGCCAACTCCATGGCAGCGGTGGCACTGAATGCTGAGCATGCGTCCCGTTTTTAAGCGCTAATGTTCCCATGTTTACATTGCACAGAGCTATGTAAAATTTTATTTTTGTAGTCTTTGCCATGGACTGAAGGGTGCTCTTAGGCTGGAATCGCTACAGTCTTAACCATTTTTTCTTAAAATTATTTATATGCAATTATACATTAGTACTTGATCTTGGCTATCCATCGCCCCTGTTTGATCTTCATTCCAAGTAAGATGAATGCAGATAACTAATATCAATGTGTGGTATAGTGCACATATGCCTTTTATCTTCGTTTTTAAGTTTCCTCTCTTCCTTTTTTTTTAGCATACATATCTTTGCGCGTGTAATTAACCTGGTCATGTGGTTACACCACAAAGGCCATAAACAACATAGCTATGTTTGGTTCTATTCTTGTTTCCACTGACCTAATGCTATAGTATCAATTTCAAATATGTATAATAATAACTGGCGTCAAAGCGTGCGTTTACAAATTTAAGGGAACATGTATAGCTTTCTTTTTGAATATTTCTCATATGTATATACACATCTTGTGAAAGTTAAAGTCAATAAGGCAACTGAAACTTTTGCATCCACTCACACAAAACACACGCTAACATCTATTAATGATTCTATCACATATATAGCTGGATACTTTACCTTGTGAACCTCAAGATGATCGATGTTGGTGGCACAACCCTTCAGCTACCGGCCAATATTTTTGAAACGGCCGAAATGAAAGGTACATTTATTGATAGTGGTACAACTTTGGCGTACCTTCCGGAGATTGTATACAAGGAACTAATGCTTGCGGTATGGCAAAAGGCCTGCTATTCCTTTGTACCAGTAGAATTATTTGCATTATGTTTACATACAATTCCCAACCAATTGCAGGTATTTGCCAAGCATCCGGATATAACCTTACATGATACTGATAATCTTGAGTGTTTTAATTTTCTTGACAGGTATACTCTATAACACATAATCTAGCTATACTGACAAGTAGCAGAATAACTCATGACATTGTATACGCCAATGGACTAGATCTCACAAGATTCATTGGGGGCACATCGAGTTTTAATTTGATATTTTCAATGCCTCTAAATTTTTCTTTATCCCTCAACTCCAATTTAATATTTCAAAAAAATAACTCCAAATTATTTGTTTTGTCCCTGATACCTTCGTTTGGATACCCAACCTTTCCATCAGTTGAATGTGAGGAAAACTGGTGACTCTATCTAAATTCCCCTTGGGTCATAAGTCATAAACTAATAACGAAAGTTGTCTACTCAAACTGAAGCTTTGGTAGGGAAAGTTTTAAGTTACAGACAATACTCTAAAGGGACGAAGTTGCCCAAATAACAAAAACTTTAGAGTTGAACAAAATTAAATTTGAAATGAACTTTTGGTCTTTTATACGAATTTGAAACGGGAATAGAAGAAAGGACGGAGAAGCTTAAGGGATTCTCAGCGAGGTTTGTCGTGGAAATTGTTTTCATCCTTATGATTTGCTGAGTAAAGGACCCATCAGCTGCCATTTCATCTGCCACAGTAGCAAAACCAATGTCAATAGTGCAGTAGCCAGAAGGGAGTCGATTGTAACACCCCAGGTATTCTCTTACCTAGAATGCTACACACTACACAACAAAAAACCACTAAGTCCTAAATTCATAAAGAATTTCGACAGAGTCTCCCTTGTAAATATGGACATCCACGACAGGCAGTTATAGATTAAACTAATAATAACATCATTCCCATAGTGCTATCCATCCATATAACCTATGGAAAGAAACTAATAGTTATCTAAAAGATTATTACAAGACCAAACCAGAATATAGTTCAAAGTGTCATTATGGACCTAAGTAATATAGTTTGTTAGTGTGCAGATAGATGTGTATATAAGGGTGCTACTTTCCATCCATGCATGTTGATCTCAATATGTACCTAAAACCAAATAAACACAAGAGTGAGTACGGAAATACTCAGCAAGTACAATATGGAACTAGAAAACACATGTACACATCATTGGCAATAGAGCATAAACAGAAAGCTTTCTTTCTTTGATAAGAAACACATTTTCAAACACCAAATCAAAGAAAATAGTAGTTCCCATCCCGGACAGACATGAATTGAAATAGTAGTTTCCATCTCGGACAATTATTAATACATCCTAGCATTTGCCGGAAAAGCCGAGTAAGCGTGATCAGCGCTTACCCACAGGAACATGAATAAAACCACATAGCACATCCATTACTCACATGGAACATGAATAATTGAAAACGGAACAAAGAACCAAATTGAAACCATATTGCACATCCATGGCAAGCATGGAACTTTAACTATTTAACCAAAACCTGAATCCGGAATATTAAAATATTAAAACAAGAATAACGTCGTAAACATAAGATAAACTTAAAATCTAAATAACATAAACAACAATCTGAACATATGCAATCCCATATCACACATAAATATAATGAAAATAAATAGATAGAGCAAACATCCAAGAATCACACAATTAGTTCGTCATGCACTTGCCTTTAACCTTGACGGTAACCCGACGTAACACTCTCCACATCGGACCTCTCCACAACTGTGGAGCCAAACTAAGAACAAAACCACTATATTCAACTAATGATATTTACAAGGGATATTTACTAAAATCGAAACCTAGAACATATAAACTTTTACCGATTGATATTAAACAACCTATAACAGTTCCATTACTGTTTTAATGCATAACTCGTAAACCGTCTAACGGAACAACTTCGGTTTTCTAGACATAATTGTCTACAACTTTCATGTTGGAGGAAAAATCAGATTAAGCCTCTGTAGGTCTCAGATTAAGGAAAAAGAATTGCTGTCCTAGTTTTCGGACCCGATCATCAGTGCAGTACTGTTTCCTTTATTTCTGCCAAACCGTTTATCGGAATCGAGTGAAACCAGAGGCGTTAGAAATATATCGACGATGACTACAAACTTTATTTAGGACAACTAACCTGAATCCCGATGGTTTAATACCAGATTTAAAAATACGGTTCAGCCTATAGTCAATAACCTCAAAAATTGCACAAACGGCTATCGAATCAATTTCTATTTGAATCTTATACTTCTATGGAGTAAACAAAAGTACCGTTGCAGCGAGAATACTAGAACTTGAGAACAAACCCACTAGTTATGAAATCACCGAAATCCCCAAAGTTGTGCTACCTTTTTCCTTCCCTTGTTCCTCTGGTTCAACTACTTCCTCTGGTGTCTGTGGCCTTCTCTCTGATCGCTGCAGTAGCAGCCAGCAGCAGACCATGCAGCGGCAGCAGCAGCAAAGAAAGGTTAGCAGGGGAAGCAGCAACGGCAGACCAGATTGGTGGCGGCAGCAACTCACCAAGGAGACGAGCGGATGTGGCGGCGAAGGACGACGACAGCTGAACCGCCGGCGGCGGCGGCGCCGGCGGTGATAGGAACAGCAGCGGCGGCGGCAAGGCGTAGGAGGTGTGGCGGCTAGGGCTGCAGGAGCGATCCCCCTCTTTTTTTTTCTTTTCTTTTCATTTTTTTTTGGTTGGTTATATAGACTAAAAAAGATCTAACGGCCCACATATATTTAATCCTCGGGACTTCGTTCGGACTCCGATTAATTACTATAAACTTATAGTCTATTTTGCACCACTCGGCGAGGTCTACGCATCCACGGTTCCTGATCGCTTATTCGATCAGTGGTTTAAAAGTTGAACTTTTGTGCATTTATTTTAAAATTTCCTGAAATACACTAATTCGAAACTCTGGGTATTACATCGATAGACTGTTCCATCTATAGATACAAGGGATGGGGTATATTAGATGCAAGTTAGTACTTCAGTTGGTAGAAAAAAATTATTCCATTTTATTTTTCTTTTATTCTAACTATGTTGTTCTTCCCAGTACCTAAAAATTCTAACTATGTTGTTAGTTTTTTGTCCAGTGTTGATGATAGATTTCCAAAGATATCTTTGCAATTCGAGAATGATCTTGCCCTGGATGTGTATCCACATGATTACCTTCTTGAATATGAGGTAGCATGACAATGTGTTCATCAATTGGTATTCCCTTGTCACGTTACTTCTTACAACTTGACACTTCAAATTGAAACGTGAAACAATCATATGAAGCTAAAATAGTTTAGAGTCCAATCATGGATTTTATCCCCATATATATTGCGGGCCACATCATGCGCTACATAGATATAGGTGCTATTCATTCAATGGGTACCCATTAACCAACTTTAGTTAAATTGCATTTGTTTGTACATCATGTTGTAATATTTTTTGTTTAATTGTACTCATAGAATAAGTCAGGCTCATCCCATGAACTAGATTAATGGCATTATATTATAATGTAGAGAATTGTCTGATTATATACAAGAGATAAACAATTTGTATACATTAAATATATGATGATATCTCCAAAAGTAGCTGTACGGTTTCAGTAAAAAAAAAGGTATGGTTTTAAGTTTCACCTTCAGTTGACAAATTTTAGTTCTTGTTTCGTGAAGTGTCCCATTTTGCTCTAGGTAGCCAGATGCACCATGTAATCGATTGATAATCTCCATGAGAAGTGTAGTGGACAAGAGTTTGGAGATTCTCAATGAACTGTCAGTTACAGTTTCAGTCATTCACTACCAGAAACTACAATGCCTCTGACGGCTAAAATCCGTAAATACCGTCAGGAAAATAGGTCCTGACATGTCACCGTCAGGAAAATACCGTCACAACTAGCTTGTCAGCGAAAAATTAATTTGCCTGACTTGTGTCCGTCAACAAAATTCACTTATCATGACGGTTCCCATAAACACGTCAGGGAAATAATATATTTCTAATACTTTTACACCACGTCAGAAAAATTCGTCTAGTCCTAACGGCCAAATAAGAGCACATCATTAAAATATTAGCCCGTCAGAGCTAGTCGAGTTTCTGGTAGTGATTCATGCTACTATAGGCTTTTGTTAAATATTTCTGTTGTAACTCTACCAATATATGTTCATCACACTTGTATGTTTGGAGCAGGGTAAGCAATATTGCTTTGGATTCCAAGATGCTGCAAAACAGGATGATGGTTTTAAGGATATGTTCCTTTTGGGAGGTTTGCATTGCTCCCCAAAAGAAAATTCCTTGTTCAAATTTATTTTTTTTGTGGTAAAGCCATTACCTTGTTTTATTTCAGACATGGTCATCTCAAACAAGTTAGTCGTCTATGACATGGAAAAGAAAGTCATTGGCTGGACGGAGTACAACTGTAAGATTCAACTCATTCAAATTTGCTCAATAAAGTGTTATATAATCCGTACTAACTAGAAGTCATTGGCTAGGAGTAAGGTGTAGTTATTGGACATTGAAATAGCTGTACCACTGCATTCCGGCTGTGCTAGCCATGGCATTGATAGTTTTATGGCTACAATTTAGGTGGTGAATGAGATTACGAGGGTTGTACAAGTCTCGAACTGAGGAAGAGGCCCTAGCACCCTAGAACACCGAGGCACCAGCCCTGTGTGTGGATATGGGAAAGAATGGAGAGAAGAACCTGTTCATTCCCTTGGTTATCTTCCGATAGTCCATCCCCTTTTATAGGGTGGAGTTACATCCAAATTATGGACTAATTAATAGCAAATTACTAACTAAGGATAACAGACTAAAAGGAAACGTAAGCTGGTTGTGACGGCTATGCCATTGGTGGCTGGTGCACCCCGTGCGTCATTGGATCGCAGCTTGGGACAGTGGTAAGTAATTCTAAACTTGCAAGCACTTGAGCAGATGCTAGCTAGCAGATAAAGGCGGTACACCACCTTGTTGATGATGCATGTTGCTTCATAAGGGCCAAAGTAGCATGGACGTAGTATGGAATGAGACAATAGATCACCCTAAGTATCACAGACTTGCCCAAAACCTTCGGCAATCCCTCCATGAAGTTCATGACAATGTCGCCCATGCCTGTGTCGGCACATCTAATGGGCACAGGAGGCTTGCTAGGTGGACATGCTCTATCGTGTTGCATTGGCACACCATGCTACAACAAATGATATCCCGGGGAGCTTCATGAGCTCCTGGGGTGTGGAAGTCGTCATGGAAACGTTGCAACATCTTGATGATGCCCTCATGCACCTCATGCGTGACGTGCAGGACCACAGGGAGCAGCGGCTATGTCACTGGGAGGTAGATGCAACACTGAAACAGAACCAAGCCATCAATCACTGACCACGGCGCTTTACACTAACTGGCTTACACCTCATCGTGGAGTGAGACTAGGCTTGGATCAGCATCGACCGGTGCAGAAGATCATCAATTAATGCAAGGCTAGGGATAGAGAGGGCAGCCAGCATGCTCTGTGTGTCCCCATCATGGTGAGATAGCACGTCTACTGTAGTGGCATGTCGGTGGCAACCCACATGATTCGTGAAACAAATCATCAAATCCAGATTGCCCACTCCCACGGTGCGCACTGCCATGCTGCCGGTCATTGAGCCACACCAATGCACATGGCAGATGCAGTGCCAAAACTCCATAGTGGGATTGCTGATGTCCGTTCCGATGGGGCCAAGCATCTTGAACCATGTGACACCGTGGACCAAGTTGAAACCACCGAGGGGAAGGGCGTAGCAGTCAATTGTGAACTCTCCCCTAGTAGTTCATATGAACTTGGCCACCCAGACCAATTGTCTTGGTTTGCAGTGTTGACTCATATGCATGAGCGCATGGGCTGCACATGCATCCCGAGTCAAGCCGCGGCCTCGGTGGACAAGAGGCAGTTTGTCAAACAAGAATCCACCATGGATTGTCACGTGGCGTCACACATTCGGAGCTCAAGCAGCATGCTTTCCCCATGTGGAGCAGTGAGTCACCACTTTGCTTGCTTTACTCTGCTTTGGACTGAGTTTAGGCTGATGTTGTAGCTTGAGTTTGGAAAGAGTGGAGTGTACATATGGTGAACATAGACGAACTATAAGTAAATGTCCTATGTTAGTCACGGCAGTGCTGTTGATTCCTCGGCCGTGGCTTGGCCATCGACCATTGTTGCACCGGTAATTGATAGTGCTGGCTTGCTCAGCGATCATGATGCGGATGAAGTTGCTGACGTGCACAGTTGGTGGTTGTCCAGGATAGTGTGCCCTGCTTGAACATGCGGGCCAGACTGATGGTCTCCCCTAGATTGTCCGGCTTTTGAAGCCGAACAGCAAGACCTATAATGAAGATATGTTGCTATTAGTCCAAGGCGAAATAGTGGCGCACTGCTTCTGAGAAGCATGGACAGGATGTTTCGCCCTCCTCTTCCTCGAGGTGTATGTTCCAGCACCATTGCTAGTCAGTCATGGTGTGTCCACCTCTACGACCTTCTTCTTGTGGAGGAACTGCTCACATCGCTTTAATAGGGGTAGCGGATCCTCTTTTCTGTCGAAGTCCAAGAACACTAACTTGTTGTACTGCGGAACACGGCTGCTACTAGTGGTTTGATCTTGCTTTGGAACCAGCGCGACCTCCACAGTCCCACTACTCGAGTCTTGCTTCTCAATACGTGGAAGGTGGAGATCGGGCAGTATCCTATTGATGGTGGACAGCTACCCCAGGACATCATCCATCTTGATGTATGGAAGGTGGAGATCGTGGATGTCCAGTATGCGAATGATGGTGGACAGCTACCGCAGGACTTCATCCATCTTAACAAAGAGGGACACTGTGACTTCAATTGTCAATGTCGACATGGTGGCAGCGAAAGAGTGTTGTTAAACCAATATTTTATGCCTTGAATTTAGGTGGTGAACGAGGATGCGAAGGTTGTATGACTGTTGAACGGTAGACTGAGTCCCTAGCGCCCTAGGATGCTAAAGCACTAGCTGTGAGTGACGAGCAGGGATCATTATTGTTATTCCTTCTTTCTCATCCAATAGGACATCAAATTATAATCTAGTCAATAGGAAATTACCAACCAGCGATCAGAAACTAAAAGGAAACTTGCACCCAGTGTTTCCTTGGATCGCTGCTTGCAATGGTGGAAAGTAAAAGAACTCGACCGGTGGGGGAAGGATCTCCATTATTGCTTTTCAAGCTAAGACAAAACTTCAGTCAAAAGTAGCCAAGAAAGGCCACCAACCTAGGTCCCTTGACTCACGGATCCATCCCACATGGTTGAGGCCTTAAGCCATACATTAGA
The DNA here is from genome assembly GCA_009805545.1 of Oryza longistaminata. NCBI lineage: Eukaryota > Viridiplantae > Streptophyta > Magnoliopsida > Poales > Poaceae > Oryza > Oryza longistaminata. The sequence continues at coordinate 15,654,123 of CM020182.1, read as the reverse complement.
ACCCCTACTTCGTATACGATGGCCGTCCACCATATATAGGTCATTCTTAACACGTATTTCGATCAAGGGGCCAGTGAGTGACCTTTTTTTAATGCAACTCTGAAAATTCACACCGAATCGAACCTAGGAGCTAGTATGTGCTACTAGAGCGTACAACACTAGGCTACAGATCCATTCGCAATGGCAGGTGCTCAAGTTTTAATAAAAGAAACAAAATCTGCTCAGAGATATTATTGTACATAAAATTTATACGTAGAATATATTGAAATCTCAATCACAAAATCATTATGTGTACAAACACTCAATTCAGCAAACCTCTCTTTGAAATATTTGAATCCAAAAGTGGAATCCAAATCAGGCATTTAAAATTTTGGTGTATAAACTTTTTGGTGTATAAACTTTATGTGTATAGATTTTGGTTGTATAAATTTTAGGTGCACAAACTTACCAAATAATTAAGGAAAACACGTGGAGAAAAAAAAGAGAAGTGGCGCCCAAGAAAGAAAGGACGACATCCTCACGTCCATACACGAGCATGGGATCACTCGTGCATGAGCCTTTTGGGGCTTTACCATCATAGGTTGCTGCTCCTAGCGTGCCACCAAACAACAAAGAGAAAAAGGGGTGTCTAGATCCCTTGGATGGCAATCCTACAGTTCTAATCACTCCCACTATTAATTATTCAAAATAAAGTCTCTTTCTTATAGATAAAAAGGTTAAACAACAAATTACACAGAGCTAAACATGGAAAACATTTTCAGATCCTAAAAATTACTAAATTATATGTAGAGGTATTCAAACTTGCAAAATTAGAAAATTAGCAAGTATATTTTAGAATTTTGAAACATATGTAGTATGACTTGCAAATAAACAACTGATCAAATAAAAATATTTTTATTTCCTTTATAAGAACAGAAAATTTAATTTCCTTTATCTGAAACAGTTTTCCTTCAATAGAAAACACAGAAGTTCATGATATAGTAGTTCCCATCCTAGACAAACCTGAATTAGAAAAAAAAATAGTTTCTATGTGCAATAGACATTAATTGAAATAGTAGATTCTACGGTGAACAATCGGTTACATCAGTTAAGAACATAAAATATATATAGCGAATTAAACAGAGTAAAATTGCCCAACGATCACGCATAGAACAAGTTCATCACACAATTGCCTAAAATATGGTAATAACTTAAGGTCTCATCAGTGTCAATATTTTCATTGGCAATAATAAAAGGGGTGGCGCACAAGACCTAAAAGTGGATGGAAGCAGAAGAAAAGGATTTATACAGGTTTCGATCATTTTGGTGAGAGATAATAACCTGCTCCTATTTTGGTGGGTTATATTCTTCCGGATATATTGATCTTGGTGGTTTTTGTGTTTTCTCATGCCCATGGGGGGCTACCTGCCTGCTTTATATAGGTTGGGAGCAGGCTTACAAAGAGAGAAACCTAGACGAACACGGCTTTAGTTTCCTAAGCCGTGTGGGTATCTAGTACCCATAGGCTTCATAGTAGCCTCTAAGTCATTCACAGTCGAGTTGCAGTCTTCCTCATGGTTCATAGCCAACGCCAAGTGCTTCAGCTTCGCTACAAATTATTTCCATGTGCTTCCTTCATGAGTCCTAATTTTTAATATCATGCAAAAAGACTGTGGTGGGCTCTGAGAAAGATGAATGGGTGCATCAAATAGATGCTCCTATTTGGTGTAGTACCCGACTCTATGCTTAGTTGGGAAAAAACTAAGCATAGAGTCAAGTATGACTATATCCGAATATTGAAATTGTTTGGTGCACTGAATAGGTGCATCTAATAGGTGTAGCCCCCGACTCTATTTTGGGAACAACTAAACATAGAGTCAATAACAATTATTCCTTATAGCCGAGTAAGTACCCTTCATGTAGCAACCATCCGAGTGCTTCTGCCTGAGTATTATGAGCCCGAGTAGTGTCGTTCTAAGTGAAAAATATTTGCATAGCTCGAAGCCCGATGCATAGTAGACTGGTTTCCTCAAACAACACCTACATCCCAAGTTTATGGTGACCAGCTGCCGGCTCTTTTTAAGAGCGTGTGGTTGATACCAGAGAAAATCATTACGCCTAGTTTCAACCATTTTATAACAACATTAGGTGGATCACAATTTATGTATCTGTAAGGTTCGGCGAAAATAAAACATGCATTACGATTTTAACGGAACCAGCGACAGGCCCAATGGGCGTGCTGCCAAGTTTACCGACGACATTTTAATTTAGCCCACTGCAGAACCTAGCTAGAGGCCTAAGCCTGTTACGCCTAGCATATCCTCTTGTAAATCTTCCTATCCTCTACTCCCGATTAACAAATTTCTCAAGTGACGTAGGCCAAGTCATCTAAATAGCTTCTGATCTAAGTGGTTTATCCCTCATTGGGTGTACCCAAGTAGAGGTGGTACCTGAGTCCCGACTGGCACAAGTACTCAGCTGGTGTCCCTCATAGGGGATATCGACTGATCCATTCCTAGAGCGTAGGAGATATGCTCGTGGCTAATAATCTCTCTTAATGAGTATCTGGATGTGGACCCTGCAGTATAAACATGTAGGATGAGTAGTATATGATATCCAAAACAATTACTCAAATAAAATTTAAGTCAATATGTGTTCCTCATCTTGATGATTTTAATTCCCTCGAGTAGTTGACTCCTTGCGTTTAAACACTCTGCACGACATTAAGCAAAGCTTCACAAAGCAGAGAACAAATTGTTTTATCTTTATGCTTTTATTTTTTTCCAAGTAGTACTTAGCACCTTACGCTATACACTCTACCCGACTAGCCCCCGAGTGTGAGGATTCGGCACAAGTAAACTATCCTATATACACCAAACAAAGACATCGGGAAATAGAGCTTCACTACTTTTTCTACTCGGATTTATTCACAAGCAGTCAAGATAAACATTATAAAAAGTTTGTGAAAAGCATGGTATAACATATGTAGCCCCCGACTCACTACACACTAGGGAACCAATTGATATAGTGCGGTAGAGGAAAAAAGAAAATATCATATAAATAATGACATAATTTTTTGGTATTCTTTGGGTTGGGAACATAGGTACCATTGTTGCATTTTAGATTATGAGCCCCTGGGTGCATCAACTATCCTTCTTTCGCAACTGGTTCTGGCTCGCAAGCGCTCGAGTTCTTCACTTTCGGCAAAAGATGGCACACCTCTCATGCTTTACCAAGTAAAGGTACTAAATAAACCGCCTTCGCTGGCTAATCCCTATGTCTTGGTACTCTACCCTCCCATTCATAAGAGAGTGGTAGTTACAGCCATGATGACATCAGCAAAAGAAGCATATGAATTGGCCATCTTGAAGAGCTTCTTGATAGTAGTCAGCGGTTTCCGAGTAAACTTCGCGATGAAGGGCCCATCCTTAACCCCCATCTGGAAGGCATTGATGACAATTTCATCCTTGATCTCTGGGATTTTGTTCTTTGCTTCTAAAAAGCGCTTGATCTCCTCCCAGAGAGTCTCATTCCTCCTCGGTTGGCTCTGGTATAAATCGTATGGGTTTGTTGGAACCATGTCACCCTATATTTGGAAGTGAAACACTCTATCCCTATATTTGTGTTCTAGGTCTCTTGAAGCTACCTTGAAAGTTGGAAGTGAAACACTCTATCCCTAGGAATCAATAGATCCCTATAGAAGCCCTGAAAGCCAGTTCCTTGCTGATTCTACCAAAGCAACAGGAACATAATTCCCCATGACCTTATTGCCTCCCCTAGCTATTCTAATTGCAAGAGCGTACACCTTGAACCAATATTGTAGATTTGTTTTGCCATCGTACTTGTCAATTTCAATCTGCTTGAACCAAGTTGGCTAGTTCACTCGGTGTAGATCAGATGTAAAAGTCGGGATTCCTTTGTCGAAGTCATCGATGCCAGTTGGGGACCTATTCCGACGAGGGGATATTCAGCATTGTTCGCACTCTTCGTGTTCACGATGTCTTGCTTTAAATGTGCATGATAGATCATAGTTGATATTGTTGCTCACGTCCTTGAGATAATGACTCTTGTTGCCATCTTCTTCATGTTCCAGTCATCGATGACGTTGGTTGTGTTGCTCCTCCCCCAGTCGATGTTGATTGTCCTCAGAAGGATGCACACTATCTTGATATCCATCTCCTTGGTTGGCTTGAGACAAACGATGAGGGAGATCATATGTCTTTTCTTTAGTCTGATGTCTCACACCTGGAGACTTGGAATAAGCTGCCTCTGATGTGACTCCCACCGTGTGACTTCTTCTCTTGTTCTGTTGGACTTCCACCATTATAACCATATCCTTCATTCTCCGAATAGTCGAAGGCACAGCGTGGTCGGGCAACATGTTAAGAACCATATCTAGAAGAGTTAACTTAGTGACTATGTAGTGCTGAGGAGTAATAAAGACGTTGTGATCATTCAAATTTTGTCTTAATAATAGCTTGTTGGGTCTAGTTGTGTGTCTCCCGATCAGCTTTGCGTTGGTTTTCCTCCTCTTGCAACTTGTATCATTGCTATTCATCCTGATGTTGATGTTCCTTAGAGAGCCTCCTCGTCAACTTCTCTTGTGGCCATAAAGACTTCACAAGGATGAGAATAGCTTTCGGTACTACTATCCGAGTCATCGAACTGGATCGATTGGTAGAAGACTCCAATCACCCTAGACCCGAACCCGAGTGCCTTGAAGGCATATATAAGTCGAACTACAGAGCGTAGAGTCGAGTTTGACTCGAACTCACATATCATATCTAAAACTTGGTGCTTCAGAAGCTTGGGGTAGACCTCAGTGGCATTCAGGAGACCTAGACTGTTGTTCCCTTCGACTGGTTTGAATCCAAGTCGGAGAGGGTGAGCCTGTTGAAGTTGTCGATGAGAAAGTCGTAGTCGCCAAAGCAAAACACCTGCTTTGGAGAAAAGAAGAAGTTGATTCCATCGCACTTGTCGATGAGAAACTGGGTGCAACCCCTACTTGACGCGCCAACCGTCGATGTTTTTATCGGTAATAATAGAAGTGAATGGATGCGGAAGATAAGGAATTATACAGGTTCCACACCCCTCGATGAGAGGTAATACCCTATTCCTCTTTTGGTGGATTATATTACGTTAGGTGTATTAATCTTGGTGTTTGTGTGTTTTCTCCTACACTTGGGGGCTCCATGCCCGTCTTATATGTCAGTGTACACTCGCAGAGGCAGATTGGCTTGGAGAACTAAAATGATTGTCCACACAAGAGAGGAAAAAGCATGGGGAGAGAACATTGTTGGCTCAGCATCACAGCTGCCCTGTTTCTCACCTTGACACCGTATCTGCATCATTTGCTGGGCCAGTTGTTGCATCTAGGCTTAGATAAGACTTGTCGGCTGTGCTCTTCGCTAGACCTGCGCCACCTCTATCAAGCGTGACACACCGTCGCCAAGTGTATCACCTGATCTGTGCTATCACCAGCATCGTCCTTCAGCCGAGCAGCCCTCGCCAACATGGAGCTTGTCGGCACGTGCCGCACAAAATCCTTGTCTTCATGGAGGGCTGCACATGATTCGTGTTACCAGAAGCACTTCCATCGTGGGAGGGGATGGCTGGAGTAGGGATGGTGGTAGTGGATAGTGATTATAGAAGAGCTTGGGAGTAAAGGATGATGGCAGCATTGGCGGTGCATGGACGTAGATGGCGATGGCAATGGTGGCGGTGGTGATTTGGGACTAGAGGAGGATGGCAACGGTCTTGACATGTGAGAGTAGATGGGGATGTAGGGTTACGGGTCAACATAGAGGAAGTAGTCGATCTCAGCAACTCAATAATATCTTCTTCGTCCGAACATCTTCTCCTCATGCTCCCACACCAATCAGCGCCACAACATTGCTGACTATTGGTATCCACATGTCTAGGGTTGAAACGCCGTGCGCGAACACATACGCGTGTGGCTAGTGTTTGGCTCACGAGTGTAGGGGTGGCGAGAGTTTCTCGAGGTGGTTCATATACTTGCATTTCTCATTTGCCCCCTCACGCCTCACCCCAGAAAACATATAACTTCTAATTGGACTTCCAAGGCCCGTTAGGAAGCCTACCCGGATCACTATCCAAATTAAGCCACTATTTTTTAGATAATAAATTAAGCCACTATTGGATCTATATCCAATCAAGTCATTTCAATCCATTACGTGTGTGACCCCATAGGTTCATATATTTGGTTGCAACCCAAAAAAGGATTTCTATTAAGTCCATGTGTGAACGGTAGCCCTAAGAAAGACGCATTGACCAACTGAGTGTTCATAAAGATTATATCTGCTGGACCTGTAGTGTATATGTGTACTAACCCGTTTGCCTCGCGATACTGACTAAGCTCAATGAGAGATTTTGTGCCATTCTTTCAATAATTTAATCATTAACTCAATCCAGTATTAGATTACTTAACTTATGACTGACACATCAGTCATCTTGGCATGGCCATGCACTTCCATATTCTATTATATCGAGGGACCAAAGATATCTCTCATATTAACAAGGTGGTCAATCCCATCTTGTTTATTCACATCTCATTACATGTATAATAACAGACATAGAGGCTTCCTTTACAACTATCAAGTTACATAGTAGCATTTAGCAGCTTTAAAGTAAACCACTACACTTGTTAGGAATCATGATAAGCTCAGTAACAAGGATTCTACACCAAAATAACTTGAGACCAATTGATTCAACATCATAATCCTTCTAGTGTCTCAGGGTAGGTCTATCCAACAATATATTCTCCAACACGTGTCCACATCATTAACTTGGTCGGCGGTGCTTGGGAGAAGATGGGGACGGCGATGGTGGCAGTGCGTAGGAGGATTGGGGATCGGGGCTTCAATGTACGCTGAGCGGAGTAATTGTGTGACGCAGAGATGAGGGTGGGCAAAATGAGATGCTTTTGACAATGGCTAGTGGGACAAGGTTAGCGAAATGGTACTTGTGTGATAGTACTTGGTGCCATGAGGGACCAAAGTTTATAGAAACACTTTTAGTCAATAAAGGGACTAAAAGGGCCAAATAGTTAAGAGTTGAAATGCAAAATTACTAGGGGTACCCTCCACTATAGATGAAATGACTCATGCAATAGTCTCATCTACAGTTCTACGAGGCATGTTCTTTCTCCCCTAGAGGCCACTCCTCCGTTGTAAATGTCCTAAGAGAGAAACTAATATTTTCTATCGGTCATGTAAAGAGTTCCAAAAATGAATTGCTACCACATTTTGGATACTGTCAATTTCAGTGGTAACTTTTAAATCACATACCGAATAAAAAGAAACCAGATCCTATTAGAAATATATCATCAATAAAAGGACAACTGCTTTTTAGAATACAAAACTTAATTATCTGTGAATAAATACCAGATTTGGAAGTAGTACTACTGCATATCGGAAAAATAAATTTGATGACCTAGCTAGCAACCAATATCAATTCCTATTTAACATTTACCCATGAATTTGTGATCAAACTGGAGAATCAAAAGAAATCTCAAATTTTGTTCTTCCTCTTGTCCTTATGTTCTCAATCTTCCCTTTCGTCCTACTCATTCCCTGGCCTTCCTCTGTCCTATGCTAGCAAAAACAGCAACAAATGCACATGCACAACAGTGGCACAGAAACGACTTGCTTTTGCGGTGGTGCAGGTGACAACAACGAGTGGGCCTAGTTGATGGCATTGAAAGCACAGCCACGCAACGGCAGACCTGCTGCATCTCGTTGCTTGGCATCATCATCCAAGCCTAGCCTGATTTTTTAGCACCCGGGAGGTCTTTTCGCTAATGTGAGAGGCATCGGCAGCCTCAACCACGGTTCAAGCACCGGCTCACGACAGGGCTTGATCATACCTGGACCTACTTCATTTTCGACTCCTATAGGTTAGGTTACCGATTTTCCTCCGAGACGAATCTATGCCGTTGATAACTTAGGCCTATCAACGGCCTTCTAGACCAGCCTTTCTAAAGAGGAAAAGGCATAACCAGAAGAATTGTGAGAAATCAGTCAGTTTATCAAGTTGAGGCATTTCGATTTGGATTTTAAAAAAAAAAAACCCTCAAGACAGAAAAAGACCCCACACCCCCATTATTATGAAATCATAGATTTTCTTCTAGAAAAAAAAAGACTCCCTTTTCTTCCTATTGATCTTGACGTCGGCATGCTCCCCTGTCCTTCCACCCTTCTCGGTAGGACGACAGGAGGGATCATAGCAAGTATGTGTGTGTGTATACATATATATAAACTAGGGCTTCATGGTGCCCGGGCACCAAGTTTCAAATTGAGTTTATAACTAATTTAATTGAGTATGAAATTTTTTTAAAATGTTTAGGTATGAACATTAACTTATTTAGTTCAAACAAGTTTGAACTGAATTTTAACATCTTTTTGTTAGATTTTAATTCTAGGTATATAACATCAAAACATATAATTAGTTAGGTATGTAATAATAGAATGTAAAATAAAGTTAAATTTGAGTTGTTTTGTTGCTAGGTATAGGTATGAATCAAATTCTTATGTCTAGGTATATACTCACAATTTGAAAATTTCGAAAACTTTTGAGTGTTGTGTATTTCATACCTTGGTGCCCGGCCACCATGGTGCCCCAAATGGGTGTCCTATATATTACAACAACAACACTCCTCTCTTAACTTTCAACTAAACTCGAAATCTAGTCTAAATGGCCTATTTTTTCTCTCAACTAGTGTCTCGCAAAATCGATACCGAAAGGCCCAACCCCTCTTATATTTATTCCTAGAGGTGGTTGTCCAAAAGTCACGAATCCAACTTGTATAAGTAGTCCTAATTCCATAGGAAACCTTCACATATATAAGTATCCAACTTATCTCATTACTATTCAAACTCCAATCTTTCCAAATTTGACTTTGCATCACATACACACACAATTTCACTTGTATGCCGCATGAAATCTTCATCAACCATGCACATTGTTATTTAGCCTAAGCGTCTCGCATGATCTCCTCATCGTCCGGACATCAACTTCTCACAACTTGACTCGTGATCCATCATCGGCAACACCCTCAAGACACACCTACACATGAATCAAACAATAAATCACATCTGAGCACGTGTTCTTTCACAACTTGACTCAAAATTAGCACACAACAGTATTATATACGTGTAGTAATCATCTAAAAGTCATAAACACGAAATAGTCATGAGTATCCAAATAAACTACTCGAAAGAGACTCCAACACAGAGCTAGTTGGTTAGACCGTCGGGGCAGCTGGTCTGACCGCATACTACAATTAAGCCGGTCTGAACGGCCAACAACACTCGATCTGACCGGTGCCACGCAGTCGGCACCACTTCGCCAATAAACCGCCAAATATATATCAAAACCAATTAAATCACAAGTAAATTGTTCATCATAAAATAATAATTAAAACACTTTGATTTCACTTATTTGCCTTTAAATTGTACCCTATCTTCTATGAAATCGATTTAATCTCCAATGACCTGCATAGAAATCACTTATTGCTCACACGAGACATGACATGTCCTTTGGTGGTTTGCTCCAAAATTACTTGTTCCTTCCACAAAATGTAATTATCTCATCAGAATCAGCTCACATAACGAGTTGTTACTACCACAATCACCAATGCCACCACCATCACTGCTGTCGCCGGAACCGCACTGCCGCCGCTGCCATTGTCGCAACCACCACCATTGTTGTCATCAACTATTGTCCACTGTTCGCACTCCATTCTTAGGAGATACTCCCTCCGTCCCTAAATGTTTGACGCCGTTGACTTTTTTAAATATGTTTGACCGTTCGTCTTATTCAAAATTTTTTGCGGAATATGTAAAACTATATGTATAAATAAAAGTATATTTAACAATGAATCAAATGATAGGAAAAGAATTAATAATTACTTAATTTTTTTGAATAAGACAAACAGTCAGACATGTTTAAAAAAGTCAACAGCGTCAAATATTTAGAAACGGAGCGAGTATGGATTAGTGGTCATCCAAAAGAGTGAAGGCATGGATGGCTGGGAAGTTGGGCGGGAGGGGGAAACCTGGGCCGTCAATCACATAGGCTTGTATTTGCTTCTTAATCTTTACTAGTGTACCGCTTGTCTACGTTTTAGATCATAGTAGTATTTAATGGCTTATTAACTAATTTAATTTGTGTGTAATTGACTTGTTTCTTTCTTTCTAGGTTCCTCTAGCATTAAAATTAAGGACGAAAAGACGGGGGCAACATACACTGTTCAAGCAGATAACATTTCTTCGGGATGGAGAATTCAGTGGCAGATGCCCCTGGTTCTGTTGTTGGTAACAAAGGTGTCAAACTATCTACTTTCCTAACCATGTATGGTGTACAACATAATTAAACTCTGTTTTGACCCAATTATTAGGATTATGACTCCTTTACTCATAAGATATGTATTTGATTTGCATAAATTATACTTCTCCTATATCTGTCTTGCTATGGAATAATAATGAATTTTCATATTCCCGCAAAAAAATAATGTATTTTCATATGGAATTCTCATATATTCCTCTAGTTTTCCTATGCAATTGAACATTAGTGTGTTCCGTCAATTGGGTTGAGTCCATTCGATGTCTCCGGAGACATTGCCAGGTGTACATGCACCAGAACTTCATTTCATTTATCCAATGGCCATGTGTGACGCTATACCATGATAAATATGTAACATGAACAGTATCGTTGTATAGAAGGGAAGCATAAAAATGTGTGGTAGTGGAATCATTGTTGCATGACTCTATTCATTGGGCACCAGATCCTAGGGCCAAGTATTGCAGTTAACGGTTACGCTTAGAGCAGGTACAATAGCAGGCTATAAGCTGGCTATAACCATATATCGAGAAGAAAAGAGAAGAGAGAGAAGAAAGTGGGCTACAGATTTGTAGCCGGCTGCAACACGAACTCCAAGATATTATGTGTGTATGAGAGGTGGGACCGGGTATTAATGGTGTAGTATAATTTTATAGTTAACTATTGTATGAATAGACTATTAGATTGGCTATAGATGTTTTGGAGCCAGTAGTTGGCTATATTATTGACCTTGCTACAAAACTTTAACACACATGTCAACTGTACAACTTCTTGGCCTCTCCTTGCAACCAGAATGGGAGTTACTTCCATTTCATCACTTCCAAGGGAAATCCGTGGATTGAGATGGTTGAACCGATTTGATCATAATCTCTTATACGTAGGTAATAGCTAGATTTTGGACTTTTAAGTCGCTTCTGGATCTCAATCTAGACACAATTCCGAAAAGTGCTTTTGCCTCCATAGAAAAATAGGAAAAGGAATTTCTACAAATTCAGGTTCAGACAAAAGCGTCGGAAAGCTTGTTGACGTTTCTGACAACTAAAAGTTGTAGGATCGAACAGCAAGAACTAAGCTAACCAGAGAATTTTAGCGGAATTAAAAGTTACTCTCGAATCCGATGTAGATCGGTCTGAGCGAGATTGATCTGCCGGTTTTACAGCACCTGTGCCGTCGGTCTGACCAGTGTAGATCACCTGGTCCAACCACTCTCGTTGCCTCCTCCTGTTGTCGGCACCACCGGTCTAACCACAATGGTGCTGCTGGTCTGACCGCTGCGATGCCGCCGATCTAACCGTCGTGCACTCGCTAGTGTGACCGCCGAAAACCCGAGCAAATACAAATTGAAGATCTCTCAAAGTAGATTAAAACTTTATTGCTTCTCTCTATCTTTACAAAGTGTAACAACAGCACACATCACGAAAATCTCAACTAAACTCGAAACTCTAAATTTTCTCTAAACTCAACTCTCTCAAAAATCGATACCGTAAGGCCGCACCCTCCCTCTCTATTTATACCCAAGGTAGGCAGCATAAAACCACGAACCAACCTTGTACAAGAAGTCCTAATCCTCTAGGACACTTTCCTGTACAAGAAACAAACTTTACAAACTCTAAATTTACCAAATTTGGACTCCCTCCAAATTCAACTATGCATCCCATACACACATAATATCTCCATCATATGTCATATGGAATTTTCACCAACCACGTGCATTGATTTTTAGCCTAAGCATCCCACATGATATCATGATCATCCAAAAGTCATCTTGTCCCAAGTTGACTCCCGATCCATCACCGGAAACGCTCTCCCGGGGCATTAAGAATCACCTACACATGCATCAACCAAGAAACCATATCCGAGCACAAGTTCTCACCAACTTGACTCATTATTAGCAAGCAACAGTATTACATACGCATAGTATCCACGGATATCCAAAGAATCAACCATAAACCGAAACTGACACAGCGTCGACCAGTCAGACCGCGGGATGGCCGGTCTAACCGCACACATACCGTCGGTCTGACCGGTTACCACAACACGGTCTGACCGAACACGCTCTATCAATAGTAATCCTTGTTCATCACCTAAAAATTCTAATTATCTCCGGGGTGGAGTGGAGCTATGGAGTAGCAAAAACCCAACTGCACCCCCGTAGTACAAAATTGTAGAGCTGCTCTGCTAACTCCGCTCAAGAAATAGAGAGAATCTATACTGATTGGCACAGCTCCAGCTCTAGATAAGTTAGAGTTGGGAGCTAGAGTGTGCCAAACAGGACCCTTCCTTCCGCACGATCAGCGCCACACTACCGCTACTCCGGCGAGGATGGTAACAGCCGCTTCCTAGTAGTCGTCATGTTCACTCCCTTTCCACGATGGGCCGACGGCACGACCGTCGATCACGAGTACTCCCGATGTGTACGGGAGTGCGGCAGTACCACATATGGGTGCATTGGCCGGCAGTGGCGGCGCACGGGGCTATGGTCTGGACAAGATACACAGAACTACATAAGCATTAGCAAAGGTATATTTACTAGGTCTTCTGGATTTACTCATTTTCCAATTTTATTTTTTAACCCTTTGTTGGTATTTCTTAACGACATTACTAGAAATATAATTCCCAGCAATGGCGCAGAAATACTCCTGATATATTATGGTTACAGAGTTCATCCGCAAGCGCACGGATATACCATTGTAGCATTTCACCCGAGAGTATTCCAAGGGTATCATATTTATTTAGTCTCTGTAAGATCATAGTAGAGAGAACCGTATTAATAATTTATATGTTACTTGTAATAATCATAGTCTAAGCAGGGGTTAAGATAAAACAAAGGGTAGAATGACCCACAAGCATGGAGCTACTCATTCTCATACTAAATTACCTAACCTAAGTGGAAAGAAAATAGAAAGAGAATCTATTCCTATACTTCTAGTATACATATTATACATGCATTCTAGTTATATGATTAACTAGCTAAAACCCTCTTTCCAATGCCCTCCTGTTACTTTGAGAAGCCACCCTTAACTACTGAGTTCCTTACGACAGCTCGTCATGACCATACAACCAGGGCTAAATACGGAGGAGTACACTCCCTAGGAAATTAACTTAGGCCTATATACACGTGCAAAGGAATACCCGTACTGAGCTGCCACCATCAGTGGCCCACCTCTCATCCGCAGCATATAACCCCAAATAATGATATCCCGTAATCTAGACACCACGCCTAAACGACCAGATACTACTGTAATATTATCGTCATGACATAGAGTAATTGCAATAGCAAACATTATACCCGTATCTATGCATCTCCTAGATAAGCTAGCAGTATAATCAGTACAACATGAACATAAAGTAAAGCTGGCATTCATATACTCGGAAAGTATTTCAATACTAGAAATGTATAAAGAAGAGTATTCTAAATAAAGTACAAAGCTTACAAAAGAGAAAATGAGAGCTACTAGGGCCATACTCGAACTCTTCCGAAGGCTTTCGGACTCCGATTTCTATTCTATTCCTACTCCACTAGCTTAAGAACACTAAACTAAACTTGAAAGAATATGAGAGAGCTTTGCTTGGAGAGTGTGAGTGAAGTGAGAAGGTGAAGTCCTTATATAGAGGTAGGTATGACGGTTGTGGAAGGCAAAATATCTTAAGTGCCCTCCAACCGTCATTGGGATGCATACCTGGATGTCCACGCCGAACCCTAGCCTCAACGGTAGAGATGGGGGTTCGGCCGAACCATGGGCTGGCCCAATCCAGCCCATTTTCGGCTGGCGACCTCCTGGACTTCTTCTCTTTGCAGACTTATGAATTTTGGCCTAATTGATCGTGACATTTCTAAGTTCTTGGCCCATTCATACATAAGTCTGATTCTTAACATCGTCAAATTGATTTATCGTTTAATTTTATGACGATTCTCCTCCACTTTATGTTTATTCTCTGCAAAAGGTTAGTAAACCTAATACTAGTGGAATATTATTATTCTAACACAAATATGCATTGCAAGCATAACTAGTTCTCCTCTATTTTAATAATATTGACGGTCAAAATTGGTCGCTAACGACCGTCAACAAAACCCCCCAAGCTTGAACCTTTGCCCGTCCCGAGTAAAGGATGAAAGAAAACAAAGACTTGGTTGTTGATCAGGAGTTGCTACTATGCTGTATATGATGTAATTTTTTTTTGTCTGGCTATTTTCTGGTTATGGGTAGATAAAAACTCACCGAGCAACGAAAGCTTTGATACCACCTGATGAACCTTGAGTTCCTCTCGACACTCAAGGCAGTTGATTGGCCCGATCTTTCGGTGAGTTGAGATAACTACGATTTGTGGAAAAGACGTTCACGATCTGACTACAACCGTACAAGACGTTGCGTTGCGCCTTAGCGATCGATACACCTCTCCGTGGGTTGTTGATCTTGCCGGTGCAGATCAACCTTATTCCTGCAAGCAAATCGAAGAAACAAGCAAGAACAAGATAAAAGCAATCTAAATTGCAAATAGGAATGAATACACACGATAAGTTGGGGTTCCGAAGAACAAGCAGACGGACGGTCTAGCCGATACGCGCGCTGCAAGCAAGTAGCAATGGCTAAACTTTAATCTAACAAAACCCGAGAAACCCTGAAGGGTTACCTAGCTATTTAAGGATGTGGGAGAACGACCAAGAGGGTCCTAGGGTCGTGCTCCACCAGCTTGGGGCGCACCCCACATGGGCCCCACCTGGACCGGGGTCCCAAATAAAGTTACAAGCCCATAGGCCAATTATAGGTGACGCAGCACGTTGTTCCTGTGATTCCGGCCACACGAGATAGAATTTGGAGAAGAGGCTGGATCCGTTGGAAAGAGGGCTCCGAGAGCTTTCCATCAAGTATGCACGGGCCGAAAACGGAGGTCGTATGCAGATTTGGCGGCCATTTAAAGTCAGCAGTGTAGTAGGTGGCCGAATCAGATTCCAGCACTTGAAAAACTTGATCTTGATATCTTCTTGTTCATCCATGATGTGAGCAATGGTTGCATAGACTTGATCTTGATATCTTCTTGTTCATCCATGATGTGAGCAATGGTTGCATCCGTGGTAGCCATGGTCACATCAGTATATCTCAAAGGTACAGGTGCAAGGTATATGTACTTTCTCTCAAATTAAATAATCTTTGGCACGGTGGCTTACCCTTACCGTTGATTCCCACGAGACACTGCTTCTCCTTATCTTGGGCAGTTGAAAGACAAAACAGCAATTAGAGCACTAATCACTCAATCTTCATTCAACTTTTATTCCAGAAGTTTTTAAATGATTTTGCAAAAGAAAAACAAGTTCCTCAAATGATTCACTCAATCTCTCTAAGTGTATCAATAGAAATTCCTCACCAAATTGCCTTTTTCGATTCCCACTCTAAGGTTTGATATGTGGAGCTCGGTAGGGATCAAAACATGGCATACTTGCATTCACATTTATTACTAAGTCAAAAACTCAGACTAAAATAGATGACTAAACATACCCAAGAAGCTCTCTCAAACAGTTCATACTAAAATTTTGGAGGCCATCCATCCAACTGAACTTTTCCTAAAATCTCCAGCAGCTGCTAGAAGCTCTCTCAAACAGTTCAGACTTTCACTTAGTAAATAAGAATCTATAATTATAGAATCCAAATAATAAACTAGAAGCTAGAAGCTTCTACAGATTTTCACCAGCTACTTCTTAGAATATTAAGCTTCCCTAAACAGGTTTTTAATTGCGACAAATCCGTGGTCACCATATATATATTTGTATCTATGCTGGTATTCACAACTCTTAATGTGACCTATTACACCTATTTGATTTTTGTTCCTTTTAATTGAAAGAATGAATCAAGTTGCTCATCTTTTGCCAACTAAATGACATGTTCTATCATAAGTGCATTGTTCAGATAATTAGGTCGATTAACCCCAAAATTCCAATATGCTCACTATAAAAGTAATGTTTTTAAATTTTAATTTTGAAACAATGAATATAAATTGATCTATATTTCTCTGCATACGCACTAGCAACTAATATTTTTTTTCCATATGACCTGTTTGTAAA
Source organism: Oryza longistaminata (assembly GCA_009805545.1). NCBI lineage: Eukaryota > Viridiplantae > Streptophyta > Magnoliopsida > Poales > Poaceae > Oryza > Oryza longistaminata. Next base: position 15,637,727 of record CM020182.1, on the reverse strand, counting down.
GCCAGGACAGACTTCATAGCCAGATGAACGGATATGGGTTTTGAAGAAAAAGGTGGCTCACAAAACACGCCCCTTGTAACAGAAAGGTTTTGAATAGATTGATGCTCTATGGTAGGCAAGAAGAGGAAGGAATAAAATAAAAGAAAATATACGAGGATGAATTAAGTTCAAAGATGATAGACTACAGAGTACTTTATTGAAGAAGCATTCACCGATGTATAAAAGAAGAGAGAGTACCAACAGCTCCAACACTTCTTCGGACCTTACCTTCACTCTCTATCTATTTTCACCATACTACTAAAATGATGCCTAAGATACAAAAGTGAGTTGTACTCCACTTTATTGTGCATTTTGGAAGTGAGTGAGTTCCTCCTTTTATAGAGCAGTTATGACAGTTATGAATGTCGGTTCACCCACAATCGTCATTTTCCCTGGACCTCCACATGAAAAGTGGAGATGAGAGGGCCTAAGGTCGGTTTGACCAAATCCCTGGTTCGACCGACTTGTGGGTCTCACCACTCTCCACCATCTTTCTCCCTTGTACGATAGGTGGGCCCTTATGGCGGTTAGCATTGGATTAGCTCAAATTTAGTCGATTTTGACTGAAATGTGGTTCCTCTAATCAATGTGCTCATATATGATTCGTCGGAGGTACGTTCTGTCGCGTGATGGATGTGTTTCCATCCAGAAATCACCTACATACCAATATTTACCAATACTAGTGGAAATGGTTAGTAATAAACACACTAAATTTGATTATATTTTGTGTTCTTTTATGCCGGAGTTAGATAACTCCCGGATCTAATGTTTTATCCCAAATTATTCTATTATTTATTTATGATTATATACCCCGATACAACGTAAGAAACATGTTAGTACTACTTCTCTACTATTATAAAAATTGAAAATATTTTTACCGGTATTTTGATACGTCATCCGTGTTTGAGTTGGTTTTTAAATTTGTTCGCTTTGGAAAATACATATTCGTGTTTGAATTGGAATTTAAGCTCGTTTGTTTTTTAATACAAAAGAAGTCATATAATAAATCTCTTTAAAAAAACTCATGCTACCTTAAACTGAAAAATATGGACTCCAAATTACACCTCATGATTTTCTAAAAAAAAATATTCAAGTGAAATCGCACAATAAATTTTACCCTGCCTAAACCGTATAACCATTATTAAAAAATTAAAATAATATTTACTCGTTGTAACACACGGATATTTTTTTCTACTAGTAGTAAAAGAAAAGAAAAGAAAAAAATCTCCCGATTCGTCCCTGGTCCACAGCCGCGAGGCCACACGAAATTCGCGGATATCAACCCCCCGCCCCGCCACCACCGCTTCCTTTTCCAACGACTTCTTCTTCTTCTTACTTCTCTAACTTCTTGGCTTTTGCCTCTGCTCCTCTTCCAAGATTTGCGAGATGGTGGCGGTGACGCCGGGCAGGCGCCGCCGGCCTGCAGGATGCGCCGCGGGGCACCACCACCACCAGCAGCAGAGGCTGCTGGCCGTCGCCGCCCGCCTCGCCGCGGCGAAGCCGGCGGCCACTACGGAGGCCGCCGTGTACGGTGGCGTAGGAGGAGGAGGATGCTGCCTCGAGTTCCTCGACTGCGTGCTCCGGGCGATGGGCGTCGCCACCCCCGCCGAGATCATGCCCCCGCGGACTTCAGGTGGGCCGCGCGCCCGATGCGGCGGCGCCGCCGCGGGGGCTCCTCCTCCTCCTCCTCCTCCTCGCCGCGCGACCGCGGCCGAGGGACGCCGGATCGCCGCCACACGGCGCCTCCGCTTTTTGGCCCCGGCCCCCCTTTCCCCGCCCCCCCCCTCCTACAACCGGGAAATGCGGGGCAACAAGGGCGTCAACCAGGACGCCATGCTTGTCTGGGAGGTAATTATTTCTTTCATCCCCCATTAATCCCCAATTTATTTCTTTCATCCCCCATTAATCCCCAATAACTTCTTTTCCATGTGTTTTCTGTGATGTGAATTTTTTTTTTTTTTACTTTCTTTGAGATGATGTGTGATGTGAAATTTGTTCGTATCCCCGGCAAAAGAGAAACGTGTTAATTCGTGATTGATTGATTGATGATTGAACGTTTACATGAAAGCCCCGAACTGTCTGATATATCTGCGATTTTTTTTTAATATATGTTGTTCTTGGGTATGCTTGAGCTGGCCTACACAGATTGATTTTTTTTTTCAACTTTGACATAGGACATACATGTGTCGTCTTGGTGTAGAATGCATGTTTGATTCCCCTACTTCTTGATATTAGAATACCACTTTGTTCTGTCTCCATATGGATTGCCATTGGATATTACTGGTGGAGACTGTTTCAGATAGTAATATAATACAACCTAATTATTGTTCTCCCTATATAGAAACTTTGTTAGCAGGGGAGGTGCTCCACACGATTCTCATCCTTATCCTTGCTTCTTTTTATGGATGATCTTATTCTTATCTGCTTACACATTGAGTTTAGCTCTTGGGCCATCCTTTTGTTGTGTAATTAATGTTTGCTTATCGTTCTGCCGCATGACACCCAGTATTATCCTTTTGTTGTGAGGATCCTCTACCATAATGTTACTACCATTACAAGTCACTAGTATGTAGGTCCTACCCTCCTATTGCATCACACGTCGGTGCCTATAATGATAGGACCATTATGGTAGAGGATGTGAACCCACCGAGCCTTATTGTCTCCACAGTTTGCTGAAGTACCACCTGGCATGCCATGTAGCATACAACTATTGTTTTTGTGAGCCAGCTAGTAGAATGATAGCTCCTTTCATGTACTTTTGCAATGGCAACATATTTGCTGCCCTACCAATTTCTTTATTGCGATAATGGTTTCTGATTTTTCCATATTTACATCTAGTAACCATGGAAAAAAATACTATAAAAGCCAAATAATAAATTGAAAGTACAATTTTTTTGTGATCTAGTTTGTTGAAATTTTTGGAGATCTCCATGGGAATGCACCATCTGATGTTCCTTTCTATGAAGCCTTTGTAATATTAAAACCATGAATGATATTCCTTTCAGCTATAAATTACATAAATTTATCAATTCCTACCTGATAATAGTCTGTAATCATATGAATTATCCACTTCCATTTTCCTGTTCTACCATTCCATTTTTAGGCACCGCAAAGTTGATTTTGATGGTGTTTTTTGTTTGACTTCCAGAATTTCTGTTCAAAGGAAGATACAATTTTTTGTGGTGTTTTTGATGGCCATGGACCATATGGCCATTTGGTGTCCAAGAGGGTCAGAGATCTCCTCCCTATAAAGTTGAGTGCAAATTTAGGAAGAGATGGACACAAAGAAACTTCAACTAGCATTGTCACAAGCAGCATGACTGAAGGTGGTGGCACCGAACGCATGAATAGAGATACTGAAACTCCCCTGGGAACGGAGGAGAATGGAGAGTACCCCGAGATGTTTGCTGCATTGAGAACTTCATTATTAAGGGCATTTTATGTAATGGACAGGGATCTTAAGTTTCATAAAACCATTGACTCTGTGTTCAGTGGTACTACAGCAGTCACAGTGATCAAGCAGGTAAAAATGTGTCAAAACTTAGGATTTTCATGATGATAATGCCCTTTTTCTTATTGTTAAGCTTTAGTTGATATTTTGAAACCTGTTTTTTTTCTTTACTATTTATACAGGGACATGATCTCCTGATTGGAAACTTGGGGGATTCTAGAGCTGTCTTGGGAACTAGAGATGAATATGACCAGTTTTTTGCTGTACAATTGACAGTTGACCTGAAGCCTACCATTCCAAGTATGTTTTGTATTTGTGTTCCTCATCTGTTCTTCTAAAAGTGTATGATGATTGTTTCTTTTTTTTCCTCCAGTACAATTGAAATCGTGGGTACTGCTGATTATTTTGATACAAAGAATTCTAGAAGCACTATTGTTCTGTAACAAGTTCTGGTACAGAGTTATTGTAGTGCGTCAAACAGTTAATAGATTTATACACCATTATAACTATATGTTTTTCATGAAACTACTTGATATAAGATGAACATGTGGAAATGATATTCTGAAGAAGTTAGAATGTCGGGCTAGTTTTTTTGTTAAGCTGGTTAGAGTTTGAGGTGGCTGAGGTTTGCAGTCATCCTATCTGTGCTAGAGTAAAAACTTCCTTGTTAGAAGGTTTAGGATACTGCAAAATTACATCGGAAAAATCTCTAGCTTACTCCCTCAGATGTAAGGAAAAGTTTAATATTTCAGTGCTTCTACACTAGATGCATTTGTAAATTGCTGAACTGAAAACCAAAAATTGGTGAGCCAGCTGAAATGATTTCACAATGTGTCAATATAAAATGCATCTTTCATTAGTTTATTTAGTTTCACAGTGCAATAAGTTTATTTATCTGGGATGTCATAGTTCATAGTTGTCTGTCCCACGCCTTTGATTTACTGATACCTGTTGTCTGTTCGAAACTGTGATTTATTTTTTCTTTGGAGGTATGGCAATTGGCAAGATGAAAGAAACCTTTTGATATTGCAGTAAAAAGTATTTTTATATGGTACATGCTTCATTTATATACCTGTTATTTTGTGTGTGGAAACTCAACATGATTTGCACTGCCATTTTCCTCTTTCAGAATGTCAGGGCTTTAACAATTTGATGCATCCGAAGAATTTGGTTCTTAAATACTGTTTTAACACTTTTGGGAACTAAATATTCAAAATTCAAATTGGAAATAATAAAGATCTTACAAGTAAACCTCTTTTAACATTGAAACCACAAGGTGACAAATTTGATCTGCCACGTCACGTCTGGTCTACAAGGACTGGCTTGATTAGAGAATGACAGATTTTTGCATCATGCAGCAAGTTTGGCATTCTATTTACATAGTGTATCCCAGTATGATATAAAAGTTCAGTTCAACATCACTCCCTGAAGAACTTTGTGAACTAATTAGTACAGTGCACATGTGTTGAGCAAAAATAATAATGCAATGTCACAAAAGGAGAGACTATGTATGTTGATTTAAATGAGGATAGCTGAGTAGAACCTTGAATCCAGGCAAATCAGATTGATCTGACCGGATTTCACATGGCATAGGAAGTTGAACATTTACCTGGCCAAACTTCGCGCTAAATATAAAAAGGACATGCAGAAAGGTTCAAACCAACACCTACAGGTTAACATAGACACGAATGTACCAAATGAGATAACAGCTCTATTGTTTTAAACTATTAACATCCTGCATAGGATTTAGTTATGTTATTTTTTACCGTTCAAACCCAACATGCTGGTATTTTCCTGTTCAATATAATGTGGTCTGACTGGTGACCCAAGGTCAAGTAGGTGTCGTGTGGCTGGTGCTTTGGATCTGATAACATTGCCATGCCTGCCGGCGTTCAGTAACTATCATCGAAAAGCGTTTTTAAATGAAATTATCAGGACTTCGAAAAAATAATTGTAGTTTTCTACAAATAATTGTTGATATAATGAAAATCATTAGTCTTTTTTTCTGAAATGATCAATTCCGATATTTTTCCTGCATAGCTGAGATTGTTGGCACACTTCAGTATCTGTTGTAAAGGCTTGTTTCTGTGAATTATTTTAAAATAATAATAATAATGATAGTTTATGTTTGATAAGTACTATCAAGATTTTGTGTCTACATTACTAAATGGCATGCATGACTACAAATGTACACATCGGATAGTTGTTTCCTGCTTTTACTCCCCTAAATGAAGCAAAACATGTTTTCAGGTGAAGCTGCACGAATTAGGGAACGAAGTGGCAGAATATTCTCTCTGCCAGATGAGCCAGATGTTGCTCGTGTTTGGCTTCCGAAGTACAACATGCCAGGGTTGGCCATGGCAAGAGCATTTGGAGACTTTTGTCTAAAGGATTATGGTCTAATTTCTATGCCTGATGTTTCCTACCACCGCATCACTGAAAAGGATGAATTTGTTGTGTTGGCAACTGATGGGGTGAGCCATTGAGCACAAATTTTACTTGAACATATATCTTGCTTGTTCACAGAAGTAAATTTTACTTTTGGTTGGAAGATTATTTTTGATATATGATTGTTTTGTTTCTTTTATTAACTGTAGGTGTGGGATGTACTTTCCAACTCAGAAGTTGTTAGCATTGTCAGCCAAGCCAAGTCAGAAGCCTCAGCGGCACGATTTGTTGTTGAATCAGCTCAACGTGCATGGAGAACACGGTTCCCCACATCAAAAATTGATGACTGCGCTGTTGTCTGCCTGTTCTTGAATACAGATGCTAGAAATAAACCCCCCGGTTCAGGAATCAAAGATTTGGCCAATGCCATAGAACTGGGTGGTGGTAACCTTTCTTGACCATCAAATCAAGCACTAGGGCTCTTACCGATCTCGTTACTGCATTGGTAACAGGTGATGAGTGGCCTGTCCTTGATGGTGTCTCGAAAAATCTGCGATAGCCTACATAAGTTGCAAGGGAAAGCATAAAATCCGTACTTGTCTATGGATTAGGATAACCATTTTGCCCAAGATTTGTGCAGCTTATTATACTTGCAATGATTCTTCTGCATGGGAAGATGGAGCCAGTTTACTTTGCTTGTTGGGGAGTGGTTGCTTGGTTTATTCTGCACTGCAATTAGTGGTTCTAGGACCTCTGTTTCAGTTATTCTGTAAAGTATCAAATCAGTTTAGTGGAAGTCTAAAGAAATTCAGTCTAGTGGTGTGGTATTATTACATTTTGTTCATAATAATAGCGAAGATTTATATGTCAAGTATCATTTTTGTTCTATTATTTCTGTTTCAGATTAAGTTTCTATGGAACTGTAGGCTTTGTTAAACTTTTTGTCCAAGTCTTTTATCATATTATTGTGGTTTTTGACAAAAGAGCCAGAAGAATGTTTAAGAAACCGTCCAACTTACGGTACCTTATCAATGGAAAACGACAGTGTGCCATTTGGTCTTGCATGTGATTTCTGAACATATATATCTTGTTGCATTCATCATGAATCTCAGGATGGTGATGGCTATGGCTGTAGCAATGTGTATGTTCTGAAAGGAGAACAGGATTATATGATTATGTGCCCCAAAAGAAATTGGAACAGAGGAAAATAGAAAATGTAACAAAGGGATGAGACTCCCCTAACTTCGTGCAGTTTGCAGTTGTGCCACTAATATGTGGGCCATACCAAAGTAGAGTCTACATGTCAGTGGCATAACTGTAGACTACACAAAGTCAAGGGATCTGTTTCCGTAACAAAGAGAGGGGAAAGCACAAAAACTGTGTATTTTAATTTCATACCTTAGTCTCTATTTCCATGATGAGAACCCTTCGATGATCTCTTCTTGGATCCGGTGATAACATCCTCCTAAGCAGCATCGTCTTGCTGGAGACTCTACTAATTGGATGCTATTTGTTAAATAAGAAACAAAATAATCTTAGACATACTAACACTGCATTTTCTTATTTTTATAGAAGAAAATATTGTTGCTTTTATGTATTTGTCATAGCTTATTTTTATAAAAACATATGGAAGAGTTCTTTTTTAAGGCAAATCTACTTAATATGATTTTTCACATTTTAAATCTGGTATTTTTACATCTACAGAAGTTATAAAACTATGAGGATCGACTGCAAATATTTTACGATGTCAACAACGGAGTTACTATTAAATATTAAAATTAAACGGTGCACCTAAGTACACTTAATTTCATTATCTAAAAAAAAGTACACTTAATTTATTTCTCACGTGCTACATGAAAATAATTTTTTTAGTGGGATGGGATCCGATCAGATCAATCATTGACCCACACCTAACCCGGCAACCCCTCCCTGGTTTTTTGGCACCCAAAATCCATCCATCCAAAGGCCAAAGCCTTAACTGCAGTACCCCTCCTTGCCCCCACCGATTATAAATGTAAAGCACGGTTAAACTTAACATGATCTCCAAAAGTGTTTTCTTATTATTAATTTCTCGTATAGCAACAAAATCATTTTTTTAGATAATGATAGCAACAAAATCATAGCCATAGAAAAATACAATCCTCCCTGCAAAAAAAAAAAAAAAACATTCCAGTGTTAATCAATAATAACATTATTTTCATCAAAATAAAATTTAGTAAATTGCTGGCTAGGCCAGGTTTTTTTTAATCGAAGTCTTAGTCTGAAAAACCATCTATCCAATGTTTATTTTTTCTCTAAGGTGGTGTTTGAATCTCCTGAAGATGAAGATAAAGATAAAAATTAAGTGTTTCACGTAAAACGATGTGATAATAACGTATGGTTAATTGAGTTGAGTTTTAGTTATTACAAACTTGAAAATGAATTAATATGATATTTTAGAGCAACTTTCATATAGAAAGTCTTCGCACGGCACCGTTTTAGCGGTTTGAAAAACGTGCCACGAGTATCTAAAATTTCATCTAAGGCCGAGTTTAGTTCTAAATCTTTTCTTCAAACTTCCAACTTTTCCATCACATCAAAACTTTCCTACACACATAAACTTCCAACTTTTCCGTCACATCGTTCCAATTTCAACCAAACTTCTAATTTTAACATAAACTAAACACACCCTAACTCTTGTTGGAGTATCGAAGACAGCCTGACTCTGATTCCCCATCGCCACCACACCATCAACATCGGCTTTGGCCCTTCCCTTTACCTAGAGCTTAAGCTCTACCATTGCTCCACAAGGACACTTTCAGCTACTACTTCTCCTTAGCTCGATCGGGGCTACCTTGCTCCTTCTCTCTTAATGCCTTGGCTCGATCTACTGGCATTAAATGGGACATGAACAATGCATTACCTGTGCTGAAAAAGATGAGCTCAGCCACATCTCTTCCAAGCTTCTTCCTTCTTCTAATCCTTGCTGACATGCGGACCACCGGTCCAAAATACAAACGGTAGGTAAATATTCCTAACTTTAATTAAAAACATGAAATAGAGAGTGATCATACTCCACTATAAAAACTTCGATAAAAACAATTAGCTCAACTTACAATTTACTCGTCGAAATTAAATCTTCTCTACCACAGCTCCAACCAACCAGCCAGCCACACAGACTTTGCATTGGGCGTGGACCTCCATGGCTCCGTATCATCTACTCAAAATCAGAGCCAGTTTAATAGTATAGCCAGCTACTAGCTCCAAATCATGTACAATCAATTTAATAGCCCCATACTGCGACGCGACTCTTGTCTCTATTGTTTTATCTCCTTGACATATGTTTATATCTGGCTTATAATTTGCTATTATAGCTGCTCTCAGGGGACAGTACTGCATATAGGGGTTAAAACGGGGTGGCGCCCGCCAGTCCGACCTAGGGGTGAAAACGGTATGAAATTTTCCGACCGTACGGATATTGTTTCGCAAAACTAATATAATAACAATATTTTTATCGATGTTACCGTTTTCGAAATTTAGTTTTTTTTTTAATTTCTGTCGCATGGTATTGAAGTTGGCACTAAATAGATGAATTCATCATAAATATAGAAATTCCCTGACCGTTTCCGTCGTTTTCGAAAAAAATAATAAAATAATATACCGTTTCCGACCGTTTTCACCCTAGTCCGGCCACATTTTTTGAGACAAATTCAGTGCCGATGTCAGCGGGATACTCAAGTGGGCCCACCCCCTCACCTGACACGTGCGGCTCCACTGTTCGCTGGCGCCAATGTTTTATACTCCAGTTTTAACACCCCACCCCCCCCCCCCTCCCCCCCCCCCCCAAACCTCCAACAAGAGAGAAAACAAGGACCCATCGTCGCCTCGCCTAATCATCATCCTTTCCGATGCCTCGCGCCGCCGCCGCCGCGCCCGCCGCTGCTGCTGCTCTCCGCCGCAGCCGCCATCGCCGTCGCCGTCGCCGTCGCGGCCCCCGACGGCCACCTAGTCGCCAGCCTCCCGGGCTTCCATGGCGCTTTCCCCTCCAAGCACTACTCCGGGTGCGTCTCGTGTCGTGTCGCGCGCCGCCGCTCTTCTCTTCTCTTATCATCTGACCGGCGACGCGCCGTGGTGGTGCTCGTCGCAGGTACGTGACGGTGGACGAGGGGAGCGGGAGGCGGCTGTTCTACTACCTGGTGACGTCGGAGCGCGACGCGGCGGCCGACCCCGTCGTGCTCTGGCTCAACGGCGGCCCGGGATGCTCCAGCCTCGACGGCTTCGTCTACGAGAACGGTGCGCTCCAATCTCCTTCTTCACCATCGATTTTAATCGCCATTGATTAGGATTCAAGTGCTCCATTCCATCCAATCCATTGGATTAATTTGCATATTCAGCGCAGGCCCCTTCAATTTCGAGCGTGGCAGCGATCCGGGTGGCCTCCCAAATCTGGAGCTCAACCCCTACAGCTGGTCCAAGGTGATAGCTCTGCACTGCTCTGCTCCTTAATCTCTGTTTCTGAAACCTCTTCTCCGTAATCCCCGGGGGATTAGGTGTGCACCTTTGTGGTCTTTGTGCTAATTTTTAGTACCTTTTACTCTTTACAAAGATAAAACTACTAGTAGTAAGTAGTAACTGATCTAGTTTCTTCAGATGCTTTGTTCCGCTATTTGTGTCACAATTAGTTGTCACGTGGCAGGGGTGTTTATTTTTGCATATTTCATAGGATGTCTCATGTGTCTGGTTGTTGTCACTGAGCTTTGGTGTGCTAAGCTTAAGAAAATAAGAAATTAGGTAGCTGAGAGCATCACCGACAGAATGTGTATAATCCTGAGAAAACTCCTCTCTCCAAAAGGAAGCCTAAATTTAATTGAGTGAAGTATTCCAAAAACTAAAAAACTAAGAGTGGGCTTTTATGTTAAACTACCAACCGAAGTATTTATTTTTGCACCGACCCCGCACACCAAAAAAAAATAAAAGATCGCTCCTACACGTGCACGATCTCCCTCCTCACGCACAAAGAGAAAACCTCGCGGGAAAGAGAGATTAGGGTTGGAGGTGCGGCGTCGCTCTCCCTCAAATGAAGAGAGCGAAGGATGCGGGGATGGGGTTTCCAACAAATTAGGATCAGGATAGGTTATCTGTTGGAGGCATTTTTTTTTTACCAAAACCCAAAAAATTAGGATTAGGGATAGAATAAGGGCATTGTTGATGATGCTATTGGCATGGTTGATGATGCTATTGGAGGTTGATTTTCAACGCATTGAGTATTACTCCCTCCGTCCAAAAAAACTCAACCTACTAAATAGGATGGGACACATCCTAGTACGTCCAGATTCGTTGTATTAGGATGTGTCCCATCCTAGTATGAGATTGGGTTTTTTTGGGACGGAGGGAGTAACTATTATAAACTTAAAAAATGATTTATTTGATATTTTTAACTAACTTCTATATATATATATATATTTTTTGCAAAAAGCGCACCATTTAACAGTTTGAAAACCGTTTTAACAGAAAATGAGATGGAGTTGAAGAAAAGAGCAGGCCTAACTTCTATATATATATATATTTTTTGCAAAAAGCGCATCATTTAACAGTTTGAAAACCGTTTTAACAGAAAATGAGATGGAGTTGAAGAAAAGAGCAGGCCTAAGTCACTTTTAACGTTCTATTGACTTTTTTTTGGCTCAAAAAATATCTATACAACATCAAGTGAGTGATTAAATATGGCACTAAATAGGTTTCCAACGTGGTGTACCTCGACTCCCCTGCTGGTGTTGGGATGTCGTACTCGTTGAATAAATCAGATTACACGACAGGTGACCTAAAAACAGCGGCTGATGCACACACCTTCCTTCTGAAGGTACCTACTCCCTACTGTGGTTGCAATAATATCAATATCGCTTCGGAAAATTTTTATGTTGATTCTATGCATTGTTGCAGTGGTTTGAGTTATACCCTGAGTTCCAGTCAAATCCGTTCTACATGTCGGGAGAGTCATTTGCAGGGATCTACATTCCAACACTAGCTGATGAAGTTGTAAAAGGTTGAGTTTGTCAGTAAAAAGTATATATAGAAACTATTATTATCAAAAGTTTCCTACTTATGTTGTTTATGTCCTGACAGGGATAGAAAAGGATCTGAAGCCAAGAATCAATTTTAAGGTCCTCCCATTTTCATTTGTCGGGAGATGACGTCATACAACAACTCTACATGCATGCGAAAATTGTCTTTGGGCTCACAATTTAAAGGTTATTTTTCAGGGATATCTAATTGGCAATGGAGCAACTGATCAGGACTATGATTTCAATTCGTTTGTGCCGTTTGCACATGGGATGGGTCTCATCTCAACCGAATTGTTTGAGGTCTGCAAATCAATGCCTCCGCTCTTGTGGTCTTTCACCTCAAAACAGTAAAAGAATCTGTCTAAATACTTCTGTCTAAAAGAATCTGTTAAACGAGGGTTGTGCTCACTGGTAATGTCAGAGGAGATAGACAACACAGAAAAAATCTGATGAAAGTTAACAAAGCTAAAAAATGATCTGAGTTGCTTTCTTGCAGGATGCAAGTACTGCTTGCCATGGTACATTTTGGGGCAAAGTTAATAATCTGTGCCAAGAAAAGATAGACAGAGTGCATTGGGTAACTTCCCTGTGCCAGCACATGTAAACAAAACAATGTAGCACAATCCTACAAATTTGGTAAACGCTCCATTACTGGCAACTGCAGGAACTCAAGGACCTGAACAAGTACAACATCCTTGCTCCCTGCTACCATCACCCTGAAATTCAAGAATTAGAGTTCAAGAACAGCAGCTTGCCGTCAAGTTTTAGAAAGCTAGGTGAGACAGAGAAGCGATTTCCAGTGAGAAAGCGAATGGCTGGCCGTTCTTGGCCTCTCCGTGCTCCTGTGACTCGTGGACGCATGACGATGTGGCCTGAACTTGGTGGTAGATCACTCCCCTGCACGGTATGTAAATTGGAGTGGTAGTTTAATATGACTTAAATTTCATCATTTTGATTTTGTAGATCAACATTTAGCTGTGTTTCGTTCCAAATTATTAGAATTCGGGTGCCTAATTTCGTCAACAGATAAAACATTTTGTTTCATGTGTTCAACAAATTAACATTTCCATGTACTTGTAGAGCGACGAACTTGCTAATGCATGGCTGGATGATGAAGATGTAAGAGCTGCCATTCACGCCGAACCGGTATGATAAACGAGGAACCAAAGGTTTCATTTGAATTTATCTTAAAATGTACACCTCACTTTCTTCTTTTTGTGGGGAACTACCTTATTAAAATGGCACATCAGAAAAGCTTAATTGGGTCATGGGAACTGTATACTGCAAGAATAGACTACTACCATGATACTGGAGACAGCATGGTGAAGTACCACAAGAAGTTCACAGCCATGGGATATCGCGCACTTATTTACAGGTATACAGCAGACCATTAAGATTCTAATTTGAAAATTGAGTGTTTTAAAGTGCTAAATTCCTATAAATTCCTACCAAAAAGCTACACACTAAATTAAATTAAATTCCTATTAATAATCTTGGTGCGGAATGCCAGAATTTAGCTACAAATAACATATAGTACTACAATTATTGCTCATTTGGATTGAAAATAATTGCAGTACCCAAGTTGGGTTATTTGGAATCCAACTTATATGGGTTAGGGATTATCAACGGTTTCTGAACCCAATTTTGCTATATATTTGTCGACGAATTTTCTCATAAAAATCTGATAGATGTAATTACAGTACAATCGTAGTGTAATTACACTGTAACTTGCATGTAATTACACTGTAACTATAATATAACTTGTATGTAACTTTTAAAAATCTCTCAGTAACATGTTATTTCGGTAAAATGGAGGTTGCGGGAACAAATCCTTTCACATATGTGTGTGCTGTGATTTTTTTTCGTCCTCACCAGAACAAATTTTATAATAGATCTAACGATTCAAAATTACGTGAAACTTACATACAAGTTACACTATAGTTACATGCAAGTTACAGTGTAATTACACTATGATTGTACTATAATTACATCTGTCAAATTTTTAGGAGAAAATTTGTCGACAAATATATAGGCGGTCCCTTCTGAACCCTGCTTCAGCCTAAGAGGCCTGAAATTCAAATTTGTGCTTGTCTTTGAAAAAAATAAAATGTGAACCAACTACTGATCATTCTGTTTTTTGTAGTGGAGATCATGATCTCTGTATTCCCTATGTCGGAACGGAAGCATGGGTTAGATCCATGGGATACCGAGTAATTGATCATTGGCGACCATGGTACTTTGGAGGGCAAGTCGCTGGGTATGTTCTCATCCTTTCTTCATAGGAATCATCAGTTCTTCAAATACCTTTTCAGGAGTTATGTCACATCTAGATATTAGCTCAGTTCAGCTTAACTCATACTTTTCTACCTAGAATTTTAGAAGTATATGTGCAGATTGTAGATAAGACTTCTATTTACATTTTTTTATTTGAGGAAGCAAGAAATTAAGAGAGAATGTCTTGACAAGTTTTCCTCACTTAGAGCGATTTTGCCATTGCAGATATACACAAGGTTATGAACACAATCTCACTTTCCTCACCATAAAGGTAAGTGACCAGATTTCTTTTCCAGTAGATAAGCTGCATGTTCTGTACCAAATGGATGTTGCTCACTCAGCATGTGTTTTTTTTTCTTTAGCAAACACTGGACGGTTTTCAGTCATGCATTAGCAAGTTCAGGCTAAACCCCAACTGTCTAAACAAACAATCCATTGGAATGAACACATCAATTTTCGCTTGTGGTTAGCTTTTGAAGCGTTACTATTTGATGATGTTAACAACATGTGCCGACGTTTCAGGGAGCTGGACACACTGTCCCGGAGTACAAGCCCAAGGAGACGCTTGCGTTCTATAGCCACTGGTTGTCCGGGGAGAAGATTTGACATCAAGATCAACTCGTCGTAACAGTTTTGAGCCTCCGAATGAAAAAAAAAAAAAAGTTGTAATCTGTAATCTCAACAGGCAGACAAGTGCATTTGTCTGTAATCTGCATCTAGGGATGTGAGCAGTCCCAGTACTACCCGCATAAAAACCTTCCTGATAATTTATTTGCTACATGATAGCATAAAATTCAATTGCCCGTTCCATTTACATTCCTGCATGCACCGTTGTCGCATTGAAGATGGTAATATTGTCACAGAAACTACACCATTTCAGAGCACTGACAGAACCTAAACATTAGCACCCGTTTGTCGAGAGAACGGAACGGAGCTATAAGACGCAACTGACAGAAATACACAACTGAGGCTGCAGCATTGCCATCTGCACAAGATACGTCCGCCAACATAAATATTATACATTCTGGAGGTCAACATTCTACCCAGGAAACAAAACATTACATCAATGAGGATACAACTAATGAATCAACTTGGGTTTCCCCTAGATGGCAAGAGTCTTACAGTTCATTTCATCAACTATGGAGTTCACCAAAGTCCGACCGCCCTTTCAGCTAACTGCAGTACGCTACTACGGAAACAAAGTGTCGTAATGATCTAGAGAAACAGCTAGGAGCGCTTCTGCTTACAGCCAAGCACACCATGCCCCTCAAAAAGGGCGCGCATTCAGGAAGCAGCCAGGCCTGGCGAAGCGCCGTTAGATTTACCTGAACTTCGGCTTCTTTGAGGGTCCTCCCTTGAAGCTGCTGCGCTCCGGTGGTGGACGGGACTTGCTGAAGGTCTTCACCTTGCGCCGCCTCCTCTCTTCTTCGCTGTCCGACTCCGCACCATTCTCCCTGTCTGCATTGCTTGCCTCCCGTTCCAGCTCCTCCCAGGTCTTACCCTTCTCTTCCTCAGAGTCTTCTTCAGAATCGTCCTCATCATCCTCATCTGATTCCACCAAGGACTCGCTGTCAGAATCTTCATCTTCTGATTCAGACTCAGGCTCAGCATCAGAAGGCTCGTAGCCCTGATCAGATTCCTCTGTTTCCTCTGTTTCTGAATCACTTGCTTCCATATTCAAGAATTCCCAGCCACCGTCATCAATGAATTTCTGAGGATCATCGATGATAGTTTTCAGAATAGGACGCCAGTTAAGGTTCAGCCTGCTCTCATAGTACTTGAGGTCAGTCGTGTCAAGCCACTCCTTTATTGCATCAAGTGATGTTGATGGTATGGAATCAATGCGAAGAACATCCTTCTTGAAATCCTTGAACACGATAGCCATGTCAAAGTTCTTTGTCCCAAAGCCCACCCTCTCCAAATTAACAATCTCTATCTCACTCAGGGTCACCACCAGGAAGGGTGTCTCTATTAGTTCAACCAAACAAGTCGAAGTTGGAATGATGAAAGCTGAAGCTTTATATGGAACACCATGGAATCCAAGCTCTCTAAGAGGGACATCAAACTCAAGATCCAGCCCCTTGAATTGTGGCTGCGACCAGTGATCATTAACCTTGTTCACAAAGTTCTGGAAATCCATGTTTATTCTATTCTTTCGGTCCCTCTCACGCTGCTCTTCTTCAATTTCATCAGGATCAAGAGCTGATCTCCTATTCCCACCAAGAGTCTGAACAACATCCATCACCTCAACATAAAATTGAACATCCTTTGTCTTCTTGTTTCCAACCATAATATGATTGTGCAAATGGAAATGAAGGAGTGTAATCATTTCTTTTTCTGCTGGCTGGAAGAAGGCATGCTTTACATTCCCATACATGATATCCACACGCTCATCAGCCCTTGAAGTAGAATATCTAAAACCATTGACATGGGACTCAAGAGTTCCTGTAAGCTTCCGCCCACGTCCACCAAATGCAGGCCTTATCCACACATCAGAAAGTCTCACTGGCTTGTTTCTGTTGCTTGCCAACTGGAGTTTCTCCTGAGTAACAAGGGTGGCTCTTTCAGCTCTCTCTGACTCCCTTGAAGCAACTTGCCGCCTCAACGTTTTGATTTGCTGAACAACTTCACTGCTATGTCGTGGATCTTTCGAGCGGAACGTGATCTCCTTCAAGTAGATAGCCCCTTGCGACTTCAGATTGCTATCGTTTGAGAATGGCATGCCAGGCACATTGAAGAAGATGCGGATAGTGCAAGTGCGGTTGTCTTGGTGACTTGTGACACTCTTAACAGTAGAAACATGGAAAGGAACCATGCTGCCATAAATAGGTAAGAGGACAGCTTCATTCTTCTGATCTACTTGTATGACCAACTCTCTTGCATATGGAACATCATTAACATTCTTATATGCAACAAGCTCATTTGATGACCTTGAGGAACCACGCCCATCACCTGAACCAGAGCCAACCCCAGCAAGCCTTCTAGCAGTCTCTTCATTCTTTTGACGAGCAAGTTCAGCCTGGTGTTGTCTCCGGAGCTCTTCCTTGGACATCTCCTGGTTGTCTGACCTAAGTGTGGCCTTTGTTGGTGGCAATGCCTCCTTTGCATTAACCTCCACCTTTTTGACAGGAAGAACTTCATCCTCGTCATTAAACGAATAAGCAACATCCTTAAGAAGCTTGGAGCATGATGCTGTTAAGTTCTCCAATGGCACTAAACATGTATCAGCCAACAACAGAGAGTATTGTTTTGTCTTCTCACTCTTTGTTTCTGCTTGAAGATTATGCAAACCAAGGGAGACATTGAAAACCATTCCTGCTTTTATGATACGGTCATTCTTGGGATTCAAGTTTAAGCCAGACTCTCAGAATTCAAGACCAATTCCTGTACCAGCAGACTTCGTTAGATTAGGGAGTAGTTCAGGGGCATTCTTCTCAATAACGTCAACTGCAGCCTGATAAACCGCACTCATCCGATTCCCTGGCTTCAATGCTTCTAGAGCAGCTTCATGAGCTTTCATAAGAGTTTCATACGCCTTGCTCTGTGTAGGAGTAGCATCTATCAGAAATGTTCTGGCCATATTGGAGCAATAATTTCCATATCTGGCCCCAATTGCACATATGATAACACTTGCAGAGTCATAGTAAAGATAATCATCATTGCTTGAGGCACCTGGCTTGAGGTCAAACTTCCCTCCACTTTGAAATACAGGAGGATAGCATATGTCAACATTTTCAGCCTTCAACTTCACTTTGACCTTAAGAGGATCAAGAATAGCCTTTTCTGTCTCATCCATCAATGAAGAGTGTGTCACTTTCCTCTCTTCATCAATCACCTTCTCTAGCTTCGGAACCACAAAATTTTTCATTACAGATGAGGTTAGGTAGGAGGCCTTCTTTACACATGTGATCTCTGAGGTATCCTTCATAGCAAAAAGCTCAGAGAAGCCATTCGTTATATCTGTAAGTTGCACAGATGAGCTAGACAATTTGTCTGCCCAAGCTTCAAGGAGCTTACCCTCAGGTGCCTCTTTTGCGATGTGACCAACAATTGGGTCATCTGATTTTGACTGAGCACAGACAGCACGCACTATGTCCTCCATTAAGCCAACACCACTGTCATTCTTAGCTTTCACATGCAAGACAATATCAGCACCAACAGCATCATTTGCAGCCTTCTTGAGGGTGCCAATGAGATTTGCTTTCTTTTGACTGCACAAGAAATGTATTTGCTTGTGCATGAAGACAATTATGGTTTCTGGAAATTCATATCCAAGTAGCCAGACGTCCAGAGCTGACGACTTCAAATAACGAAGATCTTCAGACGGGGGTGGAGTAGCAATTGCAATAGCGTTAGAAGAACCCCATAGATCAGAATTATGCTCTTTCCAATGGTCATAGAACACCTTCAGCCGCATACTGAAGTTATCTAGGTTGATTGTATAAGCTCCAGATCCCCCACCACCTGGCTTTGCATTACCATTATCCGCCATATTTTATCAAGAAGCTCACATTAACCCAGTGAACTGCATGAAACAAATCAATCCATAATTAGTTAGTGAATTATTTCACAAGTTTATTTTAATGTACAGGAACTATTTAAGCAAGGGCAAAGGTTCTAAAATATAGTTTGAACACAGAATGCTATTATACCTCTTAAATGTTTGCTCTTAAGAGCATGAGAACATAACTTTAAGCTGCTTCACTTATTCTAGATTTGTTAATGGCATAACAAGGCAACAGACAACCATGATCCTAACAAAAATGCATGCAACAGTGCAACATTGTCACTGCAATAAACTATTTACATTGTTGTACCACAGCACCAAACAGATATTTATGTACTTCATTCCTGCAAACCCAAAAAGCTGTCTACCACATAGATGTAATACCACAATACTAATTCCATCACATCTTCACAACAATACCAACAGTTAAGTACATTTAGGAAACCGCAAACAAACAATCATCTTATTCAGTAAAATAGGAAAAAAAAAGGTCATGTATAGTTCCATGTTAAGGTCAAGAAAATAGTACATACTAGTTGAGGACCTTTGGATATTCCAAACTTTAACATAGACAAGTTTACTCCCTCCGTCCCAAAAAAAACTAAACCTAGGAAGGGATGTGACATTTTCTAGTACAACGAATCTGGACAAAGGGCTGTCCAGATTTATTGTGCCAGGAGATGTCACATCCTTGCCTAGGTTAAGTTTTTTTGGGACGGAGGGAGTACGTAATGAAGCCAACCTATATATAGTTATAAAGCAAAACAATAAAAAATGCAATGACCGTACAAGATATATATCAATATAATTCAAATTTCAAAACAAGGATTTGGTCAGCCTAATTCCAGCCTGATCAGTTCTATATAAACAATTTGTTAACCATAAACATAAACAATTACCAAAAAAGAGAGAAAAACAACGATAACATTTTTCTTATGACAATAATCATGTTGAGAGTTCAGACATGCCTACTTTCTCTCACAATATGTACATACATACACATTTGCAAGCTGCAACTCAATAATGAAAAATTAATAAATATGATTTGCTTTTGAAAACAATGCACCAACACAATACTGAAAACGAATGGATTGCTACAGCAATCAATACAGCAGATATAGCGTAGTATACATTCATTCATGGAGTCACATCAGCTTTCTTTGGCAGTTATTTATTACTACATGAACAATTTTGTGGAAACGGTACGTACGCAATTAATACGTATAAAATTACCATATTCTGCACCCAACAAGGTTTATGTTAATGCCCCTACTTTCAACTTTTGCATCTAATCGTCTTGTTGTCCTAAGATACCTTCAAATAAACCAGATAGGACACAAAATTCTTTGGGAGAACCAACTTCCAAAATAAAAAGTAACTGCTAAGAAACATTACACAAATGACAAATTCGAACCGAATGCTACACGTGGCACTGCGATGGAGCAGCCTTATACTCCCTCAGATTATTTCCAAACATTACTCCACAAAACCAGTGAACCTAATAGAACTTAGCTCCCACCAAGTCAATTCTTTCATCCTCCCACAGCAGACACGGAAGTCTAATGTTTACAAATGAGAAATACAGCTGCAAGCAGCCCAAACCCTAAGTCCCTAAGGCTTCAATGATCCTATAGGCCCCTCCCTACGAAAAGACAGCAATTTTCAGAGTACATCTCTTGTTCGGTAAAAAAAAAAATCCATTCCCGTAAACCCTAAAATGGCCAAAAAAAAAAATCCGTCTAGGGTTGCTCGCACCTACGGCCCACCACGCCATCCCCATCCCCATCCACATCCCGCCGCTGCACCGCGAGCGGCAACCCACGGAGCCCACGGAAACCCCCAACCGAGATCTCCCACGCGCCTCCACTGGATCGACGGGATGAACAAGTACAACCCCTCCTACTAGGAACAACCAAATCCCTCGACCGCACGACGAGCCCCCCGCTCGCTGCTGGGAATCTGGAAACCCCCGGGAATGGGGAATCCGGGGCGCGGGTTCGTTTGAAAGACGCGGGAGGGGATCGTTCTTTTCGCATCGGTTCTCTCTCTCTCGGAATTTTAACGTGCTGTGTGTGTGTGTGTTTGCTTATGTTTAGTTGTGTAAATATATTTTTTTAATTTTAACATGTCAAAGAAACTAAGGCCCCATCGTTTGGCTTATTGGGGGAATAAGCGAAACGGCATATTTGTAAATAAAAAACAATTTGTGAATTAAACTTTTATATGGATGTTTCTGTGTAATCTAAAAGTAAGGGCTGAAAAATAAACTTTGATGAAAAAACCCCAAAATCAACTCCAAATTTAATTTTGAAAATTCAAATTTTGGCTTATAAGTATAAGCATAAGCGAAAAGATAGGATTGTAATTCATTGGTTAAGTTTATGAATAAAGATGACCAGTTTTTCTATGGCGTTTTAGGACGTACTCCCTCCGTCCCATAAAAACCAACCTAGTATCAGATGTGACACATCCTAATACTATGAATCTAAACATGCATATATACATATTCATCGTACTAGGATATGTCACATTCGATCCTAGATTTGTTTTTTTTATGGGACGGAGGGAGTTTATCATTTTGAAGTGAGATGTAACACATCCTAGCACTACGAATCTAGACATGCATATATCCAGATTCATTGTATTAGGATATGTCACATCCGATCCTAGATTCGTTTTTTATGGGACGGAGGGAGTATATCATTTTGGGGTAGAGAACACTTCCACTACATGCAGAATGAAGCGGTAGATTAATGCACAATTAATTAAGTATTATCTTTTAAAAAACTTATTAAAAAGATGATGGAGTGACCGACAATTTAACTCTATGTAATGTTATAACATGACAATAAAATAGTAGTAAAACTTTCAAAATAGCCATTTCCAGGGTAGATTCCAAAATGTGAAGAGTTGGAATTAAAACAACCGATACTATACTTCAAGAAAGCAAGTGCTCACACATATATATTCCTTTGGATCATTGGGTGATTGGGCGGGAAGAGTATGTATTGCAACAAAGAAATACTTCATTTGAACCAAACGAATTCTGGATGACTTTTGCAGAAACTGAATCAATTCGAATGAAAATCCTACGTATTGCAGAATATTTTAAATCATATATGAAAAACAATCATGTGAAACTCTTGAAGCCAAAGGATTAACCCTCCTACAAAGTTCTCTCAAATTCCCGTGACATAGGCTATTCCATAGGTATTTCGAAGAAAAATAAGCATCTCGACTTTTCCCGGCCCAAGCAACATTTTTAGAATTTCTGTGCGTTCATAAATCATGTAGGTTTGTCAACCTTCATGCCAGAAATCACAAAGGATACTTAAAACAAACAACTTTCAGCCACAGCAAGAACCAAAAATAAAGGGTTCTGAACATGATGATTAGGTTCCTTATTGCAAGCAAATTCAATGTATGGTCCTTTATCGCAACAAGTTTCTTTAGACAAGTCACTCTCAAGGCAAGGACGAAAGCTGTTAGCAACATATGTTACTTCATTCCATGTATAGCCATTACAGTGGCTCCATTTCAGCTGCAGTGATCGAATCACTGGCGTAGACAGGGTGGAGCACATGCCCAGCAACAGGATCAACATGAACCCATTTCCTGCCAGTCAGCTTGTTGCGCTCAAATCGCACATGTCCTTCTTTCAGACAGAAGAGAGTATGGTCCTTCCCCATGCCAACGTAGTTCCCAGGATGGAAGCGGGTTCCTCTTTGGCGGACGATGATGTTTCCTGGCTCCACTTTCTGAAAAATGATGCAAATGCTGATGTTCAGGAACAGTTTAGATCTTTTCCACCTTTTTGTCCAAATAACAAAAATGACAAGTTGCTTCCGGTACGGGATCAGAAGGGACACACAAATCTCCGAAGTCTGATTACTTTTACGTGATTAAAGAAAGTACTTTGTACTGTCATAAACAATAAAAAACATGAAAGTCATATGACAGATCACAAGATTGTACCTCTCCGCCAAACTTTTTAACACCCAAATACTTAGGGTTAGAGTCACGGCCATTTTTTGTTGATCCAGCTGTCTTTTTGGTGGCCCAACGCTTAAAAATCAAGCTCAATCCTCCAGATGACTCTGCAATGAGGTATATTTTGCCATTCAAACAGCCAAGCACCTTATTCAGAATAGCACAAATAGCACCTTAGTCAGTCAAGACTCGAGTCTCAGACTGCCTAAAGCCAAAGCCATTACCTGTTGCGCTAGTGTAGACCGAAACATTTGAGATCAATTCTTTGACATTTCCTCTCCTGAAAACTGATGAAAAAGCCATCTTGATTGTCTCAAGTCACCTGAAATCATCGAAAGCAATCTTTCATATATTCAACACTAATATTATACTGAGGGGAAAATTAACAATCATATGACTACCTTCTCCAGTTTCCATTTGATAGAACCTATTATCTGGTTACTCTATTTTACTAAACCTAAGTTTCAACAAAGAGGCATAGTAGCTAATTCTTCCAATTACCTAGGTTGTGATGTACTAGTCTACTGAAGCTCTCAGTTAACTTATCCCCATTTTATGCAAGAAATTGAATTTAACAAAAAAGTAGATGCAGTAATCCAGGCAGCAAAGCACAGAGTATATTCGTATTTGAAGTGTAAAGATATGCAGTGTTTGCTCCTCAACATCTCTTATAAATAAAACTATTGGAGACAAGTAAATATGAATGTGGCCATAAGAAAATACCAATGTACAATGCCACAAAAACTCCATAAATTGTGGAGATCGTTAAGGAGATTTTACAAGTATAGTCATATTTAGAGTTGTAGACCTGACCAAAATTAGGAAACTAAACATGACCTCATCTCCTTCTTTGGAGAACTATGAAAAGGTCAAATATATCCATAACCAGAGTTTGCTATTTCAACGAGAATTATGAACAAGAATGCACCAGTCAATTCATCTATAGAAAGATGTTTCAAAATCTCAAGCAATTCATGGATTGCTGAAGATACTCAAGCCTTAAATAATGCTTACTATAGCTATATTTACTATCACTACTATACAGCTCATAACTGGTACATATTAGAACTTCAAACACGGAAAACATATTGGAAAAACATACTTGATTGGAGCAAGCAAAATTAGAAATATAGGAAGCAAGAAATTTCATGTTTGATTGAGACAAAATTTTTAGAAAAAAAATCAAATATGCATGTAAAGGTAACTAAAGACCATACATCAACATATTGGGTTGTGAAGATTATAAAAGTTGCCCCCTGAGTCCTCTTCCACTAGCCTATCAAGCACCATATCATGAAGAAAATTTCTGGATTGAAAAGCTGAACTAAACCTACTGCTTGTGGCCACTGGCCAGCACGGTCGCCACATCCTCAGGATACAAAGGGAACGAACGAATAGCCTTCTCAGGGAAGCAATGCAAGGCTGGCATTTCACCAAGCACATGCATTCTACAGTCACTGCCATTTCCTACCTAAGGGGCAATCCATCGAACAGTTGGTGCTCGCATGGACTACATACACTGACTAAACAAGCCACCTGCCCCCTTGAGGTCTTTGACGATGCAAGACCAGAGATTCAGAAACTCAAACAGGCTATAAAAACTGTACAATAACGAAAAATAGGCAGAGAACTGCCAATTCCCTCATCCACAAAATAGATCAACAGCTCGTTAAATGCCCCCTCTTTTCATCATACAAATGATGCAACAAACCATTCTTTCCCCCCTCTTGGCAACCGCAAACATAAGAAATTCATAGTCAACCTGAGCCATCCTACATCGCCATGAGGGCGGGCCCAGGATTTTAAGGTTGGGTATTCAAAACAGGAGGTAAAACAAAATTCAACCCAAAGCCTAACATTTGATATCTATAATTTCATATAGTTCTAACTAATAGTTGTACAATATATAACTTATATAAGCAGAATTGGCCATAAATTTAATGTGTTTAACATATGGAAGTACTAAACTACTGATAGACAATCGTTCAACATATCAAATATGATAAAAAATCTTACAATATGGTATTTAAGTAACATTTTTTTCTAAAAATAGTGGGATCATTTTTCCTCTTCATGTTTCAGATTAAAAAAATAATCAACAATATGGTATTTCAGTGCTACTTATTGAGTTATTATTGTGATACTTTATGAAAAATATATGCACTACAATCTAGTATATATCCACGAATCCATCAACATAACGCCATCACACCATGGTTAATGCACAAAATCAGGCAGCCATTCACTAGAATAAACAAAGTACAGCTCTCTTGAGTTAAAATTTGGTGTATACTTGTCCAGTCTACAAAATTAGACAACAAATTGGGTTCAAATGTTCTCTTGTATGGACCACTTAAGCAGTTCAACAGGCAACAATCTAACAAATGTGCGATTCAAACTCCACATTCAACAAATTGGGAAAGTGGGGATTGAATGGCTTACCTCTGGCAATCGATTGAATCGAATCAGAACTATTCGGCGAGGTAGCTTGCCAAGGGCGGTGGGGGCGCGCCGCGCGCGGTGAGCGGGCGCTGCAGTGCGGCCAACAGGGGGCGAGGGCGATTGCCTCGACGGCGTCTGTGCGCCGCGCTCGCGCGTGACTTCGCTTCTGCTTCTGTGCGATGGCGGCGCCGCGCCGCGCCGCGCGTTCGAGCGAGGCGGAAGGCAGGAGGCCAGGAGGTGCCGAAGTGGTCTAGGGTTACTTGATTTTGGGCCTTCGTTTCGGCTATTGGGCCTGCAAAATTAGGAGATGAGGGAGGTGGGAGGAGGGAACTAAGCCTGCCAGGCTTTTTTATTGGGCTTCTTTCTATCGATAGTTTATTTTCTATATTTTCATATATACATACGAAATATATACCTCTTTTTTTTTTTTCAAAAATCTTGAGTATTTATCTGAATACCCTTGAATTGAGCTGAGCGCGCCTCCAAGCACATACATTCTACGGTCACTGCTATTTCCTGCCTAAGGGGCAATCCATCGACCATCGAACAGTTGGTGCTCGCATGGACTACATACACTGACCCAACAAGCCACCTGCCCCCTTGACGATGGCAAGACCAGAGATTCAGAAACTCAAACGGGTTATAAAAACCACTACACTTTAGTTACAACACTTAGTTTCATTAAATCAAAATAGATTTTCATAATATATTAGTCTTAACACCAACATAGAATATTTTAACTTTGACAAAAATTAAAACGTCTTACAACCTGAAAACAAAAAATTAAAACGTCTTATAACCTGTAACGGATGCGAAGAAAGTATACGATAACTAAAATAGGCAGAGAACTGCCAATTCCCTCAACCACAAAATAGCTCAACAGCCCCCCTGGCAACCGCAAACTTCAGAAATTCGTAGTCAAGCAAACAAATCGCCATGGCCAAACAAACGAGCAGACGGGTTCGCGAGACTCCCAAATCGGGGGAGCTCACCAGCAGCAGCGGACGGGAGTCTCCTCGGATCCAACAGTGGCCGCTCCGCGGCGGGCGAGGGGGAGGCCTTCCGCTAAGCAAGCTGCACCACCGCAGCAGCAGTGTGATCCGCGTGGCCCTAGGACGGCGGTGGGCGGCGGCGGCGGCGAAGGCGACAGGGGCGTGCGTGCAGTGTGGACAGGCGAATTTTTTTTATTTTTAATTTTTTTATTAAAAGTTTTACAAAAATAATTTTCCATTTTGAAAATTGACAGAAGTAGTCGCCTACCGCCCTCTGGGAGGGCGATTTTTAAAAATCGCCATCCATGAAACTAACAAAAACTATTCATTAAATATAGATAATTTGCCATGCCGCACTCTCTTTGAACTCGGTCTCTTCTGGATAAGCTTCCTTTAGTAGATCAATTCCTTACCGAATATAGCAAGAATCCAACAACTGACAACTTGATAACTCTCATCGGCTAATCTCAGGACTTCGAAGCCGATGCTGACTCTAAGCCAATGATTACTCTGGGCTTACCAAATTTCACCGTGTAAAGCCGATGATTACTCCGGGCTTACCAAATTTCACTGTTAACATATATTGATTTGTCGGTAGGATCCAAAATTGCCAAAAAAAAAAATTTCAAACCAGAATTACAATCACTGCTACTCCTACTCCCTCTGTTTTGTATATATTATAAGTCGCATTGACATTTTTATTAGTCAAACTATTTAGATTTGAATAAGTTTATAGAAATACTTAACAAAGGTTTAGTAAGAAGCTCCACATATATATTATGAGGCTGCTACAAAACGGGATCCGTTACAACGGATAGACATATTAACTATTCTCTTGCACGAGTATCACAGGTATCAGGTCCTAGATATCACAGGTACCGGGTAACAGGTATCGTAGGTATCGGGTACCATGTAGCTGGTACCACAACAGTATCATGTATAGGTACTATCTCATAGAAGGGTATCCATTCCAATGGGTACCGTGTCTAGGTTTTCTGATATATTATTATATATTTGCCTAGCATCTGATTGGATCTCAAGGATCAAATATGAACTCTACGATGCTAAAATTACGTACAGTACGCGCAGTGAACGAGGCCCATGATCCGGCCCATTATCCTCACGCGTTCCTTGCACATAGGCCATCCGGCCGCCTGTCCACACTGCACGCACGCCCCTGTTCGCCTTCGCCTTCGCCTTCGCGCCGCCGCCGCCCCACCGCCGTCCCAGGGCCACGCGGATCGCGCTGCTGCTGCGGTGGTGCAGCTTGCTAGCGGAAGGCCTCCCCTCGCCCGCCGCGGAGCGGCCACTGTTGGATCGAGGAGACTCCCGTCCGCTGCTGCTGGTGAGCTCCCCCGATTTGGGAGTCTCCGCGAACCCGTCTGCTCGTTTGTTTGGCCATGGCGATTTGTTTGCTGACTACGAATTTCTGAAGTTTGCGGTTGCCAGGGGGGCTGTTGAGCTATTTTGTGGTTGAGGGAATTGCAGTTCTCTGCCTATTTTCGTTATCGTATACTTTCTTCGCATCCGTTACAGGTTATAAGACGTTTTAATTTTTGTTTTCAGGTTGTAAGACGTTTTAATTTTTGTCAAAGTTAAATATTCTATGTTGGTGTTAAGACTAATATATTATGAAAATCTATTTTGATTTAATGAAACTAAGTGTTGTAACAAAGGTAGTGTTTTTATAACCCGTTTGAGTTTTCTGAACTCTGGTCTTGCCATCGTCAAGGGGCAGGTGGCTTGTTGGGTCAGTGTATGTAGTCCATGCGAGCACCAACTGTTCGATGGTCGATGGATTGCCCCTTAGGCAGGAAATAGCAGTGACCGTAGAATGTATGTGCTTGAGGCGCGCTCAGCTCAATTCCAGGGTATTCAGATAAATACTCAAGATTTTTGAAAAAAAAAAAGAGGTATATAATTTCGTATGATATATGAAAATATAGAAAATAAACTATCGATAGAAAGAAGCCCAATAAAAAAGCCTGGCAGGCTTAGTTTCCTCTCCCCACCTCCCTCATCTCCTAATTTTGCAGGCCCAATAGCCGAAACGAAGGCCCAAAATCAAGTAACCCTAGACCACTTCGGCACCTCCTGGCTCCTGCCTTCCGCCTCGCTCGAACGCGCGGCGCGGCGCGGCGCCGCCATCGCGCACAGAAGCAAGAAGCGAAGTCACGCGCGAGCGCGGCGCACAGACGCCGTCGAGGCAATCGCCCTCGCCCCCTGTTGGCCGCACTGCAGCGCCCGCTCACCGCGCGCGGCGCGCCCCCACCGCCCTTGGCCAAGCTACCTCGCCGAATAGTTCTGATTCGATTCAAACGGTTGCCAGAGGTAAGCCATTTCAATCCCCACTTTCCCAATTGTTGAATGTGGAGTTTGAATCGCACATTTGTAGATTGTTGCCTGTTGAACTGCTAAGTGGTCCATACAAGAGAACATTTGAACCAATTTGTTGTCTAATTTTGTAGACTGGACAAGTATACACCAAATTTTAACTCAAGAGAGCTGTACTTTGTTTATTCTAGTGAATGGCTGCCTGATTTTGTGCATTAACCATGGTGTGATGGCGTTATGTTGATGGATTCGTGGATATATACTAGATTGTAGTGCATATATTTTTTTCATAAAGTATCACAATAATAACTCAATAAGTAGCACTGAAATACCATATGTTGATTATTTTTTTTATCTGAAACATGAAGAGGAAAAATGATCCCACTATTTTTAGAAAAAAATGTTACTTAAATACCATATTGTAAGATTTTTTATTCATATTTGAATGTGAACGATTGTCTATCAGTAGTTTAGTACTTTCATATGTTAAACACATTAAATTTTATGGCCAATTCTGCTATATAAGTTATATATTGTACAACTATTAGTTAGAACTATATGAAATTATAGATATCAAAAGTTAGGCTTTGGGTTGAATTTTGTTTACCTCCTGTTTTGAATACCCAACCTTAAAATCCGGGCCGCCCTCATGGCGATGTAGGATGGCTCAGGTTTGACTATGAATTTCTTATGTTTGCGGTTGCCAAGAGGGGGGAAAGAATGGTTTGTTGCATCATTTGTATGATGAAAAGAGGGGCATTTAACGAGCTGTTTGATCTATTTTGTGGATGAGGGAATTGGCAGTTCTCTGCCTATTTTTCGTTATTGTACAGTTTTTATAGCCTGTTTGAGGTTCTGGAATCTCTGGTCTTGCATCGTCAAAGACCTCAAGGGGCAGGTGGCTGTTTAGTCAGTGTATGTAGTCCATGCGAGCACCAACTTCGAGGATTGCCCCTTAGGTAGGATGGCAGTGACTGTAGAATGCATGTGCTTGGTGAAATGCCAGCCTTGCATTGCTTCCCTGAGAAGGCCTATTCGTTCGTTCCCTTTGTATCCTGAGGATGTGGCGACCGTGCTGGCCAGTGGCCACAAGCAGTAGGTTTAGTTCAGCTTTCAATCCAGAAATTTTCTTCATGATATGGTGCTTGATAGGCTAGTGGGAGAGGACTCAGGGGGCAACTTTTATAATCTTCACAACCCAATATGTGATTGTATGGTCTTTAGTTACCTTTCATGCATATTTGATTTTTTTCTAAAAATTTGTCTCAATCAAACATGAAATTTCTTGCTTCCTATATTTCTAATTTGCTTGCTCCAATCAAGTATGTTTTTCCATATGTTTTCCGTGTTTGAAGTTCTAATATGTACCAGTTATGAGCTGTATAGTAGTGATAGTAAATATAGCTATAGTAAGCATTATTTAAGGCTTGAGTATCTTCAGCAATCCATGAATTGTGCTTGAGATTTTGAACATCTTCTATAGATGAATTGACTGGTGCATTCTTGTTCATAATTCTCGTTGAAATAGCAAACTCTGGTTATGGATATATTTGACCTTTTCATAGTTCTCCAAAGAAGGAGATGAGGTCATTGTTAGTTTCCTAATTTTGGTCAGGTCTACAACTCTAAATATGACTATACTTGTAAAAATCTCCTTAACGATCTCCACATTTATGGAGTTTTTGTGCATTGTACATTGGTATTTTTTTATGGCCACATTCATATTTACTTGTCTCCAATAGTTTTATTTTATAAGAAGATGTTGAGAGGCAAACACTGCATATCTTTACACTTCAAATACGAATATACTCTGTGCTTTGCTGCCTGGATTACTGCATCTACTTTTCTGTAAATTTAAATTTCTTGCATAAAATGGGGATAAGTTAACTGAGAGCTTCAGTAGACTAGTACATCACAACAGGGAATTGGAAGAATTAGTACTATGCCTCTTGTTTGAAACTTAGGTTTTAGTAAAATAGAGTAACCAGATAATAGGTTCTATCAAATGGAAACTGGAGAAGGTAGTCATATGATTGTTAATTTTCCCCTCAGTATAATATTAGTGTTGAATATATGAAAGATTGCTTTCGATGATTTCAGGTGACTGAGACAATCAAGATGGCTTTTTCATCAGTTTTCAGGAGAGGATGTCAAAGAATTGATCTCAAATGTTTCGGTCTACACTAGCGCAACAGGTAATGGCTTTGGCTTTAGGCAGTCTGAGACTCGAGTCTTGACTGACTAAGGTGCTATTTGTGCTATTCTGAATAAGGTGCTTGGCTGGTTTGAATGGCAAAATATACCTCATTGCAGAGTCATCTGGAGATTGAACTTGCTTTTTAAGCGTTGGCCACCAAAAGACAGCTGATCAACAAAAAATGGCCGTGACTCTAACCCTAAGTATTTGGTGTGTTAAAAGTTTGGCAGAGAGGTACAATCTTGTGATCTGTCATATGACTTTCATGTTTTTTATTGTTTATGACAGTACAAAAGTACTTTCTTTAATCACGTAAAAGTAATCAGACTTCGGAGATTTGTGTGTCCCTTCTGATCCGCGTACCGAAGCAACTTGTCATTTTTTTGTTATTTGGACAAAAAGGTGAAAAGATCTAAACTGTTCCCTGAACATCAGCAATTTGCATCATTTTTCAGAAAGTGGAGCCAGGAACACACATCGTCCGCCAAAGAGGAACCCGCTTTCATCCTGGGAACTACGTTGGCATGGGGGAAGGACCATACTCTCTTCTGTCTGAAAGAGGACAATGTGCGATTTGAGCGCAACAAAGCTGATTGCAGGAAATGGTCATGTTGATCCTGTTGCTGGGCATGTGCTCCACCCTGTCTACGCCAGTGATTCGATCACTGCAGCTGAAAATGGAGCCACTGTAATGGCTATACATGGAATGAAGTAACATATGTGCTAACAGCTTTCATTCCTTGCCTTGAGAGTGACTTGTCTAAAGGAAACTTGTTGCGATAAAGGACCATACATTGAATTTGCTTGCAATAAGGAACCTAATCATCATGTTCAGAACCCTTTATTTTTTGGTTCTGCTGTGCTGAAAGTGTTTGTTTTAAGTATCCTTTGTGATTTCTCGCATGAAGGTTGACAAACCTACATGATTTATGAACGCACAGAAATTCTAAAAATGTTGCTTGGCGCCGGGAAAAGTCGAGATGCTTATTTTTCTTCGAAATACCTATGGAATAAGCCTATGTCACGGAATTTGAGAGAACTTTGTAGCAGGGGTTAATCCCTTGGCTTTAAGGGTTTCAACATGATTGTTTTTCATATATGATTTAAAATATTCTGCAATACGTAGGATTTTCATTCGAATTGATTCAGTTTCTGCAAAAGTCATCCAGAATTCGATTTGGTTCAAATGAAGTATTTCTTTGTTGCAATACATACTCTTCCCGCCCAATACCCAATGATCCAAAGGAATATATATGTGTGAGCACTTGCTTTCTTGAAGTATAGTATCGGTTGTTTTAGATTCCAACTCTTCACATTTTGGAATCTACCCTGGAAATGGCTATTTTGAAAGTTTTACTACTATTTTATGTCAGTTATAACATTACATAGAGTTAAATTGTCGGTCACTCCATCATCTTTTTAATAAGTTTTTTAAAAGATAATACTTAATAATTGTGCATTAATCTTACCGCTTCATTCTGCATGTAGTGGAAGTGTTCTCTACCCCAAAATGATATACTCCCTCCGTCCCATAAAAAACGAATCTAGGATCGGATGTGACATATCCTAATACAATGAATCTGGATATATGACATGTCTAGATTCGTAGTGCCTAGGATGGTTACACTCTCACTTCAAAATGATAAACTCCCTCCGTCCATAAAAAAAATAAATCTTAGGATCGAATGTGACATAGCCTAGTACGATGAATATGTATATATGCATGTTTTAGATTCATAGTATTAGGATGTGTCACATCTGATACTAGGTTGCGTTTTTATGGGACGGAGGAGTACGTCCTAAAACGCCATAGAAAAACTGGTCATCTTTATTCATAAACTTAACCAATGAATTACAATCCTATCTTTTCGCTTATGCTTATACCTATAAGCCAAAATTTGAATTTTCAAAATTAAATTTGGAGTTGATTTTGGGGTTTTTTCATCAAAGTTTATTTTTCAGCCCTTACTTTTAGATCACACAGAAACATCCATATAAAAGTTTAATTCACAAATTGTTTTTATTTACAAATAATGCCGTTCGCTTATTCCCCCAATAAGCCAAACGATGGGGCCTTAGTTTCTTTGACATGTTAAAATTAAAAAAATATATTACCACAACTAAACATAAGCAAACACACACACACACACAGCACGTTAAAATTCCGAGAGAAGAGAGACCGATGCGAAAAGAACGATCCCCTCCCGCGGTCTTTCAAACGAACCCGCGCCGCGGATTCCCCATTCCCGGGGGTTTCCAGATTCCAGCAGCGAGAGAAGAAGGGAAAAAAAAAAAAAAAACGGAGGCGAGCGCGAGCGCTGGGCATCCCAGATGGACGGCGGATCGGGGTGCAGCGCCATCCGCCTCGCCGAATCCGGGCCGGTCCATTCCTCCGCTCGGTCGGGCGCCCCGCATCCTATTAAGCCTGAGCCCCACCACACTCCCCCACCCCGAACCTCGCCCCTCCTTCCTCCTCACCCCGCGCCACCCCTCCACCTCGCCGCCCCGCCGCCGCGATCGCCGGGGCTCGCCGCCACGGTGGTGGGGTGGGAGCTCGACCCTCCTCGCCCGCGCGCGCGTCCGGACGCCGTCGTTCTGGGCGCGGGAGATCCGTCCGTCGCCCCCTGCTGGGCGTTGCGCCATCCTCTCGCCGGGTAAGCCCTAGGTTTTTTTTTTTTTTTTTTTTTTTTGGGTCCGATCGATTCCGCCGCGCTCCTAGCCCGGCTGGGTGAGGCAGAATCGGGTGGTTAGCGGGCGGTCGTCGTTGCGAGTCAGGGGATTTGGTTGTTCCTTGTAGGAGGGTTGTTCATTCCCGTCGATCCAGAGGAGGCGCGTGGGAGGATCTCGGTTGGGGGGTTTCCCGGGGCTCGTGGTTGCGCTCGCGGTGCAGCGCGCGGGATGTGGAGGGATGGGGATGGCGTGGTGGGCCGTAGGGCGAGCAACACCCTAGGCGGATTTTTTTTTTTGGTGGCCATTTAGGGTTTCGGAATGATTTTTTTTACGAACAAGCCGATGTACTCTGAAAATTGCTGTCTTTTTCGTAGCGAGGGCCTATAGCGATCATTGAAGCCTTGGGGGACTTAGGGTGTGGCTGCTTGTAGCTTGTATTTCTCATTTGTAAACAATCGACTTCCGTGTCTGCTGTGGGCAGGATGAAAGAATTGACTTGGGTGGGAGCCTAAGTTCTATATAGGTTCACTGGTTTTGTGGAGTATAGTTTGGAAATAATCTGAGGCAGGTATAAGGCTGCTCCATCGCCAGTGCCACGTGTAGCATTCGTCGTTCGAATTTGTCATTTGTGTAATGTTTGCTTAGCAGTTACTTTTATTTTGGAAGTTGTGTCTCCCAAAGAATTTGTGTCCAATCTGGTTTATTTGAAGGTATCTTAGGACAACAAGACGATTAGATGCAAAAGTTGAAAGTAGGGGCATTAACTATAAACCTTGTTGGGTGCAGAATATGGTAATTTTATACGTATTAATTGTCGTACGTACCGTTTCCACAAAATTTTTCATGTAGTAATTAAATAACTGCCAAAGAAAGCTGATGTGACTCCATGAATGAATGTATACTACGCTATATCTGCTGTATTGATTGCTGTAGCAATCCATATCGTTTTCAGTATTGTGTTGGTGCATGTTTTTCAAAAGCAAATCATATTTATTAATTTTTCATTATTGAGTTGCAGCTTGCAAATGTGTATGTATGTACATATTGTGAGAGGAAAGTAGGCATGTCTGAACTTCTCACATGATTATTGTCACTAAGAAAAATGTTTATCGTTGTTTTCTCTCTTTTTTGGTGAATTGGTTATGTTTATGGTTAACCAAATTGTTTATATAGAACTGCATCAGGCTGGAATTAGGCTGACCAAATCCTTGTTTTGAAATTTGAATTATATTGATATATATCTTGTACGATCATTGCCATTTTTTATTGTTTTGCTTATAACTAATATAGGTTGGCTTCATTACGTACTCCCTCCGTCCCAAAAAAACTCAACCTAGGCAAGGATGTGACATCTCCTAGCCACATAAAATCTGACAGCCCTTTCCAGATTTGTTGTACTAGAAAATGTCACATCCCTTCCTAGGTTTAGTTTTTTTGGGACGGAGGGAGTAAAACTTGTCTATTAAGTTTGGAATATCAAAGGTCCTCAAACTAGTATGTTACTATTTCTTGACCTTAACATGGAACTATACATGACCTTTTTTTTTTTCCTATTTTTACTGAATAAGATGATTGTTTGTTTCGCGTTTCTAAATGTACTTAACTGTTGGTATTGTTGTGAAGAATTGTGATGGAATTAGTATTGTGGATTACATCTATGTGGTGGACAGCTTTTTGGGTTATGCAGGAATGAAGTACATAAATATCCTGTTTGGTGCTGTGGTACAACAATGTAAATAGTTTATTGCAGTGACAATGTTGCACTGTTGCATGCATTTTTGTTAGGATCATGGTTGTCTGTTGCCTTGTTATGCTATTAACAAATCTAGAGAATAAGTGAAGCAGCTTAAAGTTATGTTCTCGTGCTCTTAAGAGCAAACATTTTAAGAGGAATAATAGCATTCTGTGTTCAAACTATATTTTAGAACCTTTGCCCTTGCTTAAATAGTTCCTGTACATTAAAATAACTTGTGAAATAATTCACTAATCTAATTTATGGATTGATTTGTTTCATGCAGTTCACGTGGTTAATGTGAGCTTCTCTGATAAAATATGGCGGATAATGGTAATGCAAGCCAGGTGGTGGGGATCTGGAGCTTTATACATCAACCTAGATAAACTTCAGTAAGCGGCTTGAAGGTGTTCTATGACATTGGAAAGAGCATAATTCTGATCTATGGGGTTCTTCTAACGCTATTGCAATTGCTCTACTCCACCCCCGTCTGAAGATCTTCGTTATTTGAAGTCGTCAGCTCTGGACTCTGGCTACTTGGATATGGAATTTCCAGAAACCATAAATTGTCTTCATGCACAAGCAAATACATTTCTTGTGCAGTCAAGGAAAGCAAATCTCATTGGCACCCTCAAGAAGGCTGCAAAAGGATGCTGTTGTGTGCTGATATTGTCCTGCACGTGAAAGCTAAGAATGTACAATGGTGTTGGCTTAATGGAGGACATAGGTGCTCGTCTGTCTGTGCTCAGTCAAAATCAGATGACACCAATTGTTGGTCACATCGCAAAAGGAGGCCTGAGGGTAAGCTCTTGAAGCTTGGGCAGACAAAATTGTCTAGCTCATCTGTGCAACTTATAGATATAACGAATGGCTTGCTCTGAGCTTTTTGCTATGAAGATTACCTCAGAGATCACATGTGTAAAGAAGGCCTCCTACCTAACCTCATCTGTAATGAAAAATTTTGTGGTTCCGAAAGCTAGAGGGAAGGTGATTTGATTGAAGAGAAAGAAAAAATTCCTGTTCCTTTTTCTTTTTTTT
>CM020182.1:15508407-15595363 GCA_009805545.1 Oryza longistaminata | reverse complement strand
GTCAGACGTCACAGCACCGGCGCCGGGTCTGACTGGCAGATTGCGCGCTGCTGCACCAACCGGCGTCTGACCGCCCAACACAGGATTGGGGTGGGATTGCGGTCATTACCGGCCGCAAACTCGGAGAAAAACCGGTAGATTTTCAATTTTGGCAATCTTTTCTATTTTTAATCCTAGGTGCCAAATTTGGGTGTAAACACATGCCCCCCCTGCCTTTTTGACGAACAACGTGAATCTAACAAGCATAGAGCATGTTTTGGTCTTAGACGAGAATCCAATTACCGGCCATAGTACGTCCTAAGCGTCTTGCAAACACTCGGGAAGTATTTCTTCAAGTATTTCCCGTTGATTGCTCGCTGAAACGCTTCCCCTTGAAGTGTCTCCAAAAGTTGCGTTCCCTCGAACAATGCCGCACACTCGATAAGGAGCCTTCCCAGCTAGGAGACCACTTACGCGAACTCCTTGATCGAGTACCCCAAGGCAAATTGTCTTCCAAACAAGTCTCCCCTTTGGAACAATTTTTGCTTTCACTCTCTGTTGTATGCTTGGCACCCTCTTCTTCACTTTCTCTATCTCTTCGAATGCCTTCAAGCGCTTTTGTCGATGACTTCATGAAGGTTGTCTCCCATCAACATCTTGTAATCTCACTTGACAAAATCAATCTTGCTTGATATAACCGTAAATACGGCTTCTTGACCATAAACCAACTCAAAGTAGTGAACTTTAGTGGCACCATGGTTTAGATATCCTATGCGCCCACAATGCTTCAGAAAGCATTCATGCACCTCTTCGGGTGTTCTCATCTTCTTTTTTACTAAGCTTTAAACAATGTTTATTACTCGACTCGGCTTGTCCATTAGCCTGAGCGTGTAGTGAGAAGACTCAACAATTTAATGCCATAAGATTCGGTAAAACTCTTCACTTCCTTAGACATAAAAGAAGCAACCTTGTCCGTAGTTAATGTTTGCGGAATACCGAAATCTATGAAACAATATGCTTCAAAAATAAAGTCAATTACTCCGTATGAGTCATATTCTTCAAAGGTACGGCTTCGGCCCACTTGGTAAAGTAATCCGTAGCAAACTAGCACGAACCTATGCCCTTTGATGACGAAGGATAATTTGACCAATGAAATCCAAAGCCATCCTTGGAACGGCCATGGTTTGATTATAGGGTTCAACACGGCAGCGGGCTTTTTTGTAAGCTCTAGCACGATTCCTAGTTTCAATCCCGAATCTATTCCTCATAATATCACTAATCATATTCTCCATGTTATTAGGCCCTTGTGGATTTGGTGGCGGGTTTGGTGGCCTAATAGGTTAGGTTTGTGGCGCAATATGATTATATTGGCCTTGCCTAGTATCGGGAGGATATCCCCTAAAAACATCGTTATACACGTTAGGAATATGTGGGGGAACTTGAGGATTAGTAGTGGCAGTAGATACAGGAGGATCAAATGTTCTAAATTGGTACAAATAACTAGCATTAGTCATTGGATCTATACCCTGTATCGGGACGATTGCGCCGGTCTGACCGGCCCAGGGCCCGGTCTAACCGGCGTCATGTTGCGCGGTCAGACCGGCCTGAGAGCCGGTCTGACCGGTGGAATAATACCCGGTCTGACCGGCCGGTCGGACCGACGGCTGTGTCGCGGTCTGACCGGCCGTCAGGCCCGGTCGGACCGGCCATGAACGCCGTCCCGTCGGTTTTAGACCCCATTGGATCTATAGGAGATTGATCAACAGTGGTATAGGCTTTATCTTTCAATGTATAATCATCCATAAGAGAACCTAGCCTATTCCTTAAAAACCCATCAACCTTTTCCTTAAACATTACATCTAATCTATCTTTAAAATTAGCCATAGATGAATCTATTGTAGATGCAATTTGTTGGTTGATAGATTGCGATACCTCGTCATTACTTACCACGTCGGGAGCGCAGCTTGGGACGTGGCCCGGGCTTGATGATCACGCCTTGGCGAGTCCTAGTAGTTAATCTCATCAACGCCTCCCGTGTGAGCTCGTTGATGTACTCCTGCACAGCTTTACGATCCTCTCCATCGAAGTCATCCAATGTGACCGGCATCACATTAGATGGCCTCTCTCCCGTCTTGGATGATGGCTTCGTCATGGCGAAGTCGAAGTCGAGTTGACGATGAACGGATCTCTTCCCTAGCGGAGTCGCCAAAAATCGTGTTGGCCACTTTTTTGACAAGTTGACAACTACGATCACAGCACCTTAAGCCTTACGGTGATCCTAGAGTCGCACCACCCTCGATCTAGCAAAGAGCTAAACCTAGATGGGTTTTGATAACTAAACCGGCTAGCGGAGCCGATTTCTAGATAGCTACCCGTCTCGTGGGCAAACGGAAGGTTTTCAGGACAAACCTACAAAGAGATGTCGCACTCTCAGCAGCGGCGGCGGACGATTTACGGCGCAAACCAACAAAGATGGACAAACTAAGAGAAAACTAAAAGCAATATGAAAAGAACGATTCGATTGATTGATTGTCGATTGATTTTACAATGAACCAGCCTTGTCCCTTATATAGGGGTTGGTCTTGCCCTCTACAAACCCTCCTCCACGTCCAACTCGGGTAGAAACCAAAGAAAACCGAAACATGCCTTCCCGAGTAAAGAAACCTCGAAACCCGACTAAACAGGGTCGGACTCGGACCTGCGGTCAGACCGGCCACACACCGCCGGTCTGACGGCCCTCAACCGGCGGTCTGACCGCCCAACACATGGCGGTCAGACCGGCCCACTCGGAGGAAACCGGTAGATTTCCAAATTTTGTCAATCTTTCCTATTTTAATCCTAGGTGCCAAATTTAGGTGTAAACACAACCTTATATACATGATAATCGTTTTAACACAATATAACACACTACATATCAAGAGACCATTGAAGGCATGGAGGCAAGTGTACAGCAGCACAATAATATTATTGTGACGTGTGCGCACGTGCGCCATCCGAAGACGATTTAGAAAAAAAATAAGTTTAAAAACTAATTGTAGCATATATTTTTTTTATTTTTTTAGAGAAGGGTATTTTTTACCGGCCTCTATATCCAACCGGATATATACGGCCATTGAAATAGGGAACTTAGCCCACAAACAACCCAATCTGAAATTCGCTCCAATGGAGATTTGAACTCAGGACCTTGGGGTACTACTCAGGTCACTGTAACCACTAGGCTACGTGCCCTTTCGTATTGTAGCTATATATATTTTGAGTCTCGCTCCGGTTAGTAAGAGCACCGTAGCAGTCCTCATTATTCTATGATTCTCAAGCCAGGAGCACCTCGTCGATCAGCCTGTCGAGGTTCTGCATAGACCGGCGCCCTGCTGCCCCGACGCGACGGCGCTGTCCCTGAGCTCGGCCACGCGCCGCGCATCTCCCTCCCCTTTCCCCGTCCATGGCCTCCGTATCAGCGCCTCCACCTCGCCGCGCCGCACGTCGTCGGGATCTCCGCCCCGATCCCCCACTCCGTGCGCTTGTACCGGCAGTTGGTCTCTGCTGCTCGGCGAAGAACGGCCAGCACACCATCGGCACGCCGCCGGCGATGCTCTCCAGCGTCGAGTTCCACCCGGAGTGGGTGAGGAACACCCCCACCGCCTCGTGCTCCAGCACCTCCGCCTGCGGGCACCACGTCGTCAGCATGCTCCTCTCCTCGTCGCCGCCGCGAACTCCGGCGGCAGCGCGGGGGCGGCGCCCGCCGCGCCCATGACGAGGTCGGGGCGCACGTTCCACAGGAACGCGTAGCCGCTGCCGGCGAGCCCCCACGTGAACTCCGCCAGGTGCTCGGCCGACATCACCGTGATGCTCCCGAAGTTGACGTACACCACGGAGCGCGGCGGCCGGCCGTCCAGCCACCGGAGCGCCTCGCCCTGCTCCTTCCACAGGTTGGACCCGACGCCGGCGACGGGGCTGTCCGCCGGCAGGTTGTTCCGCGCCGTCAGGTGGAGCGGGCGACGGTGTAGATCGCGGGAGCAGCGCGGACATGGCGGCCATCAGCGGCGCGTCGAGCTCGTCGAAGGTGTTGAGGATCACCGCCGACGCCAGCGGCATGGTCGCCGTCACGTCGATGAAGAAGTTGAACATGATGTCGTCACGGTCAGTGCTCCGCACGAAGCTCGGAGGTCGCGCAGCGCAGGTCGGCTGGCATGCCCGGGATCCAATCCATCTCGTGTCCAAGTGCCCATTGCTGAGGTCAGCCTCGCTGTAAAACATGTACAAATTTGCTATTTTTTTTATTACACAGGAGACGCACACACCCACCAGGGTTTAATCTTTCGGTCTGTACGTTTCTATCGGATGGTGCCGATATTCGGTCCGAAGTTTCCAAAATTTTGAACAAATTTTAGTCAAATTTGAACAAAATACTGCCAATTAAAAAAATAAAAAATTTCAGCCAAAATAATATCATACCGAGAGGTTCGAAATGACCAATTTTCAAAATTCTGGAAATTTTGTTTCAGAATTTTGAACCCTACACACCTTACAACGTAATATCACATTCACACCCTATCGAATGTGTCCCTAATATATCTTTAAATTTACGAAATCAACAATATATAGTATCTGATTTTACTTAGATTTTGTTAAAACCCATCTTCGTGTGCGTAATATTCATGGACGACATGATTTGAACCTTGGTCAATCGCTTATATTATTTTTAATATAAATTTATTACACACAATAAAAACATGTATGAGCTAGAAATAATATTTATGTATGAATAATTTTATCCTATTTTAGTTAGAGATAATATAATTTTGCTATTAGGGAGAGAATTAGGATGATGTGTACTTTTGAGGGGGAAGAGGCCGCGGTCGAGGAGGTGTTTGTAGTGGTAGTAGCCCATGAACCCGCACGCGCTGGCCGTCCAGAGCGTGGCGCAGCGGAGGCCAGCTCGCGCGCGCGAGGATGGCGAAGGCCATGGTGCTGTCGGCGACGACGCAGGTGACGCGCCGCGCGTCGCCGGCGCCGGCGCCGGCATCGGCGTCGGCCTCCTCGTCGAGCTTGGCGAGGAGCGCCTTGAACCTGGGCAGGCAGGTGGTCCGGACGGAGTGGCACAGCGCCGGGACGTCCTGGGTGGCGTCGGCGTCGGACGGCGGGAGGCCGTCGTCGATGGCGGCGAACCTGAACCCGGGGGCGCCGTCGAGCGCGCCGGCGCCGGCGCCGCGGGCGCGGAGGAGGCGGCGGTGGTTGAACTCGTTGTTGACGAAGGTGACGTGGAACCCGCGCGCGTGGAGCAGCACGGCCAGCTTCAGCATCGGCGTGACGTGGCCCTGCGCCGGGTACGGGACCATCATGGCGTGCGGCCGCGCCGCCGCCGTCGCCGTCGTCTCCTCCGCCGCCGGGAAGGACCCCATCGCCGGGACCGGGCGTTGAAGCTAGCTTTGTTGCGCCGCCGT
The DNA here is from genome assembly GCA_009805545.1 of Oryza longistaminata. Lineage (NCBI taxonomy): Eukaryota > Viridiplantae > Streptophyta > Magnoliopsida > Poales > Poaceae > Oryza > Oryza longistaminata. The sequence goes on along the minus strand of CM020182.1, from coordinate 15,589,943 downwards.
GTTGTGTTGTGTCACAGTGTCAGTGTGTGTGTGGTTGATCGATCCTGGCTCGTTGCAGGTGCTATATATATACAGCGGCTTCGCTGGTGATTTGGTTAAGTGAATTATTGCGTGATGGAGATTTTGCTTTGTTTATGTACGGCGGATAGTTTGTTGGGATTTTGGGGCTAATTTATGGGGCCTTTTTGAGTTATTTGGTTTGTGATGGGGATATGATGAATATGTGCCCAGGAGGCAAGGACCCATGTGAGTGTACTACTTGATTAAGGCCCCCTTTGATTCAAAGAAAATTCATAGGAATTTTAGAGGATTTCATTCCTATGGGAATTTTTCCTACAAAGCCCTTTGAATCAAAGGAATGAACCCTATGGATTCATATGAAATTCCTATGGAATGCCTCTTCCCATACAAGTTTTGGAGGAATTTTAACAAGAGGTAGAACCTCATGGAAGAAATCCTTTGAGTCTTTATCTCTCCTCAAATTCCTATGTTTTTCCTGTGGTCCAATCAAACGGTCATTCCTATGTTTTTCCTGTGTTTTGCAATCCTCTGTTTTACACTTACATTCCTGTCAGAATCCTATGTTTTTCCTATTCCTCCGTTTTTTCATTCTTGTGATTCAAAGGGGCCCTACTCCTACTCCTTCTGTTTCAAAATATAACAACTTTTAGCTATTAGGATTTATCCTAAAATATAACAATTTCATCACCAACATTCTCTTTCCAACCAATCACAACTCTCCATCATTCACTTTCCCACCTACCTTATTACTCATCCAATCACAACCCTCCACCACTCACAGGGGCGGAGCTAGTATATAGTAGGGGGGTGCCCAGGAACCCGGTCAAAAAATTTTTTTAGCTATACATCATCTATTTTCACCATGTATGCACCCCCTCAATACAAACTTAGACATCCATATCAGCTTAAACTCGATCTAAAGTAGAGTAAATTAAGCAAGTGGCACCACCCTTTGTTTCGCTCTAGCTCCGCCCCTGACCACTCACTTCTATCTACTTTCTTAATAATTGTGTCCAACCCTAAAATTTCTTATATTCTGGGACGGAGGGAGTACTTGATATATACCCTCGCTGTATTCAGTATTTCTCTTTAACATAATGGAATTAAATCTGGCATTTACTTACAAAACTACATCCATTTATTACATAATCTATTGACTTAATTAACTTATTAAAGTAATAATTAAAAGAGCCTTCATGTTCCCTCTGATGACCTACAAATTCTCATATTAATGAGAAAAAGAGAAAAAAAGAGTTCTTGAAAAATTGCAATTAAAATGAGCTAAAATTCAAAAATTTTAAAAAATAAGGAATATATGAATAGGAAACTAGAGTCCATACCGATATATATTTAGGAATAACTAAAATTAGGAAACAAAAAATAAAAAAATAAAAATAGAGGTTAAAGTTCATATAGAGATAAAATTTATTGCTGAAATTTGGAATTAAAATAATAATAAATATTGTAAGAAAAGTTTAAAGAGCATATAGAAATAAAAAAAATCAAAATAAGAAATATTGAAAGAAAAGTCTGGAGAGCATATAGGAATTTAGAGATAATTGAAATTCGGAATAAAAAATAATAAAATTAAAAGTAGAGTTGAGACCATATAGAAATACAATTTAGAAATAACTAAATTCGAAATTAAAAATAAGGAGTATTGACTAAAGAGTCTAGAGCCCATATAGGAGGAATACAATTAGCAATAACTAAAATTCGAAATTAAAAAAATAAGGAATATTGAAGGATGAGTCTAGAGTCCATACAGAAATACAATTAAAAATAATAGAAATTCAGAATTAAAATAATGAATATTGTAATAGAAATCTAGAGTCCATATAGGAGTACAATTTAAAAATAACTGAAATTCAGAATATAAAAATAAAAAATTTTGAAAGAAGAGTTTAGACTACATATAGGAATAAAATTTATAAATAACGGAAATTTGGAATAAGGAAATAAAGAATATTGGATGAGGAGAATATAATTTACAAATAACTAAAATCTAAAATTTAAAACAATTAATAACTAGCACGTATATGCAATACAATATGAATATTACATATTGGTTCGTTTGGTCAAGTTAGTACATAATTTAAAATTATGTTGCCATTTTAATATATTTTATAATAATAAAATATCAAATATATATGCTATTATGTGAGAAAAATATAATTAGGACCAATCTTCCTGCCACAAACATATATTTCCCTTTCCAATGCTCAACTTCTTTTCAATTCTTTCCTCTATTACTTTTCAACACGTATAGTTTAACCTTTTGAAATGCATCAGAATGCCAAGATATTTAAGACAAGTTCCAATATGACACCAAAAATATTAGAGTATTGTTCTTGACATTCTTTTGCTTCACCAAAGCTGAATAATTCACTCATATGAAAATTTATTAGAAGACCGGAGAGCATTTCGACCACATACATTAGTAACTTCTTGTTCTTAGTATTCTCTAAGTTGTAGTCCATAAAAATGAGTGTATCATTTGCATATTGCAAAATAGACAAACCATCATATACCAAATGATGAACTACTCCAGCTATTTGGCCATTTGTCCTTGCCCTTGATCAGCAAAGCTAACATATCGACAACTCTATTAAAAAGAATTGGAGATATAGGATCACCTTGTCCTAGACCCTTCCATGTTCGAAAATTTGGTCCTACTTGATCATTAATGTTGATACCAATGCGCCCCCTTTGAATAAAAGAAACGACACCATTTAGTAGAGAAGCCTTTCATCGTAAGGGTTTGTTGTACAAAAGACCAATTTACTTTGTCATATGCTTTCTCAAAATTGATCTAAAAAATAACCCCATTTTTGTTTTTTCCTATGCAACGCGTGAATAGTTTCATGTAAATAACTACCATCTCCATAATATTCTTGCCAGGTATAAAAGCTAGCTATTTGCGTTGGGCTTATTACATTTTGGGACACACCAATAATTCTATTAGTAGGAACCTTTGTAAATATCTGAAAACTGACATTTAATAAACAAATCGGTCTATATTTTTGTATCTTTATGGCCTCTTTGGATTTAGGTAACAAAATAATTGTATTGAAATTTAGCGAAATTTAGGGAATGGACCGTTATGGAATTCTACGAATAAATCTAAAAAGTCCGCCTTTATAACATTCCAGAAGACTTGAGAAAATTCAGCTGAAAATCCATCAGAACTCGGAGCTTTGTTATGTTCCATTTGAAAAATTGCCTCTCTAACATCCTTTTTAGTAAAATTTGTTGTTAATGCTTCATTTTCCATTTGAGACATCTACAATATATCATCCCTTCTATGCTCATCTAATGTGAAATGTTATTCCTCATATGGCCCAAACAAACCCTTATGATATGTTGTAATATGCTATCTTAAATTTGCATCACCACTTATTATATGGTCACCATCCAACTGAAAAATTCTTGTTTTTCTATATTTACCATTGGCAACCAATTGAAAATATTTGGTATTAGAATCTCCTTCCAACGAGTCCTTAACTTTAGCCCATTGGGAGGAGGCCGGCCGAGGGGGCCTCGTCGGTGCTGTTGATGCCTTCAGGATAGCTGATGAGGCGGGGTAGTGGTACGGTGGCATTATGTTCCATTTGAAAAATTGCCTCTCTAACATCCTTTTTAGTAAAATTTGTTGTTAATGCTTCATTTTCCATTTGAGACATATACAAGATATCATCCCTTCTATGCTCATCTAAGGTGAAATGTTATTCCTCAGATGGCCCAAACAAAACCCTTATGATATGTTGTAATATGGTATCTTAAATTTGCATCACCACTTATTATATGGTCACCATCCTGCAACTGAAAAATTCTTGTTTTTCTATATTTACCATTGGCAACCAATTGAAAATATTTGGTATTAGAATCTCCTTCCAATAAGTCCTTAACTTTAGCCCATTGGGAGGTGGCCGACCGAGGGGGCCTCGTCGGTGCTGTTGATGCCTTCAGGATAGATGATGAGGCGGGGTAGTGGTACGGTGGCATCAGCGGTAGTGTTGACGGTCGTTAAGTACTAATTTGGACCGTCAATCATCTTGACAAATAAAGATAAATAATATTTCTTACACGTATATTTGTTTCAAATGATATAGTTACACTTGTCCTTGGAGAATATTTCTTACGTCCCCTTCCACCGACAATGGGACATGGATCCTCTGCAGTACTGCAGTAGCAGTAGTAGACGCAGACATGTGGGCCCGGTCCCACCTGTTAGCCACTACTACTGCAGCTGCAGTACTGAAGACAATCCCCACTGCCTAGCTAGCCGGTGGACTGGCCTCTGCCTTGTCCAGTGGTACCAAGGTCGCAATGGGGTCTCCTCACATGCCGTCGATTTTTTTCATGACTGCTTAGTTTTTTTTACCGTAACATTAATTTGTTGCATCTTAATATCGTGGGAAATTGCATACACCCACAAATTCCGTCTTTGTCTTTGAGAGCTGGAATCTACTCCTAATTTGTGTGACTATTCCCTCTCTGATTTCATCCATCAGATTTGTTTGTGGAGGCTATTCACTTACCCTTTCTAGTTGTCAAATTACCATGCCGTCCGCTAGTTGCTGACGTTAATGTCGACTTGGAATATTTATCATGTGAATCCTATTTTTCTAATAATACATAACTATCTTTTTTTTTTTAAAAAGTCATACTAGTATAAATGCAACACTCACATATACGCATGGACACTCACCCCTATAAGTACGCACATATTTTCCCATAACTATCTTTCTACAACAATACAATGACCACATATATTTAGCATTTATTATAAGATTTGGTTAAAATTTTAAAATCCTACTGTCGGTTTTGTATTACAATGGATTTACAAAATCATAAGGTTAGAATATTACGGTATTACTTTTCATACAAATCTATGTTTATGCCACTTTCATTTCTTTTTAAACTAACTAATTAAGAAATTATTGATGATCGGATTTTTAAAATTTAAACGAATCCTATGTTAAACATCAAATCAAATGTTTATAAGGGAGCATTTCATCCGTTAAAAAAAAACCTACGGGTCGGATTTAAAATTGAATGTAGCTTGTGTCTATAATCAAATGTACAAGTGAGTTTTGTTTTTCCGGAAGGGGTCGAGTATATCCGTGAGATCAGAAAACGTAAGCAGCATATGGAACAGGGAACGACAGACAAGCATATCGATCTGTTTCGTGTGGGTCTCCATCTCCCATATCACCACGTGGCACTTGCTCTTCCATACACGTGGCATATCGATCGTTTGTCTGTTCCTCCGTGGCAAAAATCACGTCCTGCTCATGCCATAGTCAAAACTTAGTCTACGCACTTGCGGATCCGCCATAAGAAAATTGCAAAGAAAAATAATCATTTTTACTATTTTATTTTTATTTTACTCCTACAAGCATCGAAACCATCTGAACTATTTCGCTCTGAAATACTTTTAAGCTCATTGCTCCCCGTCTAACTAAAATGACACACTTTATTCCGCAGTGATGTTTCTTTTTTTTCTTTTAAGCAAGCCGTAATTAGGTTAAAATTAATTCCGTGCGATGACAATTATATCCCAACTATTTCTGATTTTTTTTTTGCATGTATTAGTTTAGAAGCATGCAGAGAGACTAGTTTGAATAGAAGTATTTAAAACCGACTACAAATTAAATTATCCTGAAAATAATTAAAAATATTTGGAGCATAAGTTATGTTGTTATACGGGCAACATATCCTATATACACCCCCTACTTTCATGCACTCAACGAATATACACCGTCCAACCTTAGTTTGAAGGACATGATCCAAGATGGCCATTTTCTACATAAATTTGTCCACATCAGCGCTGCAAAAGATGTGCACCTTACCCCTCTTTCATTCTCTTCTCCCGCCAATTAGGTTTTGCCAAACGTTGTACCAAAGGTTGTGGGATCACCTACCCCAAACCTACTATATTAGATCTGGTCCTAAATAAATTATTAGTTATAATGGCATGATCTAAAAAACCCTATTACAGATGTGTATTGACAACTTGGCAACCGAAGAAACATGGATCTAATTAACCCTATTACATATGAGTATTGGCATCTTGTCAACCAAAGCATCTGAACTCTAATTCTAGTCAAATTGAAGGTTGTGTGGGTACGTGATATCCATATTCTCCGTAGAAGCCTCCTTGATGTCAAAGGCTTGGGGGTTTTATTCTCCATTCTCTCATCTTCATTTCCCCGTGATTTTTGCCCTCGCCGCCTTAATGCTAAAGACTAGCTCTGGAACGCCCATGGCAAAAAAATGGTACTGAGCTCCAACTCATTTAGTTGGACCACACCTGCACTACAACACACTATGTTTTCATCATCGCACGCAAAAAAAAAAAAAAGGACTCTGTGTTGCTAGTCAACGGCCATGTCACGTTATAAACCGTTGTCCTTGTCCATCTATCTAGCTAACCGGTGCTACTAAACCTTGCTGCTGCTTGCCCTGCCTTGGCTTGCTTAGCTAGCGCTGCAGCTGCTTGCTCGCATGGGCCAGCCAAGGCCCAAGGCCTGCCGCTGCTGCTGGGCTGCAAGCTTTGCTTGCTTTTCCTTTCTTTTCATTCCTCCGGAGCCTTCCACCCCTTGCACCAGTGCTCCAACGCTGCTCATCCTCGTTGTTATGCCGCGTTTTGCTGCCAATCCTCGGCTTTGCCTTTTTCTCCCCGTCGGAATGCCGTATGATCGATCGTGTTGTCTCCTCCATCGACACTACAGTGGTGAGCTTCACCCAGGGCGCACTTTGACAAACTGAACCCCGCCGTCCACGTCTACCCCCCTCTCTCTCTCTCTCCGCGCTAAGCCGAAGCGCCTCCAACCGCCACCCTCACCTCGTTGTATCGCCGCCCGACTATGGTCTTGTTTAGTTCGAGAAAAGAAACTTTTTGAGTGTCACATCGAACGTTTGACCGGATGCCGGAAGGTGTTTTCGGACACGAATGAAAAAACTAATTTCATAACTCGTCTGAAAACCGCGAGGCGAATCTTTTGAGCCTAATTAATCCATCATTAGCACATGCGGGTTACTGTAGTACTTATGGCTAATCATTAACTAATTGGATCAAAAGAATCGTCTCATGATTTCCATACAAACTGTGCAATTGGTTTTTTTATCTATATTTAAGAGTAAATTGCATTAGCAGTACACGAAATTGTCAGGTGGGTGCAATCTAGTACATGAACTTGTAAAACACTCGTTTTGGTGCATGCGAATAAGGTCAAAATCGCACAGCAAGGTTAATCTTGCTGATTTTGTTGTTAATTTAACTCTATGTAAACATGTGTCTAAGAAGGATAAATATATAATAAGCCATAATGATTGCATAAAAAAAATAAAAATCCTAGTGATGATGCAAGGATAGACACAAAGGAAGATAAAGTGGAAACTAAGTTTACAAATATAACTTTTGTACTATGGGCATGCATGTTATCTATACTAATTTATAATTTATAATGTTCAACATAGAAAAATCAGTCTAGTCGTGCCATTTTAGCCTTAGTTTACACGTACCAGATAAGTTCATGCATCAAAACAAGCATTTTACAAGTTCATGTACTAGATTGCACCCACCTGACAAGTTCATGTACCGCTGATGCAATTTACTCTATATTTAATACTTCATACATGTGTTCAAAGATTCCATGTGATAATTTTGGAAACTAAACCGGGCCTATGTTGTCACCTCAGACATCACGACACCAAAACCAAGCACGCCCTTGACTTCATCTTGCCCAAAGGCCATCGACGTCATCGACCCGAGCAACCCGCCGCTTACCGTATTCAATGTCACAATACCATGTTGACCTCACTAGTGAGCTCGTCGTCCTCTTCCTGGTGTCCTCGCCGTGTACCGTCGTGCCCCTCTTCGTTGCTGGTGACCCTTAGTCTTTGCGCCATCGACGTTGGGCTTGTAGGATCGGATGCAAGAACCAGGCCAACCAGAGGTAGAGGGGTTTGAATGGAAGGAACACCGAACACCAAAAACTTTTAGCGGAAATAGAAGTTACCCCAAATTTGAGGAAGTCGTCGGCGTAGCTGGTCTGACAGTAGTACCGCTACCGGTCGGACCGCTGCTTGTCGCCGGTTGGACCGCCCCCCTGCCGCCGGTGTATGTTACTGCTGCCACGCCACTGGTGATTATATCGCTTGATAAACACCGGTCAAATCATCGGGATCTAAAAAAATACGTATCGACGAAACTCTTAAAAAGTAGATCAACTTTATTGTATCAATATGTGTTTACAAAGTGCATCTAAAGCACTTCTCTCTCCACTCACAAATTAGGATTGAAATCTCAAAACAAACCCTAGCTTTGCTCTCAAAAAATCGATATCTTCTAATCTCAATCACTCATCTATTTATACCTAAATTCTCCTACTCTATTTATAAGTACGGCTTCTGCCTGGGCCGCTGCTCGCTTGGGCTAACCAGGCCACCAAGACCTCCAGCCACTGCCACCGATCTGCACATACGCAGTACACGTGCATGCATATGGTGCTACAGTACCCGAGTACTGTAGTAACCCTTATGCTTCACCAATTTGTTTTTCAGTTTCCGTCGAAAACACCATCGTTTGCACGCACACGTCGTGAAGTCTGTTGCGAAGATCTTACCACATGATATCCGTCCACCGCGTGCCATGGACCATATCGTATCCAATTTCGTTACCCGTCATCTGTGATCATCTGGACTTCAACTTCTCCGTGAGTCTAGTCTCGATCCCATCGTAGACTGAAGTTGACCTCCAGGAATTCTGACTTTAATTAGTCCCCTTCTCAATGGTATTCTGACCGCACAAGGTCGCTGCTCCTCCCTGAGTATAGTCTCGGTCCTTACCATTGACCAAGGCTGATCTCAGGTTATCTGCACTCAATAAAAAACAACCGTTTCTGTGCACATATATCACAACTTGACCCACATTAGTCACACGTGCTCACACCAATATACATACATCTTTTCAAACCAATTCATCGAATAAATCATTAGTAAAGCCATAGTAATCGTGACAATGATTTCATAGGACTGTGGTGGCGCATGCGTGGCTGCCATGTTGGGCTGCATCTGCCTTGCATGCACAACAACTTTCAGGCCCACCTAGCTAGCCCAATAGCCCAACCCGGCCTAACCTAATCCTCTCCCCCTCCCCCAGATCCGCTGCTCGGCTGCAGGCTGCTAGCGTCGCCGCCAGCTGCAGGCTACAAGCGCCGCCGCCGCTCTTCCTCGGCAGTGCAGGCTGCGTGTAGCACTGCAACGTGCTCTACTGCTCTATGCTTGTTGTATGCCTGTATGGCTTGCCTCATGCCGATGACTTTTATTTTTACATTTTAAGCAACGCAGTGACAAGTGAACTATTAAACTGAACACTTATATTATGTTTTTGATGGATCATGGATGTATCTTGGATTATTTTGACTAGTGAACTATTGAACTGAACACTTATAGTTATACTATTACTATTGAACTGAACGCAGTGAACTAACGATGTTTTGCTATTGTATTGGGGCTAATTGTATTGCCGCCCTCTTGTTGTATGGATTGAATACAAACTTGACATCCGACAACTTTTTGTCCGTTTCCGAACCGAGTTCGCACCGACTCCGCACCGAATCCGATGTCCGAAATAATCCGCTCCGCATCCGCATCCGCACGTCATCCGCACCCGCTCCGCATCCGCTTAAAAAATATGGTTTAGGATATGGTATAGCTATTATCCGTCCGAATCCGCTCCGTTTTCACCCCTAACAAAAACAACCAGTGCAAACTATATATATGTGTGTTACGTCAAAAAAATATATATGTGTGTGGATGCGCGACAGGGGCGAAAAATTAGGGCGAAGTCGTCTCGCAGGCCGCTCGTGCAGCCATTTTTATATGCAGAGCACATCATGGATACAGGATACTCCACGAGTACCGTTAAATAATGCGCTGCGGTACGAGAGGTGCATATTGTAGATGCAGTTAGCCGCCACGGCCTGATCTGACAGAGAGAGGCCGGCAGCCACGGTACGCATCCGATAGTATAATACAGCGATATATATATTCCATCTGCATGCAGCACGAGCCGACAATCCCAGACGCAGTATCACCCAACATGGCCACATGCACGGATCGATGCACCATATCATCGCCAAATAACTCCAAAGCTCCCATAAATTGGCCCCAAAAATTATCCCAACATATCCATCTATCCCGCCGTACAAAAACAAAACACAAAATCGCTATCACGCTCTGCACTTATCTCCAGGCCCACCTCCCTCCCCCTACACCCCGAATTTGTTTTCAATTTTTTAGACCTTTTAATGTTTAGTTTTATTAATAAATCTCTCCCAAAAGTACTTTTAAGAAATAAATTTTTTAGCCACACCAGCCACGGCTATCATGGCAGGTTGGTTTGGCCACGCCAGCCACAGTGGTGTGACAGGCCAGCACTGCCACACAGCTACGCCTGCGCGTCACGTGAGATAGTTATTTGGCCATGTCAGACGGGTTAGAGGTTTATTTCTTGAAAATACTTTTAAGAATGGTCTATCGATAAAACTAAAATATTGAAAGGTCTATAAAAATAAAAAATTTCCACACCCCTAATAATTAGCGGCTCAGCCGTGTCATCACTGGCCCCACCTGTCAGCGTCACCGACCCCATCCACCACCTGAAGCCGCTATATATATCAGAATATATAAAGGGGCGCGCATGGGGCGAGCGAGGAGGGGTGCCATGTAAGGATTTTGCTACAGTATGTACAGTGCACGGGGTGGCATTTTTTCGAAAAGGCCCTCCGCTTCGCGCGTAATTCGGCCGCAGTCCCACTCGAACAGTACCCCTGAGGTGTTATTTTGCTTTTCGGACCTTCGTAATGACGTATATATTTCATGGTAAGGAGAGAAAAATCGTGAGTTGGGATGGCGCTGTAAAAGTAGAAAGCCTAGGGGCTTTTTTGCAAAACGACGCGCACTAACCCAGAACCCGCCCCCCAACCCTAGCCGCCGCCGTCGGCCTCTCATCCTCCCTCTCCCTCTCACGCCGCCACCGCCGCCTCCCCTCGCGCTGCCGCCTCCACCTCTGCCGCCGCCACCAAAGATTAAACCCTGGTGGGGTGTGTGCGTCTCCTGTGTAAAAAAAAAAATAGCAAATTTGTACATGTTTTTACAGGCGAGGCTGACCTCAGCAATGGGCACTTGGACACGAAGATGGATTGGATCCCGGGCATGCCAGCCGACCTGCGCCTGCGCGACCTCCCGAGCTTCGTGCGGAGCACTGACCGTGACGACATCATGTTCAACTTCTTCATCGACGTGACGGCGACCATGCCGCTGGCGTCGGCGGTGATCCTCAACACCTTCGACGAGCTCGACGCGCCGCTGATGGTCGCCATGTCCGCGCTGCTCCCGCCGATCTACACCGTCGGCCCGCTCCACCTGACGGCGCGGAACACCCTGCCGGCGGACAGCCCCGTCGCCGGCGTCGGGTCCAACCTGTGGAAGGAGCAGGGCGAGGCGCTCCGGTGGCTGGACGGCCGGCCGCCGCGCTCCGTCGTGTACGTCAACTTCGGGAGCATCACGGTGATGTCGGCCGAGCACCTGCTGGAGTTCGCGTGGGGGCTCGCCGGCAGCGGCTACGCGTTCCTGTGGAACGTGCGCCCCGACCTCGTGAAGGGGGACGCCGCCGCGCTGCCGCCGGAGTTCGCGGCGGCGGCGGGGGAGAGGGGGATGCTGACAACGTGGTGCCCGCAGGCGGAGGTGCTGGAGCACGAGGCGGTGGGGGTGTTCCTCACCCACTCCGGGTGGAACTCAACGCTGGAGAGCATCGCCGGCGGCGTGCCGATGGTGTGCTGGCCGTTCTTCGCCGAGCAGCAGACCAACTGCCGGTACAAGCGCACGGAGTGGGGGATCGGGGCGGAGATCCCCGACGACGTGCGGCGCGGCGAGGTGGAGGCGCTGATACGGGAGGCCATGGACGGGGAGAAGGGGAGGGAGATGCGGCGCCGCGTGGCCGAGCTCAGGGACAGCGCCGTCGCGGCGGCGAAGCCCGGTGGCCGGTCCGTGCAGAACATCGATAGGCTCATCGACGAGGTGCTCATGGCTTGAGAAATCATATGTATTTTTGCTATATTTGTGCATTTTGCTTGAAGAATTATTACACGGACGACGCACACGTAACAGTAACACACCAGAATAAGTCTGAAGGTTCTATGTTTGTCATTGTGATGCTGGTTCTGTGGTACACTTGCCTCCATGACTTGACACTTGACAGTGCATTTTAAACTCGCGAGGACTTCTTCTGTTGCTTATATGTCACTAAAATAGTTATAAAAAATAAAAAATAAGAACATGTATTAATATGTTATATATCACTCCACAAACAAGCAACTTAAAATTTAATTTCTTTTTTTTTCTTGCACTCCACAATCATAAGAATAAATTTTTATATGATTGCATGTTTGTAATATTCGTTGGTATCAACACACACAAAATTTAAACTCTAATAGGTAGTCATACAGCCAAGAATCCACACCGCACCATAAGTTCTTCTCCCTTCCCCAAAGTAATTGGACCAAACCAAAGTCGGAAGCTCATTTCTGTGCATATGCATGCGAACAAAAGCTTCCATGGCTGTCGACAAATTAAAGATACTTTTATTTTCATGCCTTGCAAGTTTTTTACAAATTGATCTCTATGTATAGTGATAGTTGTATTAATGGTTAATATTGTGAAAACAAAAATTGATGTGTCATCGTCGCAATATATAACGCATCCGACTTAATTTGTCTGTGACACATTCAATTATCAATTTTGCTGAAAATGTACCACCACATTTTGGACATTCTCTGTTCTCTCCTATTTGTATGGATCGTACATGATCTATCTATTCTTTCAAGTAGGTTATCAAATGCTTTTAATGCAAATTTTCTTATATAATGTGGGTTAGAAATATGACTGAAACTTACAATATATAATTATAGTACTAAATTTATGGTATAATTACAATATAAGTCCAGGTAATTTATAATTAAAAAATGATTTGACTTTTTTTTAAAATGTTGTGCCATAAATATTGCTACCCTCTTAAATCATAGATTTCCAAGAGTTCTCTTGCACTCATTTTGGATGTATTTTTCTGTATATATTTAACATATATAACAGTAGGGCTTTGTTCGAATATGAGTTTTGATTTAGCTTACTAGTGGCATTTAAATCGAGATGGGTCATTAATAAATTAAGTATTAACAATTATAAATACAAAATTTGATTTATTTATTTTTTTTAAAAAGAATCTCTATATATAGAGAAAGCTTTTGAAAAAATAACATTGTTTAGCTATTCGGGAAATATGCTTATAAGCCTAAATTTATTTTTCTCCTTCCTACTTCCATGTAATTTTTTTGTTAGGGAAACCTCCGTCCTCGCACTAATGGCCTCAATTATTTGTAGAGAAGTTTCATATAATCGCTTGAATAGATTACATGTATTTTCAACAATGCATAACTTTAAATTATATTCTAAATCAATTTTGGATTTTAAATTTTGGTTTTTTTTAAAATAACTTTTAGTTATATTTTTAAATTATCATCTCAGCAATCCTGAAAACAGAGCTAGACATCAAAAGTGATGAAGATATCACTTAAAACAATCTAAAATTTAAAATTTGGTTTGGAGTAAAATTTAACGTAGTGCCAAACAAAGCCGTAATAATTGAGCTTACGTAAGAACTTACACTGATATTTTGGAGGTACCGGTGTCCTTTTTGCAACTTTTTTTTCCAATAAAGACTTTGTAGACACAAGAGCTAGTGTAAGGTTTACACGTGGGGAAGTCTTAGCAAGGAGCCAAGTAGTAGTTTGATCGTGTCTATTGAAACTATTCAGTTTAATCGTACAAATTAAGGTATGTTTACTGTTCAATGATTGAAATCCAATCTTGACAGGAAAAATACGCAGTGAATTAAAACTCAAAACTTCAATAGAAAATAAAACAAACACTTGAGATTTATCCAAATCATGATGAGTAAAACTTTTTTATATCAATGTCGTTACCCATAAGATATGAATCTTTCTTATACAAAAGTAACGTAGGATATAAAACTTTTACTCATAGTTAAATCTAGGGGTAAAAGTTTTGCTCATAGTGACGTGAACAAATATCAAATGTCTAATTTTTTATTTTATGATAGTTTCTATATTTCCATCATATGTATGTTTTTTATTATATATTTTCTCCGGTTGACCGGCTAACAATCACATGGAAATAAATATCTCCAACGAGAGATTAGAGCTATACACTACAACATAAATACACTTTGGTACCGGTTAGGAAAACCCCATAGGTACCGGATTTCTTAGCCAGCACCACTCAGGTAGCAACAATTGTGGGGGTGTCGGTTCTAAACCGGTACCTTTGAGGTTCCAGAAATAAAAAAAGACGGCTTGATGATCGGCTTGAATCAAGCAGCTCCCGATCACCCTGAGGTCCCCATTCAAGAAGCATATCCCCTGATATCCCCATCATCCCCATCCAAGAACATAATCACATAATAAACATTGATGAATAAAATCACATACACAAAATCAACATAGAGGAGAACACACCGAGGGAATATTTGGCTAATGAGAAATGGAAATGATTTCCCACCTACAAAAGGACATCTTTAAATCCTAACCATCCATTCTCCCTCTTTCATTTAATCCTAACCCTTCATTCATTTCCCAATCCCAATCCCACCCCCCATTTCCCATTATCCAAACACACTCCGAGAGGTGGCGGTGACGGGTGGCAGCGTGGCACACCTTGCTTAGCCTGGACTCTCCCATGCTACTTGTGTCCTGGTGCCTGTGGAAGGATAGGAATGCTTGGGTCTTTGACAACAACCTATCCTCAATTCAGGCGGTGGTCGACGGGACTTTAAAAATACGTGAATATTAAGAAGGACCTAATATCAAATAATTAGAAATAGTGAGTATTCGAACCCAGGTCGTATAACCCACCACCTTGTGGAGCTGGCTGAAAGACCCCTGGGCGTTTCTCGTCGACAGGATCTTGCAGGAGGCTGCTGCTAGCACAGCGCGATCGTGTAAATGTATTTTTGAATGACATATTTTTCACAGCTGCTAATGTGTTGACACACAAAGCTAAGTAAAAGGTGTACAATGCTAAGGCCATCTGAGCGTCCTCGCTCAATTACTCATCGTGCATTATTGCTTGCGCAAGTGCTTACGTTAACACTACATCCTTTCATAATCATCACGTTCTTTTTGAAAATGATCATCATATAATATACTCCCTCCGTATGACACCGTTGACTTTTTGACAAACGTTTGACCATTCGTTTTATTTAAATTTTTTGTGCAAATATGGACATATTTATGTCATGCTTAAAGAACATTTGATGATGAATCAAGTCACAATAAAATAAATAATAATTATATAATTTTTTTAATAAGACGAATGGTCAAACGTTGGACAAAAAGTCAACGGCGTCATACATTAAAATATGGAGGTAGTATATAATAAGTATCTTTTTATTTATTGATATAAAAGTAAATGTGCATCATTTAATATGTCCATGCATGCAATTAGCCAAGATTAGTTAATTTGCGTCGATGTAACTCCATACAACATTTAAAGCGCGATGCAATCCATGAGATACAACACTACTACAATACCGATTATCACGTGCGGGCTAACCGATTTTTTCATGAGGGAGGGCGGTGTTGGTATTTCTCAACGACATTACTACAAATATAATTCCCAGCAATGACGCAGAAATACTCCTGGAATTATGGTTACGGAGTTCATCCGCAAGCGCACAGATATACCATTGTAGCATTTCACCCGAGAATATTTCAAAGGTATCATATTTATTTAATCCCGTGAGAAGATCATAGTAGAGAGAACCTGACTAATAATTTATATGTTACTTGAAATAATCATAGTCTAAGCAGGGGTTAAGATAATACAAGGGTAAAGTGACACACAAGCAGGGGGCTACTCATTCTCATACTAAGTTACCTAAGCTAAGTGGAAAGAAAATAGAAAGAAAATCTATTTTTATACTTCTAGTATACATAGTATACATACATCCTAGTTATCTGACATACTAGCTAATACCCTCTATCCGATGCCCTCCTGGTACTTCAAGAAGCAACCCCTGATTGCCGAGTTGCTTACGACAGCCCGTCATGACTATACAACCGAGGCTAAATACGGAGGAGTACCCTCCCCAGGAAATTAACTTAGGACTATATACATGCGCGGAGGAATACCCGTACTGAGCTGTCAACATCAGCGGCCCACCTCTCATCCGCAGCATATAACCCCAAATAATGATATCCTTTAATCTAGACACCACGCCTAAACTACAAGATACTACTCTAATATCATCGTCATGATATAGAGTAATTGCATAAGCAAACACTATACCCGTACCGATGCATCTCTCAGATAAGCTAGCAGTATAATCAGTATAACATGAACATAAAATAAAGTTGGTATTCATATACTCGGAAAGTATTCCAATACCATAAATGTATATAGAAGAGTATTCTAATAAAAGTACAAAACTTATAAAAGAGAAGAGAAGAGCTACTAGAGCCATACCCGAACTCTTCCAAAGGCTTCCGGACTCCGATCTTTCTGTAAAATCAAAGGTGTTTTTGATTATTATTCTGTGATGAACAATTGGCATTGGAGATTATTGGTTTGTTTTGGAATTTAATCACGAAGTGGTTTTTGGAGATGATTGGATTTCACAGGTGAACTCTGCAGGATTTTCATTTAGTGGACCGTCAGACCGGCTCTGGTTAGCCGGTCAGACCGGGGTAATGTGCGTCAGACCGGCACAAGCCCCGGTCTGACCGGCCGACACTGTGTCGTTTCGGTTTTCGGCGTGTTATTTGGATATTCGGTTTATTCCTATGATTATGACTTTCCTAGATGGATACTATACGTATGTAATACTATTGTTTGCTGCTAATGAGTCAGTTGGAGATAGCTTGTTCTCGGAATATGGTTTCTTTGTTTGTTCCATGTGTAGGTGACTCGATTTCTCGGAGAGTCTTCGTGATGGACCGGAGTCGCCGGGAGTAGACGACGAGTCCGTGGTTGGTCAGGATCATGCGGGATACTTAGGCTAGGTTGATGCCACGTGGTTGATGGAGATTCCATATGGCATACGATGGAGTTATTGTGGTGCGTTGATGCGGAGTCGAATGGAAGAGTCCAAATGGACGTGGTTATTGTATTCTTTCTTGTACTAGTGGGTTTCCTATAGGTGTTAGGACTCCTAGTATTGAGTTTGGTCGTGCTTTAGGTGCTCCCACCTCATGTATAAATAGAGGGAGCGTGAGGCTTCCCGTATCGCTTTAGAGAGCAATGAGTTGATTTTGAGTTAGGGTTCGAGTTTAGTCGAATTTTTGTAGGATGCTGTTGGATGCACTTTGTAAACACAGAGAGAAGAATAAAGTCGTCATCTACTTTAAGAAATTCCTTCGATTTGTGTTTTAGCCGGGTTTAGCGGTTTAACCGGCGACTCATCGGCGTTCCGACCGCGGCAAGCAGCGGTCAGACCGGCGGGAGCAAGGCGGTCTGGACCGGCCGACAGCAGGCGCGGCAGGCGACTTTCGCGCGGTCAGACCGGTAAACCTATACCGGTCAGACCGGCGACATCCGCAGCGGTCAGACCGACAGATCAATCTCGGTCAGACCGACTCCATCGATTTCGAGGGTAACTTTTATTTCCGCTAAAAGTTTTCGTTTTTGGGTATACCAACCATTCACCCCCCTCTTGTTGGCTTAGTTCTTGTAATTCGATCCTACAATTTCTACTCTATTCCTATTCCACTAGCTTAAGACTACTAAACTAACTTGAGAGAATATGAGAGAGCTCTTGCTTGAGGTGTGTGTTGAAATGGAGAGAGTAAGGGTTTATATAGCCTCCCAATGACGGTTGTGACGGTTGAATGATCGGAAATACCTTCCAACCGTCATTGGGAGCTAATCCACACCATCCAGCCGTAACCCTGCATTCAACGGCGCCAAGATGGTTCAGCCGAACCCCCTGGTTCGGCCGAACCATGGGCTGGGCTATCCCGGCCCATCTTCGACTGCGGCGGCCTCCTCTATTGCTCTTCTCCGTAGAACTTGTGAATTTTGGCCCAATCCATGTGTCAACTCTGTGTTCTTGGCCCATTCATACATAGTCTGATTTCGACATCGTCGATTGATTTATCGTCTGATTTGATGTCGATTCTCCTCCACTTAATGGTTATTCTCTGCAAAAGGTTACTGAACCAAATACTAGTGAAATATTATTATTCTAACATGGATATGCATTGCAAGCATAACTAGTTCTCCTCTATTTTGGTAATATTGACAGTCGAAACTGATCGCTAACGACCATCAACAGGCGGCCTGCACGCACCCAGTCGTCTGGGAAATCGTGATTTTCGCATGCGGGAGCTTAAGCCGCCCACACGGAAAAAACAAAAATTGAACAAAAAAAGAAAAAAAACCTAACCCTAATCCGCCGCCGCCGCCTAGCCAAGGCCCGCCCGCCGTCGCCCGCGGTCGCCGGCTACGGATCGCCGTTCGCTCCCGTCCGCCGGCGCGAATCCGTAGTCGCACATCGACACAGAATGATCTCACATCATAAGAACACATATCACATCAACAAATGAACTCCAAGAACGCATCTCACAAATCACAAAGAATCACAAATAACAAAGAATAACAAAGAGAGAAGGAGGGGAGAGATAGATCCGCTGGTCGCCGATGCCATCGCGCCACCTCCACGCCGGTCGCCGACGTCGTCGCCCCACCTCCACGTTGGCCCGCAGACGCATGCCGCCGCTCCGCCGGGCCCCCTCCCCTCCACCGGATCTGCAAGGGAGGGAGGGGCCATGCGCCGCCGATTCGCCGCCCCCTCCGCTGGATCTCGCAAAGGGAATGAGGGGAGGGGGCGCGCACCACCGGATCCGCAGCCCCCCTCCGCCGCCCCCATGCCTCCCCACCGCCGGAATCAACAAGGATAGGGAGGGGAGGGGCCGCTGTGGTCGCCCGCCGCCACCGCTGTCGCCCGCTGCTGCCGTGCTCTCGCTGTGGAGGGGAGGGAGAGGGAGGAAGTGGCCGCGCCCCGCCGCATGCTGTCGCGCTGCCTGCCGGCCAGGAGAGAGGGGAAAAAAGGAGAGGAGAGTAGAGGAGAATGGGAGGAGAGGAGGAGAGTGGGAGGAGAGGAGTGGAGTGGGAGGAGAGGAGCGGGCGGAGGGAGATGTGTGCGGGCGCGGTTAAAAGCGGTGGGCCCATGCGGGCGAAAATTCGTGTGCGGTTGGTTTAAGCCGTCCGCACGGTATGCGTTTTCCCGTGCGGGTGACAACCCGGCGCCTGTCCCCCTATTTTTCCATGCGGTTCCACTTACGGATCACATGGAAATAAAACGGTGGCGTCTATCATGCAGTAGCGCGAAGTGATTAACCATTTTGATCAATGGGAATTAATTGCATAACCTCTATGTTGTCTACTTGTCTTTGATGCCTACGCCTTTTTTCTTAGGTGATGATTAAACTAGTGTCAGTAATTGACTTGGTCATGCCTTCCAGAGTTTCTCTGACATAATGTTGGATGCACGCATGCACCAATGGATGTCACTTTTGAGATGCTAGTTTAATTTTTTGCCATCTAAGGTCAGTATCACGGGTTACCATTTGGCTAATCTTTCAATCCCCTGGCATTTTTAATAGTTTATTTTTATTTTATTTTATTTTATTTTATTTCTTATATATTTTAGAGAAATGTATTTTTTACCCGACCTTTACATTTAACCGGATATATAGCGCTTTAAGTCGGGAACTTAGCACCTCAAACAACCCAATCTAAAATTCGTTCGTATAAAGATTTGTACTCAGTACCTTATAAACATATCCTATGCACACAAACTTTCCGTGCATACTAACTAGCAAATGTCATGAAAATATAAAAAGAATTGGACATTTACTCCTAATAGCCTTTGCTTCAATGGGCTTGAATACTAGGCCTGGGCTGAGATTTTCATTCAACTTCCTAGCTGGGATTATGACCCATATCTATAAAAAATTATAGTTTTTGGTGAGGTACGGCAGCTGTGTTGCTTCTGTTGCCACGCAACCACGCTACTGTTGCCCTGTTCATGTGCTTGCTGGCCATTGGATCAGCCCATGCATGTTTCTGGCCATCCGATGCACAACGAACCTTAGGTCTTTTGCCTGCTCCATCGTTCTTTCCCATCCCTGTAGAACCACGCCGCCGGTGACGCCCGTGCCATCATTTGGCCACTAGAGGACGGTAGGAAATCCATGTCGCTGCCACCGCCGCCGTCGCCGCTGTCGCCGCTGCCGTCGCCGCCGATGTAAATCTCGGCTCGCCGCCGCCGATTTGAGGTCGATTCCCCACAACATCACCAAACTGTTCCCCTGCTCATCAAAGCCTATCGAAGATCCTTCCCTGTGCCCCTGAAGTTCTACCATTGCCTCCCACCGCCGCTGTCGCCGCCGCCGTCATCCCCTGAAGCTCGCTCGACGATTATGTGGCAAGCCGCTCAGCCCCAGCAGCCTTAAGCTCCGACCGAAGCGCCCAGTCACTACAAGGTAATGCCCCTCGATCCGCCTTGCGTGTGGCTATGCTCTGACGGACTATTTACTCATTTCGCTGCCATTGTTGATTTGTGTGATGCACGGTTACTATTACTATCATTGGTAGAGCTGACATAAAGAACTGACAACAAAAAAGAAAGCACTAACAATATATAATTATCCTTTTTACGCTGAGCAATGCATGGAACAAACTAGCTAATTGGAATGACCTTTGTTGAGCCATTTAAACTAGATTATCAATAAAGGTTTAAAATACAAATCATCCAGTGCTGTCTCACGAGGATCATTTCAATGTGCTGATTGCATATGCTAATATTGTAATGTGTCTTAATTTAGTTTAGCGGTCCTGCCGATATGTTCTTACAATTCTTGTCATGCTTTTTAGCTTGTATGACTTAGGCTATGTATGCTCCTGCTCTCCATATCTTCCCTTCATTCCTTCCTTGCTGTCTGATGAATTGTTCATGCTTTCCCACATCTATCTATAGGTCAGACCATACATCAATGGCTGAGAATAGAAACAAGAACCAGTTGGTTTTGGGTGAGTGCGTAGTCTGAACATCATGCCCGAGTGCAGTCCAATATTTATCGCAATTTGTGTGCTGAGAGGAGTGATATCTTGAACTAATTATGTGATAATTGCAAGATGTAATACAGCTCAGCGTACTGTACATAATCTCTTCTTAAATTTATACTGTTTGCACGGAGAAATCATGTACTTATGTATTTGTTAGGTCTACACATAAGAAAGTCAGTGGTCTACATTGCAAATGGAAAGCTAATCTTTAAAATCAGCCATATTATTTATTGAATTCCTATCAATACATTATTAGCTTATATGAAATTGTTTGTCATTGTTGATTCCCGTTCTACACTGTATTTGGTATTTATCATGCTTCACTTTATCAGTTGGTGACTTGGCGTGATTAGAAATATTTTTGCCTTTTGATTTCTCTGTGGATGGAATGACATTCTTTGTTTGTTTGTTTCTTCAGGAATCAAGATTTGGCTTAAATGAGGGAAAGATAAAAATTCTTGAGTGGAAGTTTCAGATCTAACACTGACTTGGCATGATGTTCCTGTACTTATCTATTCCCCTCGAAGATCTTCCCTGGCCGCAGCAAGGTCCACTCAAATCTCCCAATCAGTACAAGGTATTTCTCCTTCTATCCTCCTTGCATGGATGTATGTTTTCCCAAGTTGCTTACTCTCCCTGAATTTGCTGATTACTGTGATTTATGAATGCTGCTATCAACAGTGCCAACATTGACATAGAGATCAGAATCTACACCAAGGTCGACACAGCTGAATGTGCCTCCTTTGCTTGGGTTATTTCTGAGCTTCACCGAGGTTTCTGCTTTAACTGTTGCCATTTACTATCATTTGCTATAGCTTTTTATATGTTTGCTATTACGCAAAGTTTTCTATGCAATGCACTATGCATAATATATAATTATGTTGTATACGCTCCAACATCACGCGCCCACTTGGCCTGATGTCAATGTTCTTATGCCTATGATGGGTTGGTGCTGTATAGCATCCAGCTTTCGCAATTTCTGTCAACTGCAAATATTTTTGGCGTGTGCTATACTGTTAATTGGGCTAATATGCTAACACTAATATTTGGGCACATATAACTTTGTTACTCTTGCATGGTAATGTTTAGGTTGTCTCCATACGGTTCATCTTTTGTCAACACACTTTTTTTTTTTGTATTTAAGTGTTTGTTTCTCATTTATACTTATAACAGTGTCCGCGGCTTTGCCGCGGGGGTACAACCTAGTGAGTATATGTTTTCGGACGAAGTGCGTGGACACTCAAATGTACTACTTCCCTGTACATTTCTAAAGAAAAAGTATGACGAGTTCAGTAGTTGTTGGAGAATGGAGAACATCATAGGTCATCAACCTCAGATTCAGTTTACGCGTCTAATTCAGCTTTAGTTTATATACTTGTCTAATCCAAGGAACTGGACTGATGGTTGATATATGAATTTTTATGTTTAAAATCTATACTCCCTCCTACCCAAAAAAAAAAAAAACCTAAACTTGTAGGAGTTTAAATTTTGTCCAAAAAACCCACTTCTATTACCTACTCTCAGCATATAAAACAAGAAGTTTTATCTTTTCAATACCCTTTACTTATCTATTACTCTTACTATTTTTTTTAATGATTAAGGATATTTTATTCATTCTCACTCTCCACCAATTCTATGTTAAGATGTTAGGAATAATTTTTTTTGGGAGGGAGGGAGTACGTTCTTTCCAAATCAAGGCCGGATTCCCCCTCCCATCTGAGCTCAGCTGTTCGACAATGATGATCGTGTTTTGCATGCACTACTTCCCACGAAGACCATACTACCAAATGTTTCAGATTGCGATGGAATTGAGTTCCCAATGCCTTCCTTTCCTAGCTACCAGTCTGTGCTATTCGATCGTATCACCATCATCTTCTGTTCAGGTAGCTCATGGAGCTCTATATATAATTGGGTCAGTTGGGCGTTTGTTGCCACGTTCTTATAGGCATGGACCCTCTGCCCAGTGGCGGAGCTAGAATTTTTCAAGCATAGGGCTCAATTAGTTGAATTTATATAATTTTATCTTTATCTTCTAGTTTTTAAAATTTTAAAATGGAATTTCAATGCATATTTAGGATCAGGAGTAGGGCTGTAGCCCAAGCTGCCCTACTCCTGTCTCCGCCCCTGCCTCTGCCTAGTGCGCAATGCGTATGTGTATCTCTAAGGTTTGCATGTATGCAGCGAGGTGAACTGTGAATGGCATAACTCACAAGACAATTATATTATTTACCATCCATTGGGATGATGATCAGTTATGTGCTCATGGACTACCTCGAGCATGCATGTGTACTGCAGCTTATGAAATGTTCTGTTTTAGGATGATAGTATATTTATTGCGTCGGTGATTAATTTCTCAGACAATGACTAATGAGACAAGTACATCCTTTCAACAAACATCCGGTACATTGTACACTAAACTCTTCAAGATACACACCAAAATTTACTTTCCTATGGTAGGATTTTACTGCTACAAACATTATGGTGTACGAGTAATTAGAAGTAGATTAGTTCTAGAGAACATGACAGTGTCCAGTTCGACTCGTTCTTAGCTAGATTGATTTGCTATAATTGGGTTATCTGGAAAGTCAATAATTTAAAGTTATTTGGAATAGGTACGTACATTCTTGCTGGACAACAAAAAGAAAAAAGAACAAATAAAAATACATCTATTTGTTCAGACATTTATTGCTTTTGGTCAAAGGGAAAGTGTCTGAGGAATTCAATCTTATGGAAAATATCCATATATATGAAACCCTTTGAAACAAAAGAGCCATTACAGATTCCTTCGAAATTCAGATAAATATATGTTCATTTTCGATAGAAACTTTGGAAGAAAACAAGCATGAGATCTCATTGTCCCATCTCATGTTTTCTCATTCCCATATCTTGAGTTTCTTGGTTTTTCCTATGTTTCATCTGAATGAAATTTTCAAAATTTTCTTCTGTTTTTAATCTAGTAAGAATACAGTGAACAAAAACATTCTATTCTTCTGTTCTTTCCATTCTTTTGTTTTTACAATCCAGTAAAACAAAGAAGTACTAAATTTCTGGAGCAGGGCCTTAGAGGATAATACGTTTTTGGCACAAGGGAGGATGGTCAACCCTTAATCTTATTGGTGTCATTTTTAAATAATCCGGTCTTTGCTCAACGAGCTACAACCAATTGTTATAGAAATTCACTCAAAAGCGACCACACACCAAATGGTTCACACGAACACACCAAAATTTAACAAAATGCAAGCATAAACTAATAAGCACCAACACAAGATAAAGAAATCATAATTTATTGAATCCTATTTGTGAATCACCACCCGAAGTTGGCAAAAAACTGCATGACCGTAGACTCAAGTTTCCAACAAGCATTCTCTATTAGCTTGATATCGTCATCACACCTTTGTAGTTGAGCCCAACACCAGAGGCAATACATTGCTCTAAAAAGTACCAGTATATAAGATTATGATGGTGATTTATCAAAAACCATATCATTTCTACTAAGACATAGAGGCCAGTAGGGGTGAAAACGGTAACGGTAATTACCGGCCGACCGGCGTTCGTTTTCAACTTTCTACCGGCCGAGCCATATGGAAATGGTAATCGACCGAAACAAAAATGGAAATGGTAAAAAATATGGAAATGAAAACGGAAATGGTTTTGCTGTTATACCGATCGTTTCCGTATTTACCGTATTCTCGCGGAAATTACCGTTTCTTATAATATGGTAATTACCGTATTCTAAATATGTCGATATTATAGGACATGTCTATACTTGACCCACAGCTTATAGATTGAATGACTCTTCAATAAAATCTCTAACTTTTGTACATGGCTAAAATGAAGTTAATTTATAATTTATATAGTATAAGCTTGAATTTATGTATATATATAACATACTTATGTAAAGTTAAATATATGTTTTTATAGTTTAATGTTTCCGTATTTGTTACCGGTTTCCGATCTGTACCGACATGTTTCCGTCCGTATTGTTCCGTTTCCGGTTTTCCGATATTTCCGATATCGTTTTCGTTTCCGACTTTACCGTTTCCGATTTCGTTTCCGAGAAAAATATGGTTACGGAAATGGTTGAGGCTGTTTTCCGATCGTTTCCGACCGTTTTCATCCCTAGAGGCCAGCATATAGCTTATTTGTCTTTGTATCAATACCCACAAGCCAATTCCCAAAAATATGAGATATACTATGTGGAGGATATAACCCAGAAGAAAATTGTTTTGCTCCATAGAAATCTTGCAAAATGACAATCTACAAACAAATGATGTATTGTCTCATTTTCAAAAGAATATCTCATACTACTATTCCAATTCTATCTAACCAAATTATCTTGAGATAATCTCTTATATGCCATTGAAAATTGGTCTGATCCCTTATATGCCACTAAAAATTGGCTCTTCACTTATATGCCACTGTTCCAAATTTACACACCCTCTCATGTCACTCCCGTCTGTTAACCGTTAACTCTTAAGTAAAAAAAGACATATTTGCCCTTTTGAGTATAGGACATGTCTAACCGTTAACTCATAAGGGCAAATACATATTTTTTACTTGAGAGTTAACGGTTAACACACTGTCAATAGACGAGAGTGGCATGAGAGAGTGAGCAAATTTAGACCAATGGCATATAAGGGAAGAGCCAATTTTTAGTGGCATATAAGGGATCAGACCAATTTTCAGTGGCATATAAGGGATTATCTCAATTATCTTTTGTTAACACTACCCCTTTAAGCAAATACCATATAAAACTATTGATCTTAAGAGACATCTTAAGTTTCTAAATAATATTATTCCTTTTAACACAACCATTATTAATTAAGATTAAGTGCATAGATCATATAGAGAATTGACCACTTTGATGAAATTCAATTTAGAAATGTCATTTTCTTCTAACAAATGTATTTGCACAATTAAAGCATATAAGTTATACCAATAGATCAAATTTTGTCTTACGTACTAATGCTCTACTAAAAGAAACATTAAGTGAAACATAACTCATAATATGCAATCAAAAAATTTCTCCTACGAACTATAGAGTACAAAGACGGGTATATGTCCTTAAGGGTTGTATTTCCTAACCATTTATCTTTCCAGAATCTGACTTGTTTACTATTATTAATTAATTATCTAGGAACCCATATTTAACAAAGTACTGTTAATTTCACGAGTCCTGACAAAAATGGGAGTCCCTCCTGCCAAATTGAGTTATTGATTTATTATTTGTCAGTGTCTGAATACTCGTGATGGTATTCTTTGCTGTACTAAAGTTTGGCGTGTTATCTTCAAGCTATACACATATTTCTTTGACACATAGATCCTCGGTGTATGTAAATCATGTATATTCCGATGTGTTTTGCATGCTTTGCGTCCTACTAGACCTGCCAGTGGTGCGGATTTGTACGTGTAATGAACCAACACCTATATACTCCTTCAACTTCTTATCTCCTCCCCCCATCTGATCTCAGTAGAACATGCAAAGAATATTATTATCTTCATCTTCATATTCGTCTTTGTTTCACAAAAACATGTAAAAACACTACTATAAAAACCCTCATAGGGACTGGCCTTACAGGTGTTTGGTTTTTTAAAAGAATCGGTACTTATAGGCCTTTTCCCACCTGTACACAGTGAAAAAAAATAAAGAACCGGCCCCTTTAAGAATTATAGGTGGCAGTTCATTAGTTAAAACCGGTACCAATACTATAGGTATTATATTATAGGTGTTGGTTCTTCTATAAAACCGGCACCTATATATTGAACCAAGCTGACATGGGCGAGCCGAGCCGGCCGCCTATATCCACTCGTGCATGTTTCCTCCTTATCCTTATCCACAATCGCACACGTCAATCGCGCACCTTTCCTCTTCTCCGCCGCGCCCTCCTCCTCCCTCCCCTCTGGCCCCTTCCCTGGTTCCCTCACCTCCGTCCTCTCCAGCCCCCTCTCCACTCGTCTCTGTGGCCCTCCTCTCCCTGCCGGCGAACTTATCCTCTCCTTTCCTCCTCCTCCTCCTCCTTCTCCGTCCGTCCTCTTCCTCTCCGATCCATATGCAAGCAGTGCCCGGGAACAGCGGGCGGCGGCAGCGCCCTCCCCTCCACCGTATCTGGCTGTAGGGGATGTGGCAGGCGGCGACGCCCGAGGGGAGGCGACAGCGGCGCCCGACCCTCCCCTCCGGTGAGAAAGAAGGTAGAGCAGAGAAGCCTGGTGGCCAGCCCCTCGCCCTCCCCTTCCCAGTCTCTATTGTAGATTTTTTGTAGATGTTTTTTGTGAATTTGTGGATGATTTTGTTGTTGAGTATGTTCATTCGATCTGTGATGTCAATTTGATGTGGGGATTTGGGATTTCAATTTGATTTGGGATGTCGGGAGCAACTCGATGTGGGGCGGTGACGGCGTTTGAGTTCGGCTCAATTCGAGCCAGCTCTTTTTGGTTTACTTGTGCGAATATATAGGTGTTGGTTGTACTTTTCGCATAGGTGTTGGTTTCTTCTATTGGGGCCGACTAATTGGTGATGAGTGAAAATCTGGCACCTATGAACCCTTGCAAACCGGCACCTATGCCATGTTATGTAGCAGTGAGAACAAACACTGAATTAATGCAGAGGCCTTATCCACATCACTTGTCATATTAAATCTTTTCGATTTCGATGACTTGAGTCCATAATGCCTCCTATTCCTATCGGTGCGCGCTATTCCTGGCCCCATCATGTTTTGTGATTTGGTAGCTCATGGAATTCTATACATTCGATCAGTTGGGCGCTGTTGCCATACTCTTATAGACATGGACCCTTGGCCTACTATATAACAGGTCTCTATATGCATGCAGCGAGGTGAATTGGGTATAGCTCACAACACAATCATTCACCAGCCAATCAGCCATTGGATGGTGATCAGTTATGTGCTCACATGGAGTACGGGCTTGTTTGGTTGCTGCCCTGGCCTGGGGGCTCTCGCTCAGGCAGGTCCATCCAGCCGCAGGCGCACAAAATCGGATGCCTGAGTCAGGCGAGTTTTCCAGGGCACGAAGCAAACAGGCCCGTAATATCAAGATTTAATTTGCCTGCTACCACATGTGCAACTAAAAAAATGTTAAAGTTTTAGGATGGTAATAGTATATGTGTTGCATTGGTGATTTCTAAGACAAGTACATCTTTTCAACAACTATTTTGTACACTATTCAAGGTACACACCAGCGAGTGTGTTATACTGTTATGGACTATGTAGAGGTCGGGATTATCCTATTTTCTAAAAAAAAAAAAAACTGTTATGTGGACCTTTTGTTGGCAGCAGAGGCCGGAACTGCACTAGACAATGTTAATGTCTCTTAAAGAAAAGAGTTCATTAGAAATTGGCTATAATAGGGTCATTTGGAAAGCTAAGTAATAATTTATGCCCCATCATTTCGATATATTTGTAAACGAAAAATAGAAATTTTATATACGTATTCTTAGCGATCTAATAGCAAAGGCTGAAAAATAAACTTGATAAGAAAACCCCAAAATCAACTCCAAATTTAGTTAAAAATTTAAATTTTGGCTGATAAGCATAAACATAAGCGAAAAGATGAGGTTATTATAGAGTTCCCCGAAACTGGTATATTCTTGTTGAGTACCTTTGCCTCTCAAACTGCTGGAGAGCAAAAGTAACTGAAGCAGTAGTTCAGATCATAGACAAAGAAGGTTTTTTTCTCGATAAAGGAGAAATGTAAAATTGTTTCAGGAATTCAATCCTATATGGAAAAAAATCTGTATGAAACCCTTTGTAACAAAGAGTTGCCCCTACCAATTCATCTGAAATTCATACGAAGTATATGTGCATTTTTTTAATATAGGAACTTCTGCAGGAAACAAGCATGGGGTCTCAATGTCGCACCTCATGTTTTCTGATTCCCATGTCTTAAAATTTCTTGTTCCTGTGTCTCATCTAAACAACAGTTTCAAAATTTTATTGTACTCCTAATCTAGGAAGAATACAATCGACATGACATTCTATTCTTTTTTATTTTTTCATTCTTGTGGGAATCCCTCTTGCGTTAGTCGTAGTCATCTATTCGTAGAAATCGTAAGAAAGATCATGGGAACCTACACCGTACCTTTCGTAGTTAATACGATGAAACCAAAGCCTTAGCAGAGGAAGGAACCGATCTGATTCCCCTTGCCGACTTTGAACGAACTCATGCTTGAATGAGAACAAGCGATTTGCGAGTTTGGTCCCTGAATTCTAAGATCATGAACAGCGAATATTGCGACATATGAGAGAATCTCTTTAACAACCGATTATGCGACATCTCTCTTAGCTTATAGAAAGAGCTGTAGATTTTTTGTAGATGTTTTTTGTGAATTTGTGGATGATTTTGTTGTTGAGTATGTCCATTCGATCTATGATGTCAATTTGATGTGGGGATTTGGGATTTCAATTTGATTTGGGGATGTCAGGAGCAACTCGGTGTGGGGCGGTCACGGCGTTGGTGAGTTCGGCTCAATTCGAGCAAGCTCTTTTTGGTTGACTTGTGCGAATATATAGGTGTTGGTTCTACTTTTCGCATAGGTGTTGGTTTCTTCTACTGGGGCCAACTAATTGGTGATGAGTGAAAATCTGGCACCTATGAACCCTTGCAAACCGGCACCTATGCCATATTCTGTAGCAGTGAGAACAAAATCTGAATTAATGCAGAGGCCTTATCCACATCACTTGTCATATTAAATCTTTTCGATTTCGATGACTTGAGTTCATAATGCCTCCTATTCCTATCGGTGCGCGCTATTCCTGACCCCATCATGTTTTGTGATTTCGTAGCTCATGAAATTCATTACATTCGATCAGTTGGGCGCTGTTGCCATACTCTTATAGACATGGACCCTTGGCCTACTATATAACAGGTCTCTATATGCATGCAACGAGGTGAATTGGGTATTAGCTCACAACACAATCTTTCACCAGCCAATCAGCCATTGGATGGTGATCAGTTATGTGCTCACATGGAGTACATATCAAGATTTAATTTGCCTGCTACCACGTGTGCAACTAAAAAAATGTTGAAGTTTTAGGATGGTAATAGTATATGTGTTGCATTAATTGGTGATTTCTAAGACAAGTACATCTTTTCAACAACTATTTTGTACACTATTCAAGGTACACACAGCGAATGTACACTGTTATGGACTATGCAGAGGTCGGGATTATCCTATTTTCCAAAAAAAAAAAAATGTTATGTGGACTCTTTTGTTGGCAGCAGAGGCCGTAACTGCACTAGACAATGTTAATGTCTGTTAAAGAAAAGAGTTCATTAGAAATTGGCTATAATGGGGTCATTTGGAAAGCTAAGTTGACCCCATATATTTGCAAATGAAAAATAAAACTTTTATATACGTGTTCTTAGTGATCTAAAAGCAAAGGCTGAAAAATAAACTTCGATAAGAAAACCCCAAAATCAACTCCAAATTTAATTGAAAATTTAAATTTTGGCTGAGAAGCATAAGAATAAGTGAAAATATGAGGCTGTTATAGAGTTCCCTGAAACTGGTATGTTCTTGTTGAGTACCTTTGCCTCTCAAACTGCTGGAGAGCGCAAAAGTAACTGAAGCAGTAGTTCAGATCATAGACAAACAAGGTTTTTTTTTCTCGATAAAGGATAAATGTAAAATTGTTTCAGGAATTCAATCTTATATGGAAAAAATTCTGTATGAAATCCTTTGGAACAAAGAGTTGCCCCTACCAATTCATCTGAAATTCATACGAAATATATGTGCATTTTTTTTTAATATAGGAACTTCTGGAGGAAACAAGCATGGGGTCTGAATGTCGCACCTCATGTTTTCTGATTCCCATGTCTTAAAATTTCTTGTTCCTGTGTCTCATCTAAACAACAGTTTCAAAATTTTATTGTATTCCTAATCTAGGAAGAACAGAATCGACATGACATTCTATTCTTTTTTATTTTTTCATTCTTGTGTTTTTATAATCCGGTATTCTTGCCTAATTTTCTGGAGCAGAGCTGCTAGAGTGAATAATAGGTTTATGATAGTAGAAGGATGATCAAACCTTTATATGCTCATACTATTCTGGTGGATTTGGTGTTGTCTGAGATACATTTGACTCTTGATGGTATGGTTTGCTGTACTAAAAAAAAGTTTGTTGCGTTCTCTTTGAGCTATCTTTGCATATTACTATGGCATAGAGAACCTCCACGCAGACCAAGATAAACTATGCAGGTTGTCATTTTGGCGATCGGACTATGTCTATATATACTGGAGTAAAGGTGAGCCTATTGGAGACTGTTTAAGGCCCTCTTTGTTTAAGTTTAGACTTATTGGCTTAGACTTTTAAGTCAACTTATTGGCTTATATGATTTATAAATTGGTGGATTTAATGTCCTAAGTTTGGTGGTGGAGTCATACATCTACCTCATTTAAGTAAAAAAAAAAAAAAGCTTCTCCAACCTAGCTTTTGACTTAATAGTGTTAGAGTGGCTTATGGCTTCAAAAAAACAAAATGAAAAAGCTGCTTGTTTGTTTAGGCTTAGACTTTTCGTCTTATAAGTTATAAGTTAGCTTATAAGCCTAAATAAATAGGGCCTAATTTGTATCGTATTGCCTTTGACAAAGCATGGTTCATTAGATCTTGTGTGTACAAAATAAATTGAAATTTCTGCTTCTCAACTCCAGATGTCTAATATAATGAAATGGATCCTCATGCTTTATATTAGAAATTAAAATATCAATATTACTGTTCTAGTACTTGGACTGACTCTGGAATACTCACAAAGTTTGTAACAAATACAATGCATGAGAAAATCTTAAAGATGCGAATATTAGGGAATGACCTAATATCAAATAATTAGAAGTCGTTTAGCCCAACACCTTGTGAAGCTAGCCGGAAGACCCCTGAGCATTTCTCATGTGTGAGAAAATCTTTGATGGATGAAAAACTCACTCCTTACTCGGTTCGCATCCCTCTTATATACGATATGAACAAGTATGTACTCACCACCCCTGTTGTCAGTTCACTTTGGTTTTGCGGTAATTTGCCAAAACACACCACTGCCATTGTTTTAACATATATCCGGCTCAACTAGCTAGAGAGAAAAATGAAATGATAATTACCCACGTTCAATCAGTTTAATATATAGGTACAAGATTAATTACATCCTAGCACATGATAAATATGGGTCTCTTCTTACTAAGTTCCATATGGTAGTCACTGAATGGGTGTGGAGTAGTCATTGAACGGATGGTTATGTATCAACAATCTTGACACAATTTCTTGCATAACAATATTGGACAAATTTTGCTATAGAAATCGTGTAATTACCGATGAACATTGTAAAAATATGTTATGGCTGAATGACACCCTAAAAATTTTATAATTTATTGGAGAACACTTTCGACCCAATGGAAGAGTGAAAATTTTTAAATAGACGAGAATGCCCCTACAGCCAAAAGCTTCTAAGCTCATGCTAGCAATAAATTTGGGATGATAACATATTTAGAATTGCATAATTTTTAAATTTTCACTTTAAGATCATGTTAGAAATATGTGATCCTAGGGACATTCTCGTCTATTAGAAGAATTTATCTCTCTAATTTACTCGAAAGTGTCCTGCAGCAAACTACCAAATTTTTGGGACGTCTTTCAGCCACAACATATTTTTAAGATATATACGACAGCAAGTACACGAACTTTAGGGTGTGTTCAGTTCACGCTAAAATTGAAAGTTAATTTGGTTGAAATTGGAACGATGTGATAGAAAAGTTGGAAGTTTATGTGTGTAGAAAAGTTTTGATGTGATGGAAAAGTTGGAAGTTTGAAGAAAAAATTTGGAACTAAACAATGCCTAAGTGTTCTATAGCAAAATTTGCTATAATCTTGGGATACATTGACTTCTGAAGATTTATTTCATAATTCAAATTCTGTCGCTTGCTTCGCTGCGCCTACACCATGCAGACTCTAACAACTAACTGCATCCAAAATAATCTCCTGTCTTCACAAGTTCCTGCTTGAGCACAGGAGATCGGCTGGAGATTCACGAGCAGTAGAGAAGCCAATCGTTGCTGCTTCAAGTCTAATTCCCAATGCTTCCTACTCCTACCTATCAGACCTTGCTGCTTTCTAAAATAGAGTATAAAAAAATGGGTATTATTCTCCTATAATTCGATCATCGACGAGTTCGGACAATGCTGGGTTGCTACATACGTTCGGTTACTCTGCTCACCCCGGGCCAATCCGGGCCAATCCGAGGACGCCTACGAAAAGGTTGTTTGGGTTTGCGAAAAGGTACGGT
This sequence comes from Oryza longistaminata, assembly GCA_009805545.1. Classification (NCBI taxonomy): domain Eukaryota; kingdom Viridiplantae; phylum Streptophyta; class Magnoliopsida; order Poales; family Poaceae; genus Oryza; species Oryza longistaminata. The sequence goes on along the minus strand of CM020182.1, from coordinate 15,556,427 downwards.
TTGTTTGAATTTACGAAAAGTTTGCAATGCAATTTATACAGTGGGTGTCTGCTTAGGTGCCGGTTCTACATAGTTGTATATACTTGTAAATGAGACTGTCCAAACCACCAATTCTAAATCCTTTATAGAGTCGATCTTTTTTTAAAATTGACACCAATATAGCAGAACACCCTCATTGGTACCGGTTCTAATATAGAAATGAGACCTACAGGGTGGTCCTATTTTTAATTTTTTTTAGGGGCAAAAAACCTAAAAATAATATCTTATATTTTAATACGCAACTATAGTCGCGTTTAGTTCGTGTGTCAAATTTTTTTAAGTATACAGACACATATTTGAAGTATTAAACGTAGACTAATAACAAAACAAATTACAGATTCCGCCTGTAAACTGCGAGACGAATTTATTAAACCTAATTAATCCGTCATTAGCAAATATTTACTGTAGCATCACATTGTCAAATCATGGCATAATTAGGCTCAAAAGAATCGTCTCGCAATTTACATACAAACTGTGAAATTGATTTTTTTGTCTACATTTAATGCTTCATGTATGTGTCCAAACATTTGATGTGACGGAATTTTGAAGGGGTAAACACTGCCTATACATGACCTCGTTTCAATTGTTACAACTCGAAAGATTTTTCACACAGTATTCACGCTTCAATTCCCACAACTAAAATTTTAACACTATTCGCGCGCATGCTTTATGCAAGATTCAAACTTAGACCTCTCCTCTCACAAATCATTCTTACTATCTCAACTAGCTAACACTTTTTCTCGAAAGCAAATACTATTATTTTGAAACTACTCTTCACTGAAACTTATACTACAAGGAAACTTTCATATAAATTTTATCACCATTCGAGATCGTTTAGAAATCTTAAAAATTCGCTTATCCAAATATATTTGAACTTATAACATATTTTTGACATCCAAACGACAACCTCAATGAAAAATTCATCCACTACAAAGTTATATATATCCCGCTGCCGCCGCCGCCGCTCTGCCTGCCTCCGGCCACGTGCCGTTGCCGCTCCCCCTCTGCGGCAAACATAAAAACAAAAGAGAAGAAGAGAAAAAGGAAAAGAGAAAGAGAATGCTGACAAGTTGACCCCACATTTTTCTCACTTACCTGTGAGTCCCATTTTTTTTTATTTTTTGCTGACTAGGATGCTACGTCAGCAAAACCAGACAAAAATTGAGTCGATACTGCCATGGGACCTCCTTTGAACGGTTTGAGTGAGTCTGGAGGTACGCATTTCTGGTTTTGTAGTTAAGGGACTAAAAAATCTCGGTGTTAAGTTGAGGGATCTCTGGTGAACTTATTCCAATCTACAACAACAGTACGCACTTTCAAGACGTATGTAGGCCGCGGCCCAGTAAAGGCCAGGGCCCAACAAGCCGAGTGTGGTAAGGCAACGCGAGCTCACCCATCCTCTCCTCTCCTCTCCTCGCGACAGCGCCGCCCCAAAAACCCTCAAAACCCCGGCGGCGGCGGCGGCGTAGTCGGCGGCGGCGAGATGGCGACGCGGGTGAAAGACGTGGCGCGGCGGTCGAGCAAGAAGTACGTCGACGAGGCGCTGTACCGGCGGCTGTTCCGCCGGGGCTCCACGCCGCAGGCCGTGCGGGAGGAGGTGGACGGCTTCCTCGACAGCCGGAAGCGCGCCTTCAAGTGGGAGGTCGGCGTCTGCGTCCGCCGCCTCCGGAAGCAGGCCCTCTACCGCCCCGCCCTCAAGGTCAGACCCCGATCTGTTCGCCATTCGTGTGTGGTTGCTAGATCTGACCATGCTGGAAGTATGAAACTGTTTGAGATGTTTATGCGATAGTGTCTCTATCTTGTATATCTTGTGAAGATGGGTTTCTTTATTGCTGCAAATTAAATTTATCCCCCTTTGAGATCAAATATATATCGGTGCGTTTAGTCAGGTGGAATTGTTAGTTCCATTCAGCAAAATGCTGAAATACTTAATTTATTTTGGGCGAAAGAAAACGTGAAATGCTTAATTTGATTATGTGTTAATGTTATCAAATGTTCTAAATGACGATCAAGTATTTTGTACACGGGTGAAATAGCATCCTAGGTGGCCCATATATATGTTTTAAGCCAAGTGGTTTGGTTGATCATCAGCAGTTCAGCCTTTGTGAAATAGAACTCGACTGTCTACCCATATTAATATGCTGACTTTGGGTTCCGTATTCGCTTCAATTTTTCATAGATTGCAGTATAGGTTACTGAAATACTACGAGTACTTCTAGATTGCCGCGATCAGATCATACAGTCTGCTTGTAGTTTTGTCTCTCAGGGGTGTACCGTTTTACAGTGAAATGGGGACCAATCTGTTTGTTCTTATGTAACAATGAACAGAACTAATGATGTCTCATTATTATTTGCATGCTGCTAAGGATATGGACAGTGGGATAATTAGTTTCTTTCGACACTTGTAGTGCCAGTTTCTTGCCTTCCTAGCAGAATCAGTTTCCTGTTTATGCTTTCCTATTTGTACTGCTTTGTTAGGAAAGAGCAAGAACGCATACTGAAAACTCATTTTCTCTCTTTTCTTATGAGTTAATATTCATCTCTTCTAGAAGTTCTATTTCCCATGTTCAGTTCAATGAATATCACGGTGTCCTATGTTAATCTACGTCATTCCAAATTCCCAACTATTTATCCACGTTGAGCCATCATATATAACAATAATGTGTCGGCTGTGTTCAGTATCTAATGGTAACTTCAACCTTGCAATCTTTTGGCAGTTCTATTTTTACAAGTTCACACACTAATTTGCACTTGGAACACCATGACTCTTAGCATCTGAATATGTTTGGCACCATTGTAGTGTAAGTGATTGTATTTTCTAAATGTTTTAACCTGAAATTGTTTTTGGATTTTTGGTTTGACTGACTGCATCTATTGTTTTTGTTTTTTAGGATTGATTTCTATGCTTTCTTTCTGTATGAAGTGTATCATTCATGTTTTGGACCATGAATTTTGTATAGAATTACTGCTGTATTGCATTCCCTTATCCACCCTTTTGTATACAACTGATACAAAATTGCACCGAATGTAATTAATGTGTAGCATATACGGTAAAATTATACTAGTTGAAATGAATGATACTATTAAATATGTCTGCGTTTGAACCACTCATGTTACTTTGAAATGCGGAAAATATAGATTGCGTCTTTTCATTCTGATGTATGTTAATTTCAAATGCAGCAAGCAGGGCATATATGCCGAGCTAATTCCATATGAAAAATCACTATTTTTTTTACCTGCTTGTGAGTTCTGGATTTGAAATTATACCTCCAAGCTAATGCTAAATATATTTTCTTTTTTTTTAAAAAAATATATTTCTGTAGCTTTCTGAAGTCATGGCAAGAAGAGGCATGAATCCTACAGTCAGTGACCAGGCAATCCGCCTTGATCTCGTTGCCAAATCAAGAGGCATTGCTGCTGCTGAGAAGTACTTCCTGGACCTCCCAGAAACTTCCAAAACTCATCTCACATATGGTGCTCTTCTTAACTGTTACTGCAAAGACTTAATGACCGAGAAGGCTGAAGCCCTTATGGAAAAAATGAAGGAACTCAACTTTGCTTTCACTGCCATGTGCTATAACAGCTTAATGACACTATACACGAAAGTCAACCAACATGAGAAGGTCCCTAGTGTCATCCAGGATATGAAAGCTGATGATGTGTTGCCTGATATTTATACTTATAATGTTTGGATGAGGGCGCTCGCAGCTCGTGTAGACATAAAAGGGGTTGAGAGGGTGATTGAAGAGATGAAACGGGATGGTCGTGTTACTCCTGATTGGACAACCTACAGTAACCTGGCTTCTATATATGTTGATGCTGGACTGTTTGAGAAAGCAGAAGCTGCCCTGAAGGAGCTGGAGAAGCGGAACACTAGCAATGATCTTGAAGCATACCAATTCCTCATTACATTATATGCAAGAACACAAAATTTAGTGGAAGTTCATCGTGTTTGGCGATCATTGAAGCGGAATCAACCAAGAAGGGCAAACATGAGTTACCTTAACATGATTCAAGCCTTGGCAAATTTGAAGGATCTGCCTGGTGCTGAGGCCTGTTTCAAAGAGTGGGAAGCTCAGTACATCAATCCACCTAAGACTAACACAAAGGCCCCTGGGACAGCTGAAACGTCATCTAATGAGTCTGATGTCAAGGCAACCAAGGACAAGGGCACAGATGGGACTGAATTGAAGCATCCTAAATATGATATCAGGGTTGCAAATGCCATGATCAGAGCATATATTACAGAGGGTATGTTTGATAAAGCTGTTGCTGTCAAGAAGCGTGCCAAGATGCGTGGTGGAAGACTTAACGCTAAGACCTGGGAAATTTTCATGGAACATTATCTCAAGGAAGGGGATCTCAAGATGGTTCACTGGTGCGCAGACCGTGCAATCAAGAAAGGGCACAGCGCTGGTAGAATCTGGGTGCCACCACATGAAGTGACTGAAACCTTGATGGATTACTTTGAGAAGAACAAAGATGTAGATGGAGCTGAGAAATTTGTCGAGGTATTAAAGAAGGTACAGAAGGATTTGGGCACGGTGGTGTTTGAACCACTGGTCCGCACGTATGCAGCTGCTGGGAAGAAGCTCCCTGGGATGAGGCACCGCCTTAAGATCGAAAATGTGGAAGTCAGCGAGGAAACCGCCAAGCTGCTTGATTCTGTCTGTATTGATCAATGAACGTGCCTTAGATTTGGATTATGTAATAACATCAGGATGCATGCAAATTCACATGGTTCTTCTGCAAAACCTGTAATAGTTGCTGTAAGCTGAAATTTAGCACTACATTTACTTTTGTTCTTCGGCTGCTTCGACCCAGTCCCCAGATGCTGAATGGTTGGTTTGAAATCTTCTTTCAGTTCCCATACCTATGGACTAATATATGAAGATGAATTTTTTATATCTTTGTATTCTTATTGTGGTATCCTCGACTCTGTTGGTAGAAAATTCAAACCAATTGCTAAATACATTCAAATACAAGTGAAAATGATTTAAAAGTATTGTGGTATCCTCGACTCTGATTTGAAATTCAGCTTGTCCCCAAGCTGATGGAAAATCTCCTGGATCCCAATGGCACCAACAATTCTTTGACATCTTTGGGGGTAAATACAATACCCAGAACCTTTCACCGGTGTTCTACACATTTTTCAATTTACTGGCATGAATATGTAGCATGAAAGAACAACTTGAGTAGTAGCTCCTAATAGTTGACTTGTAACAGAGCAGAGAATTGACGGCTCGAGTTGCTGAAGTCACCATCTGGATAACAGCTCTAATTGAAAGTGCATAGTCAATTAGTCATCAACCTTCCATGTAGTTCCAGTAAAAAGTAGAAGCACCAGAATATCAACCCATCTCATCTCCGAGGAAACACCATGGATTAAGCTCATCATCTACAAATATATATTGCACCCAGTTCTTATCACCTCGAGCAACTTAATAGGCCGATTATCAATGTATGCAACTGATTTAAATGAATACGTAAACATATTTAAATGAATGTGTGTAAAAACTGCTAGTCTTGTCAAAACCTTACTTTCTCCTCTCATTAGAATAAGGTTATCTGTTGTCTATGACCCCATCTGACTAGTATAATTTTTAATTTTTTGAACTATATATAGCATGTCAGGCAAGGCTGGTCAAGAATACTTACCATTTTCCAATTCTATACAAGAAATTTCATATTTGATCAATGTACACGTAATATGTATAGTTCCCCTAGCCCCCGACTGTTTTATCGGGAGATTCTCCCAGGAAGACAGTCAGATAAGACATGTAAAAGATTAGTAAAGAGGAAATTCCCCTAAACCCTGGCTGTGTGCTCAGGAATGTACATAACTATGGGATATACTGACTAGAATGAACAAGTGGATATGAGGAAAAATAATAATAATCTAGAATGCAGACTAGCGTCCCATGCTACTGGAGCATTGACTCGATGCGTCCGTCCTTGTCGTACGCCTCCACAATCTTCTTGGCATAGGAAGGAATGTGCTGCTCCGCTCTATGTTCATGTCAACAACCAGTTGAGTAAACCATCTCAGGTTAATTGTATATTCACATCAAGATTAAACCTACAAAATCAAGAATATATATATACCTTTGCTTGCCCCATGCCCGATTCACATGGAGGTAATTCCTTATCGTGTGATAATCCAGAGAGTAGCGAGCAAACTCTAGCCCCTTCGGCCCAATCTGAATAATCAAACCAAAAAAAGTATTATTACTATATACATGTGTTCGATCCATCTTATGTATGCGAAATATGGTCGAGCAGTACTAACCAGATTCAGTAGGAAGGCTATAACATTGCCGACAAATGTCGGAGCTGGCTGAGAAGGTCCTCTCCCTGCAAAATTTTCAAGCTTAGGTGACTGTTTAGGAGTATCTTAGTATAGAATTCAATCTCATAAATGTAGAAAACCCGGTAAATTAAACATCTAATAGCTCACTTCATACCCTGTTTTGCTTCATCGTCAGCTTTAACCGTCTCGATAACAAATGGTTGCCTGACGCCCTGAAAATTAAAGAGAAAGACACAATTAATCTTCATGTTCAGATATATGTACTAGCATAGTCTTCATCATCTAAGTTGCATCGAAAAAAAGAAATCTCTGATAGTTCGTGAATCGACGCATACACTGCTAACTGTAGGTGTACTCTCCAGGAGGCCCTCTACTAGGCTGAGCATCTCCCTTCCACGATCATTCCTAAAGGAATGCCATAACACCATTATGATCGAAAAAAAAAATCAGGTTCGCTGCTCAACAGAAACTGGCTACAATCAATTGCCATGCTCCAGCATCCCCATTCACTCTACCTGACTGTAATGTATTGAGGGTGCTGTGTCATGGAAACTCCAGGGTACTTTGGTACACCCATATAGCCCACCACTAAATCCTGCACTTCTTTATCAAACGTATATTAATTATCTCTGGGAGCAAACCGAGAATGGAAGGGCAACTGTATAGAAGGGACATATAATGGCCATTCAGATTTGATCAGACCAATGAAAATAAACACCAACACTACGAGCACAACTAAGTACTAGGAAGTGACAATGAGCAGAAGGAATAATACAGCCAGATACCAGATGGTTCCTTTCCAAAATATGAATATCTGCTATAGCAAGAGTACAAATATTCAACTTTAAAACGATGGAAACCTTACCGCCAAGCCATTTGTGTAGTCAAAGCAGCTGCAGGATGGTAGTAGTAAGAACATAAGCTCGTTGTGAATGATGACTGGAAATTCTGGAGAAAATCTGGCAACACAATTATATGACGGGCAAATATTACCTGTAGCATGATGGGGCAATAACATCAACTAGGTCCTTTGCTGGCAGGCAAAAATAGGGAACCTGATTTAAGGTAGTAAATGATTATTTTAAAAGAATCAGTGATGTAAATGATTATTTTAAAAGAATCAGTGATGCACAAGAAAAGAAAAAAGAAGGTAAGCTTTGCCTCTTCAATATGTCCATCCAAGTGCTTTAAGTGAACCTGCAAATACGCTGAGTTATACAACAGTCATGAATCAAAATTTTGGAAGCAACAACATGGTTATATTATTGATTCAATAAGTTTTTCTCTCTGTCCTAAAACTGCCTGTTGAACTGTTGACTTCTAAACAGTATGTCAAAATAAGAGAAAATAGAGTACTAATTATTCCAAAGTTTTACCTTGTAGTCCTGCATAAATTCATAATGCAGTACAGTCTCTGGTTCACTGCTTGCAGCCTTCAAAAACTTGTCAAGTCCTTCGCGGGTACCATTGTCCACTGTGAATATTTACTGTAAGCCAACGTTCAAATATATCCTTCGTGCAACACAGTAATTACAAATTTCAAGATCAACTAATTCAGTTATCAGTTAGTAGTTACCACAGTTTGTCCCGAGCACATAAAGCTTTTCCAAACCAAGATACTTCTCAACTGATCTCAAAGCTGTTGCCACATTGGATAATTATGAGATACAACACATTGTCACCACTAGAAATAGAAGAATGTTTGGGCAAGGTAAACACCTTGCACTTGACAACCCACACCACAGAAGAGAAGACGCTTCACACCAGCTGCCTGTCAAAGGAAAGCATGAAACTGAGGTTTTGACAGAGTTAGTCAGGAAGATAGAGTATGGACCAACTATCATGTCATATTGTCATCATATCATTATGGTCTTGATTGCAGAATCTAATAGCCTAAATTGGACTTTGTTTTGCCTTTAGAGTCACTACTGGAATGACATTAAGTAAAATTTGATCTTGTAGGTTGAATAGAATAACATTAGTTCTGATTCCTTTGAAACCAAACTAAATTCGAATTGCCTAGAAAGGGGATGAGGTAAAAATGCTCTGGAAAAAATGACTCCAAGTTCACGTCCAAGGCAACAGATATCTGCCGTAATCACCCATATGCCTGTGTAGGTTTTGAAGGGCAGGGGACAAGACACGGGAGCTAGTGACCCAAAAAAAGGATGTATAGTGTGCACAAGAGATAGATTTACCTCAACCAACGCAAGCGTATTGAGATTAGGTGATAATGTTGGCTTCACACCTTTGGCTGCAATAACTTCATCTGGCGTCCTACGAGATAATAGTTGATCAATCAAATTTTGCTTGCATTCTAGCAAGCATGAGCAGCACGAGTAGTTAATCAGTAGACTGGAAGCAAGGTTTTTACTTTTGAGTGATTCTATGGTCCTTGAGGAGATACCGAGAGGTACCTCATCTTCTATTTCAGGTATTGGGAGGTGCCAAAATTTATACTACAAAATGTGGTATCTCACGTTACCTCCTCATGGACCATAAAACCATCTAAGTGTAAAATGCAAATGTACTCTAAGTAAGAAGTTGTAAGCACAAGCGATATGAAAAAAAAATCTGAAGTAGCAAGCAACCATTGTCTTAGTACCTACCTGGCTAAAACAGGCATTGGAGCAAACCTGTCATCTGGGTCACTGCAGAGGAGACAAACAACAGTTTTCTCAAGACCATGAAAAAAATCCTTTTGCAACGGAAAGCAATTATGTAATATTTGATTGTTGTTTAGGTGCCTTTGTACACAAACCACAGCATCAACCATATTTGCCTTTAGCATCTCAACCGCAATCGTTGTCACTATTCCTGTCCATTGGGCTCCTGCACAAATTACTTGGCCATTAATTAGCATATATGTAACCACAATCTTGTGGCCTAGAAGAAAATGGTGGATAAGGAGCAAACCTTCAACAGGTTTCATCTTCCTGGCATATAGGAGTTGCTCATACACTCCGAAGTACATCTCATCCATGTCTTGCTTCCTGCCCCTCCCATGGACCAATGGCTCCAAATCCTACTTAAATGTGATTTGGTAAGCTAGCTAGCTTGAAAGAAATAAAGCATGCATGAAGGAAGGAAAGATTAGCATGATACCTCGACACGGGACATGCCATCTCCAAGGAATGCGCAGGCATTCTTGACATGCGCAATGTAGTAGGTGTCACAAAGCCCACATTGGCTGCAGTGGTCCTTGGCTGGGTAGACGCCACCAGGAGGGATGGCCTTGGATCTCTCCCTCCAATCCTCCCGCAGCACCCTAATTGACCCGCAACTCGTTTTCCTACCTCGGCATTGATGAGAGTACGAAGACGAGGGTAAGACAGAGGACACTGAGCAGCAGGGCGGTTTTGTGGCACATGGCAAGGACGAGGAGGTAGACAGGAAGGAGATGCACCGCGCCATGGGTATTGAATAGTCAGCCTGCATGTGAAATTGACATGGGTAAAAGTAATATGATATCTACCGAATGAATTAACAACCTGCATAAAAGTACTAAACATTTTTCAAGTGTGACTTCTAAAATTACAATGATGCACGCTACCATATAATTATTTCTAATCACGTAGGGTAAAGGGTTTTTTTTTTGGATCACGTAGGGTAAAGGGTTTTTTTTTTGGATGGAAACAGGAGAAAGGAACTTCTACTAATTCAAGTGAATATCTGGCTCAGATTCACCCCACCCACACCATATTTCCCACCCTCTGTCCTCTCCTCTACCGCTGCACCCACTCTGCCGACATATCACCCTGGCATCTTACAGCACCATAGTCACCGTAACACTTCATAGCATCATATATATACAGACAGTGGTGGTTTTAGCACCACCGCTATTCCCCTCTCATCGTCACCCAAACATGTTCAGCTTGTGCCCCCCGCACCAACCTACTTTCTTCTTGTTGTTGCTATATAGAAGGGATGAAAAAAAAAAAGAAGAAAACGCTCATTTAACTGGCTATGTAGCTATTCAATCCTTCCCAAGTGCTGTATGGAAGATCTTGTGTTAACTCCCTATTTATTCTCTAGTATAAATCACGTAGATGCTGCTCGAAACTCACCTACGCCATCAAACAAGTTTGCATCTAACCTGAATGGATGGCTGGCATTCATCTACAAATCTACGATGTCCCATATGAGTACTTCAAGTGATTGAGCAGGTTTATCAGTGACATGCAACAGACGCACAGTGCATTGCCTAAACCAAGAAAATCTAATTTTGGTGGATAATATATATGGGAAATCTCATCCTTACAAGCACCATCATAACATACGTTCTTATATAGTTATACCGTCCATAAACATATCTACCATATTATCAACCAGTGGTTCAACGTATCAGCTGCAGGTACCCTAGATACCAGCCGTGCTAACGCTAGAGGCAGGGGCGGATCCAACATGGGAATTTTGGGGGAACAAACAAACAAACTGTTACTGCTTGTATTAAGAGAGGTTAAGTCTCTGAAATTAAGGAGGAGAAGAGAGCTTCTTCCAGATCTACAGGAGAAGCTAGGGTTAACGAACGAACGCAAGCAAATTCCAGTCCCGGTGGGAGAGAGAGATGAATCAGAAAGAGGCTCACCAGGATTCCCTCCCCTGCCCTGCTCTGCTCGTCACCTCCCCTCCCCTGTTCAGTGTTCAGCCGCGACTCGTCTTGGCGCAACGAGCGGAGGAGACGAGACGGGAGATTCTTTCTTTTACGCTACCTTTATCTCAACATTTTTCTTTATGATGACGAGTGGGCCACGTATTAGCAATAATACTATGACAAAAAAAAAATCCAAACTCGATTAGGGATTAAATCGACAATAAACTCCTCAGACCACCAGCAATTATTAATCGCCGCTCCACGCATCGCCACCAACCGCTCTTTCTCCATGAACCACCATCGTTCCTCCTCTCCATCTTTGCATGCGCAGCCGCGCCCTCTAGTTACCAACGTGTATTTTCTCCTCCCCCATCGTCATGCACACTATTGTCATGGTTGTCATTAAGGTCGAGGTGTCGAGCTTGCTGCGACTCAGGAGGCAGGAGCCGACCCAACGAAGAGCGGAGACGCTAGATCTGTGCTCCTTCTTGCTGGAGCTAGTGGTTCCCCAACTATCGGAGGGAAAAAGAAAATGGAGAGAAAGAGAGTTAGTGTGTAGAGTGGTTGCTGAGTCATCGAACTTAGAGATGGATAGAATAGTGTGGCCCAATTTGAAATGTACAGTTAGCTATTGTGTAAGTTAAAAGAACGGTTAAAGTATGACCTAAGATGAAAACTTTTAAGAATAAATTGTAATTACTTTTTTTTTCTCTAGCACGATTAAAGATGAGTTATCCATTACTAGATAGTTTTGTGATATGCTAAGTATTATTGGGCCGATGTACTTAGCTATTACTAATAATCTCATAATATGTCGATGCATGATGATACGGATATCTACTAACACAGGTTATTTAATTATGGATAGATAGATTTAGCTTAAAAAAAGATAAAAATAATACCATCAATTTTGCTCAATAATAAAGCATTCGATTGTGGACTCATTTTGTCACTACATGATATACGGTGACTATATCATTAGGTATTTTCGTAATTCGCATTGTTTTTTTTTTACATATACGTCAGTTTGGACTAATATTTTTCTCAATAGATAATAAATTATTTATCCATATTTCTCTTATAAAATATGAAAAGTGCATTGTATAATTCAAAAATTATATTATAAGTGTATGCAATTTAATGTGTAAGATATGTACTTATAAGTATAAGATTTAGCTTTTTCTTAAAACGATGCACCATAGTATATAGGTAGTTAAGTGAACAACCATAAAAAATAGAGAATCCATTGTGTGTCACTGATTTTGGTCCATGTTCTACAATATGTTACTGGGTTTGTCCAGTTCTAATGCGCCATCGCATTTTACTTAACTTTTATAATATACCATCGTCGTCTAGTTAGCCTCCATTATTACTGTACACTTTTATTATAATGACCAAAAAAAATCCCTGGGATGAAAACTTCCAAATTTTGGTAAAAAAAAATCAAAATATAATATTGCAACTTCTCTGCCTAGTTTACAATACGATATTTCGGAATTTTCGGCCAAATTTTGGAAATTTTCATCCTAGGGATATTTCGCTCCTAAGGACAAAATTATTATATTGTACTACCAGAGTTTAAATGGACGGTGATGGTATATTATAGAAGTTAAATACGATGGCATAATGTAGAACTTGATAAACTCAGTGGCATATTATAGAACGGGGACAAAATCAGTGGCACACAATGGGTTCTCTCTATAAAATAATCTAGGCAAATCGTTTCTTTATTTCATTGAAAAACCAAAACATTTCTTACCTATCACATGTTAGGAGAACTTCGAAAGAAGGTAAGAAAAACTGAAAAAGGGGAGATTAGTCACTAGCCCAAATACATAAGGGGGAAAGTTTCTCATATCCATGGTATGGTATATACTCACATTAATCGATAATATACTAATATTATTAAAATTGTTCTTCGTCGTAATACCTATGTGAAACTAAAACTTTAACCTATATTCTTTCATTGTTCTATCTTCTTGTTTTCTCATTCTTATTTATTTTTCATAATAATATTGCTACAACCAGCACTACTACTTTCACATGCATACTAGCAACTAGCTCATGTGTGTTACTTAATATATATTTGTCAACGTTTGATATCGCGACTAGGGTATTTGTATGGTATGGGGATCGTCGGTACCAGGGTATATGCGAGATTGAGGAAAAAGAGACGGAGACAGGGATTTTTATGCAGGTCCGCGCCCCTTATCTGATAGGTAATAGCTCTACATCCTGTTGACCGAAGTCGGTGTTACTATTTATTCATCTGGATCACACAAATACATTAATTAGGATAACCTATCTAGCTGTCATCGACTTGGCGGCAGGGACAACCAACTCGTAGTCGACGACAAGGTAGCCTTCCTCCTTGAATACGAACTCGTCGAGGTCAGAGATTTCGCTAGATCCCTCTTGCCGACTTCCGTAGGCACTGGATGGGATATGTCTAGGTGTTGGTATTTCTTAACGACATTACTAGAAATATAATTTCCAGCAATGACGCAGAAACACTTATGGTATATTATGGTTACAGAGTTCATCCGCAAGCGCACGGATATACCATTGTAGCATTTCACCCGAGAGTATTCCAAGGGTATCGTATTTGTTTTATCCCGTGGGAAGATCATGTAGAGAGAACTCAACTAATAATTTATATATTACTTGTGATAATCATATTCTAAGCAGGGGTTAATATAATCTAAGGGTAGAGTGACACACAAGCATTACTACTCATCATTATAATAAATAATCTAAGCTAGGTGGAAAGAAAAGAGAAAGAGAATATATTTCTATACTTATAATATACATAGTATATATACATTCTAGTTAACTAATATACTAGCTAATACCCTCTATCCGATGCCCTCCTGGTACTTCGAGAAGCCACCCCTAACTGCCGAGTTCCTTACGACAGCCCGTCATGACCATACAACCGGAGCTAAATACGGAGGAGTACCCTCCTCAGGAAATTAACTTAGGATTATATATAGGCGCGGAGGAATACCCGTACTGAGCTGTCACCATCAGCGGCCCACCTCTCATCCGCAATATATAACCCCAAATAATGATATCCCGTAATCTAGACACCACGTCTAAACTACCAGACACTACTATAAGATCATCATCATGACATAGAGTAATTGCATAAGCAAACACTATACCCGCACCAAAGCATCTCCCAGATAAGCTAGCATCATATTCTGTATAACATGAATATAATGTAAAGTAGGTACTCATATACTCGGAAAGTATTTCAATACCCGAAATGTATTTAGAAGAATATTCTAATAAAAGTACAAAGCTTACAAAAGAGGAAAGGAAAGCTACTAGAGCCATACCCGAACTCTTCCGAAGGCTTCCGGACTCCTGATTCCTATTCTAATTCTATTCCACCAGCTAGATACTACTAAACTAAACTTGAGAGGAATGAGAGAGCTCTTGCTTGAGGTGTGTGAGTGAAGTGAGAAGATGAGCTCCTTAAATAGGCTGCCAATGACGGTTGTGGCAGTTGGAATGGTCGGAATTGCCCTCCAACCGTCATTGGGGAGTGATCCACGCCGTCCAGCCAAAACCTCGATTCAACGGCGCCAGGGGAGGTTCGGCCAAACCTCCTGGTTCGGCCGAACCAGGGGCCGGCCCAACCTGGCCCATATTCGGCAGGTGGTCTCCTCTAGTGTTCTCCTCCGTAGACTTATGAATTTTGGCCCATTGTGTCGTGTCAATTCTGAGTTCTTGGGCCATTCATACATAAGTCTATCTCTCGACATCGTCTGATTGATTTATCGTTGGTGTTGATGTCGATTCTCCTCCACTTTATGATCATTCTCTGCAAAAGGTTAGTAGACCTAATACTAATGGAATATTATTGTTCTAACATATTTATGCATTGCAAGCATCACTAGTTCTCTCCTATTTTAGTAATATTGACGGTTGAAACTGATCGATAACGACCGTCAACACTAGGCTTATCTCTGATGTTGATATCCGGCGGCGTGTGTTGGCTTGTGTGTATGTTGTGTCTTGTGGCTTGTGACTTGTCCGCTCTCCTCCTAGGGGGGCTTGTATTTATACCCATAGGTGCCCCCTTGTCTAAGTAGAACTAGGGAGACCAATATGGATACAATCCGAGTAGTCCTTGTCGTTTCCATATAGAACTCTATTTGTCCTTCCTTATCCGGAACTCCTTCTATATACGAGGTATGATTCCGTATAAGAATGGATATATGGTGGGCCAGTCAACTACTATTAGGTATGTGCTATCCATAACCATGACAGTAGCCCCCGACTTCAATGCAAATGAACGAATTCATGTTCTCGACCGAAGACCTTTGAAAAACTGTTTTTTTGACCAGAGCCTTTGAAAAACTGTTGTTGTGCTCACTTGACTGTTCTCGATGAGATCAGAGATAGCGCTAGATTCCCCTTATCAGCCTCCACAGGCACTATATTGGGTTTGTCTAGGTCCCGATGTCGACCGAGAAGGTATGGAGCATGCAACTAAGTCTTCCGTCTTGCTGCAATCGAGAATTTGGATTGAAGTCAAGAAATTCTATCTCGGCGGGTACACCATCGCTTCATTCCATATTCCTTGTCGAAATCCAACAGCCGTTATCGGGTAATCGAGAGGGTGTAGAGTCTACGACAAAGCCTTCAACTTAAATGAACTCATGTTATCCTCCGCGACTTCACCTGCTAGCGCCTTGTCGTGCTCGCTTGGTCGATCCCGGTGTAAGACCGTAGAGACATGGAGTCCTCGACAGCATTGAATGAAACTTTCCTAAAATCAATACTCAGAATAGAATATTAAATAGAAATAGCCCCCGAGCGAACGCTCAAAGGGTAACATGTTATAATATGTATGGAAAAATTGAAAATAAGTTGAATCTGCATGTAACAATAAAAGAGTACTCTCGCTAGAGTTGCTCTCAGCAATCGGAGTTTAGTACCCTTACTAGCCCCCAGCTGTTTTTATAGAAAAACTATTTTCCACAAAGACAGCTTGAATCTTATAACAAACCATGCTGAAGCTGACAAATCCGAGCTCACAGTCGTGAAGTTGGAAAAGTCAATTTCCGATTACACGGCTTGGTTAATACGCATCCATTGAGCACTCTTACTTGACCAGGTTTTACATTGTCGTTCGGCTCTTAGAATCTGACAATACCTTATCTGCTCTAGCCGTCCCCAACCGAAATTCCCTTAGCTTTCTCGGAGGCTAGTCAGAACAGCGTAAACTTCAAGACAAAGGCGATATAAGAAAAGAGGATCACCGGACAAATATTGCACATATTAATACTTATAGAAGTTGACATATATGAAGTGATGAGACGACTTCCACACCTGGTGAAGACCAGGTGTATAGTTGTACTCAACAAATCGCAGAGGTAGTGAGAGATTCGCTACACTGCTGATCGAAGACCAGCTACAGTCGTAACTCAACCACTGGAGTTTAAGGTGCGAGAGATCGCTACATCCTACTTACTAGTTGATAACCAAAAGTGAGTATCTCTCGATCATTTGAAATAGAGGTGCGAGGGCCGCTACGTTGCTGGTCGAAGACCAGTCGTAGTCGTACCTCGACCATTAGAAGTCGTGGTACGAGGACCGCTATGTTGCTGGTCAAAGACCAGTCGTAGTTGTACCTCGACCATTATAAGTCGTGTTGCGAGGATCGCTATGTTGCTGGTCAAAGACCAGTCGTAGTCGTACCTCGGCCACCTGAAGGGAATCCAGAATAATGGATGGACGGCGTTGTCGTGACCTACGAGAACTGCCTCCTGACAACGACGAAGTCGGTGGGGGATTATCGTAGTCGGAGATTCGGCTCCTGGATCTACTACCTCGTCCTCGGGCCCTCTAGAAGTCTGGGGATCTCGATTTTCATCGTCGTCGTGTGATGTCGAGAGATTGCTATAACTGATTGGTTGAGGACCAGGAGTAGGCGTATCTCGAATAAATTTTTAGGTGGTGAGAGATCGCTACGATCTACTGGTCGAGGACCAGGTGTAGGCATATCTCGATCACCTGAAGATGAATATTTAGGTGGTGAGAGATCGCTATGATCTACTGGTCGAGGACCAGGTGTAGGCGTATCTCGATCACCTGAAGATAAATTTTTAGGTGGTGAGAGATTGCTACAATCTACTGGTCGAGGACCAGGGACCAGGTGTAGGCGTATCTCGATCACCTATAGGCAACTGATAGGCATACAGAAACAACTATTTATACCCATGGGTAGATACATCCATATAGGACCTGACACAAGTTTCCTAAAGTTAAAAGGATAGATACAAGTCCCAATCGGACACTAGACAAAACTTCCTAAAGATAAAGGAAAATTACTAAATGATGCCTAATTAATGGATAGAATTAAATTGCCATGCTATGGTATTCATGGTTCAGAACTTGGACTCTTATGGATAATATTTCCGTCGACTGATTAATTAACCGAATCCGCTAAAGAATATTACCAAATTTTGACGTTAACAGTGTCTTGCCGAACCGCCAAAACGACAGGTACTAAATCTATTATTTTAGAATGATGATATATATTTTTTGCTATTTTTATTAAATACTATTATTTGTAAAAAGAATATTCTCTGTATTAAACGTCTCGATTGTTGCTTTTTCAAAAAGAAAATGTTAGGCTATCACGTGGTAGTAAAATCAAATTTGCACCGTTCATATATTCTAAATAGATAATATATATTTATATTATCAACCTGACACCTCAACTACCGGATTAATTTCTTTCTATTAGTATAATTTATAAGTTAATAGTTGAGCTAACTTTAAACACCATGATTCACGTTTTCACGACGATCCAAACCAAAGAGCGATAGTAAAATACTAGTTCCGTCTAAAAAAAATACATTTCTAGAATTTAAAACCACGCTCCATTTAAATTATCTCCATCTCACTTTCGTTATTGGAAATATAACCACATTAGATTTAATCATGATATTGAAAATATAAATTAGCATAATCGCATCGTATAATCTACAAATGTAAAATAGACCGAAAACATGAACATATCTAATATGCAAAATATTGTTAATGTGTACCAAGGATTTTGAAAGTTCAACTGCACAGCATGAAAAACTCGCGGTACCATACGTTGATGACGGTGCACAACACTCGAACGAAGAGGAAGATGATCGAGCCGTGGCAGACGAATAACAAGCAGTCACGTGAAGAGCTTCGCAAAAACCTTATTGTTGCCTTCTCCCTGTGTAGGATGTTAAAGACGAAGGTTTCGGAGACCTACTCTCCCGATATCGGTTCACGTTAACAAACAGGACGGAGTAGATTAAGAGCAGCGACGTAGTATATAGAGAGACAGAAAACCCTAGATTGCTTTTGCATATGTTGCGAGGAGGCGACAACTTGGTTTTATAGAGATAACATGACGCGTGATCAGGATGCCTGCACGATCTCCATACCACGTAACCGAACCGGATAAGTCACGCATAACTTATCCGGACTCCACACCACTCCATGCACCGGATTATTCGGTGTATTTCCAAAATCTAGGTTTAAAAAACAAACACCGAATTTTACAACAAAACAAAACCGTCTTACGTAACTTATCCGGACTCTACACCGCTCCACGTACCAACGGTGTGTTTCTATGCACTAGGTTTAGAAAAACAAATATCGAATTTTGCAGCAAAACAAAACTAAAAAAATCACATCTGCACAAAGATGAGGAACCAATTTTGATAGACCATTCACGAGCATATCATGTACATGTGCTACCTGGCCAACCTGACCAGAATAAGCCTTCACTTCTCATCTACACATGCCTCAAATGAATAGTAGAGCACTCTCCTTTTAAGGAGGTCTCTCTTCTAGAATCGGTAAGGTGATACTCCCATACATACCTTTCATGATGTGGGTTTTTTTTCTAAAGAATTAATCTTTGAATGGGTTAAGACCCATCTATTAGTTCCAACATCAACTACCATCCCACTTCTCATTCGACAAGAACATTAATACGCTTTCTTTGCCTATTCCCTCCGGTTCCATAATTATTAGACGTATTGAACAATGACACGATCTCTGAAATCTTTCTTTTGACTATATTTTTCTATCATAATATATATACAAGAGATAAATAAATTATCACTCACTTTGTAAGACAAATATGTATATATTGTTCTAGTGTGTTTAAATTAAATAGTTTTAAAGATATTATAAAAGTTTGATCTGAGTACTATTCTGCCTTTTGATATAGAAGAAATTGGGTGATACAGTATAAAAAGATTTCTCAGTGTCTCCGCGGCCACAATCCCCTTCACTCAACAGTGCTACTGCTTCTCTCCGATTGTGTCGCCGCCGAATGGAGCGGGACGCCGCGGAGGTGGAGGTGAGGCGGCGGCTGCGCGACGTCGGCGCCCGCCTGAGCTCGCTTCCGGACGACGGCGAGCTGCTCAGGTTGCTCCAGGTGAGCACCCCCCCCAGTTCGAACCCTTGATAATAGTATGTACTGTTCATCAACATCTCGAGTAATACCATTTCAATTAGAAGTAATTAGGTTGCTGCAAAAGTAGGAGTTTCGGCAATACTAGAATCTCTACTCCAGCATTGGATTGTTATAATGGACTCTAATCTTTAGTTAGCTCTCTATTGCCTTCTTTGAAAAATAAATCAAATTTTGAACAAGACTTTATTTAGCTGTTGTGTTGTTTGGCTTGACTGTGGTTACAGAAGTGTATTGTTTGGATTGGATCTGATTGACCATGTAGAGACTTTTTTTAGAATTTCTTTTCTTTTTATGCAGGAAGCAGCCAAATTGTTGTACAGAGTGAATCAGTGTGAGGTAGACAGAATTCACAGTGCTCTTATCCCTCTTATGAGAGCATTGATTAAGAAAGAGCTACTGGATCACACTGACCCCAGAGTGAAGCTCGCCGTAGCGTCGTGTTTAACCACGCTGATCAAGATCCGCGCGCCGGATCCCCCTTATGATGATGATGTGATGAAGGTGACTTTCTCTTCTTCTTGTTCTTCTGGGGATGAAATGGTGGTGTTTGTGTGTATTACTGACCTTTATCTCTTACCTTGTTTCAGGATGTTCTCAAGCTTGTTGTTGGGGTCTTCTGTGAACTGGATGATGTGGACTGCCCCTCCTATGGAACAAGGGTTTCAATGCTTGGAACTTTTGCAAGGATACGGGGTTGTGCCTTGTTGTTAGATCTTGACTGCAATGATCTGATACGGGATATGTTTCACCATTTCTTCCGTGCCGTATGGTATGCAACTTCTTTCTCTGTTTTTCTGTCATACTTGTCTCCATTCTGTCATAATTTCTGTCATAAGTCGTGTTGTTGACTTTAAAAGATGCGTATGAATGACTGTGGCGATTTATAAGACATAGTTATGGACTTATGGGCTTATGGTTGTGGAATATACAGAGAAGGTGAACGATGCAGGTTATAACCATGTTTAAAGTTACTCTGATTCAGGGAAACATTGTAAACATGGCTTTTCTATGTAGTTTCCATGCTTTATGCATTTCACTTGAAATTGTTAAGCTGATCGGTTATACTGACCATAACACTGAAAGCATCTATGTAATTATTTTCGGTCCACACAGAACATCATTTTGCATATACATCATTCATCATTTTGTCTTTTCTAATAAAATTTAATGACGCCTTTTATGGTGCCGCAAAATTTCACCCCATTGTTGTTCTTCATTTTAGAACTGAGGCACAGTTTATCCTGGTCCATAAAAATAGTGATACAACCCACCAGTAATTATTCTTTGTTTCCACTGTTTTACTCCATTCGTGTGTCAAGAGCTGTCAATTGCTGTATTTTTTTTCTAGCATACAGCAGTATTCTACAAAGTACACCGTGATTTGAGTTGCTGCAAGTTGAGATTATACCATTGTTCTGTTTATGAATTAACAAAATGCTATGAGATAAGAGTTCACAATGTCACTGCAGTTTGTTACTTCAAGAATCCCTCTATTTGTGTGTGGATATTGCAGATGCCTTTTCCTTTATATGTTCCCTCTAAATGTATGCATGCATGTTTTTGTCTTGTGTATGCTTTATTAAAATTTTCAGGTGCTTTTATTACCCTTTCATTCCTTAACGTTTTTCATTTATTTCAGCAATACTCATCAGGAGCATGTTATATCCTATATGGAAACCATAATGAAGTTTGTGATCGAAGATATTACTGATATGGAACAAGATCTAATTAAAGATCTGGCATCCTGCCTGCTTCAGAATGTTAAAAAGGAAGAAAAAGTAATTTGGTCCATACATTGTTTGCATCAACAATATAATATCATCTTCACTAAAGTTTTCAACTTGGCTTGTAGGAAACTCCTCCAGCATCTTTTGTACTTGCAGAGAGGATAATAGGACTCTGCCATGAAAAGTTAAAGCCAGTGTTCATCAAACTACTTCAGGGTGCTCCCATAACCGAGTATAGCAATCTTGTTACATCATTTCTCCAAGATGCTATAGTTGCTGGAGATAACAGTGTTGGTGCTTTTATGCATGACATGGTCAGTTAAACTGCTTTATTACTTCTACATATTTGGATAATATTTTTTCCCTAATGGTTACTGCCCCAAAACATAGGGTTCCTTGAAAAAAAATTGTAGTACCTATGGTTTTGTGCTATGAATGCCTTAAAAACTGGGTTTTGTGAAATTTAACCTACATATTCTATGTAATATATTTCCAGCTAGCTGATCATTGCAATATTACTATCATGTAACCAACACACTGATTAGGATTTCAGTTTTAAAGTAGTACTTTTATTACCAGCCAATATATTGAGTTGTTTGCACTGCACACCACACATGCATGGGTATTACCAGTTAAAGGTTGAATATATGTTTTACTTAATCATAATTCACTTTTGGGGGTCTTCATATTTGAAGTGGCTGGTGGAAACTACTGTTTACAGTTAGTAGAACCATAACTCATCGTTTTCAAATGTATAGCTTATATCCCCATTGTTTGATGATCATTGTGTTGATGAAAAGTTTATCATATTCATTTGAACAAAGTTCTACAGCTTTATGATTGACAACGGTAATCTGTCACAGAGGGAGTTCATAGAGTTCTAACAGTTGTATTGAATGTTTTGTCCATGTTATGATCATCTTATTGGTCAACCGCACTGACTATTTCATTATTAAGAAGGAAGTAGTGTCTCCTAAATCTTCGACCATGATGGGTAAAACTATAGGACAACCAGCAGATAGTGGGGATGAGTTGAAACCGGAAATTGTACAGGGAACTAAAGAGGTATGCGTGCCTGATTGCTGAATGTCAAAAGTAAACATTATTGTTCCAACATGCTCTCTGTTTCAGTTACAAGCTTTATGTCCTCTTGTCAGGCTCCTAATTTAAATAAAAAAGCTCTTGATGGTAGAATTGTCGGCTCAAGAATCAAAGTACGGTGGCCTGCTGATGAAATGTAAGTGTGATAACCATCAAATATGTTTCCTATTTGAAGAGATGTTCTAAAACATGCATCTATATTATAATTAGTGCTCAATGGTTTGTTGTTTATTCATTTGACTTGTTTATATAAAACTTTTGGTAACTTAAAAACCTGGTGTATGGAGCTATGTACCAATGTTTTACCATTTGCTATATTGTTCAATTGTTGATGATGGTTCTTATTGAACTTCCATTGCTTTAGTCCTCTGGTTTTATAACGAACTCTCTCGAGTTATGCTGGAGTTATGTGTCTATGTTTTAGGCTTCTCTTATTAATTTTGAATTCATTGCATGCTCTGCAGGTTCTACAATGGATTGGTTAAGTCATTTGATGCTTCTTCAGAAACACACGAGGTGAACATTTTGCATGTGGGCTTTGTCTGCACTCTCCATGCTCCCTTAGGGCTTGGTGAACAAGCCCTTATTAATTTGGGCACCGTTTCTTTTGCTTCCTTTCACTTGACTTCATATTTAGACATTCACTTTTTTTTTTTGTTTGAAACCCAGATTGTGTATGATCATGGTGATGTTGTACGGCAATCTCTTAAGGATGAAAAAAGGGAGTTCATTGCTGAGGTATGTCCATATGGGGACATGTGATGTGCCATTATTTGTGTTCATTTGCTCCTTTATAATTCAGCTGCTATCCTGTAGGAGCAAGACTACAACCCCGATGCATCCCCCGACATGTATGTAAAATATCTACTTTGCACCTTCCGTATGTCCTATGCTTGGATGCAGTTCCCTTTTTTTTTTTTTGAGACTAGGGCTGAGCCCCCCTTTCCATTACCGGAACGGATAAAAGGATCTTTTACTTGGATGCAGTTCTAGTCAGGAAGAAGTCAAATTTCCAATTCTGAACTTTCACAGTAGTTCTCATAGAAGTCTGAAAATTAACCTGACCTTCAAAATCAGATCTTATGACTACCAGCCTCTTCAGACAGCCAAAAATTGATTATTGATTTGCAATTTTCTGGTTTTCAGGGACTATACTAAAACCCTAAAGTTGACTTGTTCGTATTGCTGCGTTGTTTTGATATCTCCACAAATATACATCAATCAATTAATCAAACTATTATTACTTTGTTTTGGATCCTTCACCCATTATACTCTAGTGTTGCTGATGGTACAATTGTTGTTCATCTATTCTCTCAAATCCTAATGCAAAAAAAGTTTCTTCAATTTTGAGTTGCTGCTCATTTCAACCAGGCTAGAAGACCGAAGTGATGAAGGTCATCTTGGTCAGCCATTCCAGGATGCTCACAAAGCTGCAAGCAGTCATTCTTTCGTCATCCAAGAGAAATACAATACCGTGCTGAATGAAATGCGATGCATTTCCACCGAAACCACCGGCTCACTTCTCGTGCGCGTAAGCGGATGGGAAAATTGTCACCTTGAGCCAGAAAAAGTTAGCATGGTGTACACAGGGCAACTCCCGTCAGCCACAGCACATAACCTCTCTGCAGAAAAGCCTCAGTCCTTCAGTTGCAAATTGCAACACACAAGCCTATAAATCGTGGACTCGTTCCACCCGATGTAAGTTATTCGATTTTCAGCGCATAGACAGTTATGATATGATTCCACATATGTTCATAGCTTTACACATATTCATGTAAACAGAAGACATTAAACCTAGCACGCTAAATGGCGCTGAGCTCTTTCTTCTTCTATTACAGGAACAGCCTACAAGGTTGCATCGCTCTGAATCAGTATATATCTTTTCTTTTTTCATCTGGAGGTGTCCATCAAATTAGTGAAGATGATCCTCTACTTAACATGGTCGTAATCAGTATTTTGCGGACCAAGAAAGAGCTGAGTTCTGGATGGCGAAATCTGTGCAGTGTCTGTCTATATAGATGCCATCTTGGAGCTATTCTGCCTGTTCATATTTCAGTTCCATTTTGCCTAAAACCGCAAGAGCCGTTCTGGATGGTGTGACTGACTAATCCAAGTTATGAAATATGTGCCCTGCATATAGATTCCTGTATATATCTCAGATTCAGTTCCTTTTGCCTAGAACTCACCTATGCACAATCCTCTTATGGACGTCTTGACTAAGCTGAAGGAATTGTGTTCAATTCTTGTCACCATGTGGTACTGTATGTATTATCTTGTTCTGTGGCAAAATTGGTTTAGTGACGCTGAATTTCAACTGTGCTCAATTTTGATGTTTGGACTATGCAGGTTGGTCTACACTGCAATCTAGATGTGTAGTAACACTAAAAACCTACCAAACCTACCTCACCAGAGGGGCTGAATAACAGGAACACCAAACATTACAGAAATAACTCTTGTATTACTAAAATTAATAATATAGCTCTGAAAATTTCATATAGTATTTTAGTTTATTGATAATTTAGGAAAAATAACTCGCACCGTGTTTATTAATAATTTTTTATTCCCATGTTTACTTCATTAAACTTAATTCATTTGCACATCTATTATATACTAAAAGTCCATTAAACTTCCTACAAACCCTCCTAAGCCGCCACATAGGATCCCTAGAAACGCTCCTACGCCGCCACGTGGCGATCTAATAAATTATAGAAATTCTAAAAATCGATCTAATAAATTATAGAAATTCTAAAAAAATATCAGTCATCGATTTTCATTTAATATATGGTGGGCCCATTATTTTCAACCATTAGATCTGTTATAAAACATACCAATTAAATTTATCTCCAAAACCCAATATTGCCGATCTATATGTGCACATAAGTACGGACGTTTAGTAGGTATTAAAAAAAAAGGTACGTACATATATTCCAAGATAAAAAAGTACGTACGTATGTACATAAGCAGGCCGGGCTAACGACATCTTTTTATTTTCTTTTTTTTTCTCACTCAGATAAAAAACCAAACTGCCCATATTAACTATGCTCTACTTACGTTGTAAAAATATAGGCACATGTCATCGAAACACCAGTGAAAAGCATAAATTAATTAAAGTATATATTATGTAATAGTTAAATTAGACTTACATTTTTTAAAATAAAAACAATTCTAATTGTGACTAGCAATTCTCAAAAGTTACCTATTCCTTACTAAAAAATAATGATATGTCAAAATGATATCTCTAAATTTATCATGAATGTGTTTTCTCTATTCGTATAATATTTAAATATCAAAGATTGTATATATTCTTTTCACATTCAGGCCCCTTGGTAGGTAATAGCCCTAATCCAGTTGATATGGGATTATATGATGGAAACCACAGATTACAAAGAGAGTAGTGGAACTCGACGATACCGACGAGATCGTAGTCGAGTTGATTCGACTAGATCACCCAGCGACTTGGCTCCTGTAAGCTTCGGCTTTGTAGGCTGTGGTGGATGTGTTGACTCTGAGATTTGATGCCTTAGGTCCTCCCGGGGGGTCCCTTTTATACCATAGGTTAACTGGTCTCCAAGTAGGACTCGGAGACATCGGACCTGATACGATACAATGACGACCCAGTTCTATCCGAGTAGGACTCCTTACATCTGTGAACTCCGTAATGGATTTCCCCAACTTATGCCGAAAACGTCCGCATACGCGCAAGCATACCATGTCGATATGTGACGTATACCGAAGGGTAGAGGGTATACCTTTCCCGTAACCCTGACAGTTGCTGCCTCCTAACCAGTCTCGTTGTTTGCCCTGCCATCAACTTTGGCCCACCGCCTCCTGCCAACCCTATGGCTCTAGTGCCACCACTGGTGCCTCGCCACCCACCGCTGCCCACAGCCATCCCTCTAAGCCTTGGGGAACTCCCTTCTTCCCCCGCCACATCCCCACTCCTACTCTAACAATCCAACCCCAAATCCTAATCAGTATATATGTCCTTTGTCGGAGTTGGGGGCATCAACGGCACCAGAGAATAGTAAGAGCTCGCCGGGGTTGAGGGAGAAAAAGCGCGGGCACGAATCTTGGCACCAATCCAATGGTCTAAAATCTGTAAAATATTGTCCCCAAATTTTTGTACAATGCTATTTAGCATTTCGGATTTATTATTATATTATATACTCCCTCGTCGTTTCATATTATATGATGTTTTGATTTTTGTTTTCTTAGTCAACTTCCTTTAAACTTTAGGTAAGTTTATAGAAATATTTAGCAACATATTTATTTATGATAATATCCCGGTTACTCCTGGAAATCTCCTTGTACCGCTGTTTGCATTTCACTGAGTATTGGTCTGATACTCCAATGTCCGAAATTGCTCATTTTTTAGAACTTTGCAATTTCGAAGGCCAATTGTAGAGCAATGAGTTCAGCTTAAAGAGGGGACGTTGCCATGGTGTACTGTTTGCCTTTAATTAAGAGCGCATTAATTATGATTATTAGAGTGATGGAATAGGATTCCAGTGCATTATCATGTGATGTGATACGATGGGATCGTCCTCATGCATGGGCGCAAGATCTACTCCAGTATGGCATTTATTTATATAATAATGATTTATCTTGTTGTGATTTTTATTATTGGAGGTACTTTTAGCATGACTTATATTTTTATATACTAGTAGAATTTTAAAATTTATAGATGAATAATGATCAAAACTATCTATTCTAAAGTCAACAGTATCATACATTAAAAACAAAAATAGGAGGGAGTATATTCTAGGCTACTACAGGTGTATCATTTATGCAAAAGCGTGGACGGGGCGCAGCTCGTGGCTAATAGAAAACAGGGAGCCAGCCAGATGTGTTGGGAAATAACAATAACGTAATTATGCATTGTTTATCACAAATTGTTATAACGCGACAAATACGTATAGCGAAACTGGGTAGTTATATATAGCTTCAGCTTGGAGGGTATATATATATGATCTGTCTGTTTTAGGTGAAGGATTGTTTATTTGTATTACCACCTACTGAATCAAATTCGATGCGGATATCATCATACTTTATGGGAACACATGCATTTACTTAACTCCCGAAGTATTGGACTTGACTTCAAATAATTTTAAGTGGTTTATAAAGAGATTAATTAAAATAATAATTTTAATTATTGTTATATGTGGGATTTTGTTTTATTTTTCTCCAAGCTTGAATTATCATCCAAGGCCCGAGAAGGGTGGTTTTTTTAAAGAAAAAGATGACTTTTTTTTAAAAAAAAATAGGAGTCTAAAATCTGGACACTCACAAATAAAACTAACAAGTTTGTTGAAAACATATGTAATTAAGTGTTGTCAGCTCTTGTGTATTCTCTTGGTCAAAAAAAAAAAAAACTCCTGCATTGTTATGTTTCATATTAAATCATTTTGGATTTGTTAAAAGTCAAGCCTCATCAAGTTTGATCAACCTTATAGAAAAATGTAATAACATCTATGGCACCAAATTTGTTTTATTAAATTCATTGTTGAATAATATACAGTATATTTATTTCGTGTGGAAAATATTGCTATATTTTTCTATTAACTTGCTTACACTTGAAGAATTTGGTCTCGAAATATGAAACGGAGAACTCTCTTTGTGTTGCAGATTGAATGCCATTTGAATATATCAAGATTAACCATTATGCGGCCTCAGCCCTTATCAGTTGAATGGCGCTATATTGATATAGCAATAGACAGGATTCTGGTCTAATTAACAGGCCCATATATGGCTCAGCATGTATATACACTTTTTTTTTAAAAAAAAAAAGCTATGAATCAGATCAGGTAGCAAGGCCGATTCACAATATTTTCATGTGAACACACAGTTTATTACATTAAAGGAGAAGGATCAAAATGCTCTTATGTAGAGTATGTTTGGTTGCCAGCGTTCACAATCATACCAAATGGGGTTGTTCAGATTGTAGCTAAAATAAACCTTACTAAATTTTAACAATACCAAAATTTTGGTAAGTTGGCAATACTACTAAAATTATGGCAAGATTTCTTATATATTTATCAAAATTTAGCAACAAACTAAATTCCAAAATTTTACAACTTGATAAAAAAAAATGGTATGGTTGAAAATGACATCAATCTAAACGGTCCCTAAATTGCAGAATTTTGGCAAGTTTTCAATACAAATATGCCTCAAATACCGCACCAAGATTTGTTAACTCTAGAAACTTCACCTATAAGGCTATAACACCAAACAAAACTTTGATAAGGCATAAAACCAATCATACGCTTGGTTCTCTCTTCTTTAATTCCTCTAATGACCATAGTACTTTGCCATCCCAATTCCCAACCTTTCATAATGCAACTATAGTACACCCTTTGCCATTAGCTTCATCATGTAGGGGAGTATATGCAATTCATGGGATGTCGTTACAATGGGATCTGCATCCTACCCCTTGTGGTCATTGCTATGCACTTTTCTGAACACAATGGTTCTAGAATTCGGAGTGTGTTGGAACTTGTGTTCTATACTATATATTCCCAACTTATACTCTCTCGTTTTCCACGTGCATATTTTCTGAACTAATGAACAATGTTTATTTCAAAAAAATCTATAAAAATGTTGCTTTAAAAAATCATATTAGTCAATTATTTAATTTTTTATAGCTAATACTTAATTAATCTTGCGCTAATGAGCCACCCATTTTGTGTGCACGGCTAACCTTCTCTCCCGAGGCACCCAAGGAAAAAGAAAGGGCTAAAATTGTCATTTAACAATCTCTTACTATATGATTGTGCCTTTACCCGAAGCCAATTTCGAAATCAAAATTAAATAGAGCGGACATTTGAGTGTTAAAGAACGAAATATGCATCGCTTAAGGGGCCCAACCAAAGGTTGCTTGTATCTACCGACCAATCACTGGTACTAGTAGTATAGTAGTCTATGATAGCTACTCTCTCCAAGCTGATAATATCAGTCGTTTTGAACAAGGGTAAAGTCAAACTTTAAAATCTTTGATTTCAAATAATTTCTAAAATGTTTATCTTAAAAATATGAAAAACCATATGTGTAGATTAGTCTTGAAAAGTACTTCAATAAAATCATATATTTGTTGATATTTCTATATATATTATGATAGAAAATAGTTGTCAAAGTTACTTTTAAGAGGCCATGCCTTTGTCCAAAACGACAAGTGTTATCAACGACAAGTATTACTTTTTGGAGACGGTGCCTTTTGAGTACAATACAGAGAGAAGCTGTAAAGAAGAGAGGGTATGGAAGGTGCCGTTTGCTTTTGAGAAATGTACGTGGAAAGAGCAGAAAAACATAGAACCATAGTGTTAGGGACGAAAACGGATCGGAAACGGACGGAAACACGTGTTATCATATTCGTTTTCATTTTTTTTTTGGATTCGGAATAGAAAACCCGGATACATAAATCAAATCGAATATTATCGAATACAGATACGCAGCGAATACGAGACATAATGAATATTTTTCGGTATATAAAAAACCCCTCAAATTGAGTTTCTTAATCGAGGAAGAGATATCGCTTATTATTTTAGGTCAACATCTCCAACATTTATATCGCCAATTTTGTAGGCGGTCCCACAACCGTATGTGAAATCGATTTTCATGGCCGTTCCCCTAAGAGATCCATATGTAAATATGACTATTCATTTTTCTAATCCAAGACCTTTTACTATATGTATAGCTTACTTACCATATTACTTATCTAGTTCTTGTTGTATAAATTGGACATGATATTTATTTTACTTCGCATCTTCAAAACTTGTAATGTTTGTTTTATACTTTAAATATTTTCAAATACAAATATTATAAACTACAAAGTGGTAGATCCCGTTGAGCTCTACAACTTTGATATAGAACACATCTCCATCAGATGTCGTTTGAATTGTAGATCTGAGATTTTGTAAAAATTGATATGGTATTTTATAATGAATATTTAGGCCCTTAAATGACGTTAATAAAATAGTCAACAAAAAAGTTGCAGATCTCATCGAGCTCTACAATTTTGATATAAAGTTTGTCTTCGTCTGACTCCGTATGAAAAAGTTATGTATGTATACGTGTTTTTTCTAAAATTTGATTCATGTTTGCGGATATCCGAAAAGAAAATCCGGATAGTTTTCGACCGTTTTCCGATTTCGACGGATAGTATGCTTACTGTATTCGTTTTTGTTTCAGAGAAAAAAATCCAAATTCGTTTCCGAATCCGAGAATTTCTAGATAATTCCGACCGAAACTATCTGAATCCTAAAAATGATCTGGATGGGCAGAAACTATCCGTACCAGTTTCAACCCTACATAGTGTAAGAGTCTCAAGGAAATGATCCCCAATTTTATGCCTTCGCTTGCCCAACACATCTATGGTCTGACCTTCAATGTCACAATGAACTGAACTTTAGTTCCTGGTGCCTCCAATTCTTATCAGCCAAGGCCGGGGTCTTTAAGTGATCTGTTTGAGATTTGGTTCGAAGCATATATATTTATAATTGATGAGTAAACTACTGCCTTGTTTTCTTTTAAAGTAGAACCTCACCTTCTTATGCAGACCATGACATTTTTCCTTTTCATTTCTCAGAGTTTTGATGGTGTCTAAGCTTGGTTTCTATACTATGATCCTCAATACGACAGGAAGTGTCCAAGTGATGCATCCTATTTATAGCTGAACATGTCTGGTTGAAGGCTTGAGTTTTATACTGGATCATAACTTACAAAGTATATATGACTCCAACAACCATATCAAGCGATCCATATTTTGGATCTTTTTCCGATTACATGAAAGACGTGCACGCATACTACCATGAACTCACATGGCAGTCACACTAGTAAGTGCGCCCCTTTACATGCTTAAATATATAGATCAATGGTAAATCCATAAACATTATCGAAAAACGAATGTCAGGTCAAGTGGCACTCTGGGGCCCACCTGTCAGCATATATAGCCTGCACAGGCATCTCCTTCCATTCCTTCCATTCTGCTGCTTGTGCCGCATCCGCTGCCCCTACCGCTAAACCTCACTGCCGATCTCCATCCCAATAACCCACTCTGTGGGTGAGGATCCTCACCATTATAGTCACTGGTATATGGTTTCCACCCTTTTATTATCCCACACGTCAGTGCTTATATTAATGGTAGAGTCATTATAGTATAGGATATGAAACTTCAACTCCATGCACTTTTACTTGTAGTTAGTAGCTTGGCAAAAGAGGACCGGCCAGCTGAGCACAGGCAAACCGGCATAGAGGATCTCCAACGTCGAGTTTCACCCATTGAGCACATTCTGCCTGCTCATAAGTTTGTTATGTCCCTTTGTGCTCCCAAACAATTCTGAATTTTCAGCTTCAAAGTTCAGTTGATTAATTGGCTCTGTTTGAGCGAATATCATGGGCACGGCAGTGATGGGGTCGACTGATCCGGAGGTAGAAGGGATGGCAGCTAGTGGCTACTGGCTAGCACAGAAGATGTGTGGCGGTCAAACGGCGGGTTGACTCGAGGTCATAGTTATCGTTGTCAATCGCAAGGTTTCATATTTCGGTTTAAAATTTCAATCCCCACAATAGATTTTTTAAATTTTCTGTGAATTAACTAAAATTAACTCAAATTTGGTCAAAATTTGTTTACATTTTAAACTATTTCGGATTGAATTCTCCAAAAATTTCTCCGATTCCGAAGTACCCAGAAGGCCTTTTTTCTGCATTCCGCGTTATATAGAACTCTGTCAACGGTAGCAGCAGGTGTAGCCTGAAGGTTTTTTTTCTTTTCTTTTTCTCAGCTAACTCTGTTAGCATAGAAGATGGACACCTGTGGACAGAACCTTTTGTGTTATTTTCCAGAACCGGCCTCTTCACCTGTGGTATAACCAAATTTTGCCTTATATCATGTGTAACCATTAATGAATTTGGATACAAATACAAATTTGGTGATCTATCGATTGACTACACCAAATTTCTGAAATCTATACGCCATTAATAAATTTGGATACAAACACCCACTTGCCCTTTGTTTAAGGCTCTTTGGCTCACAGAAAATTTGCAGCTAGTTCATATAGGAATTAGTTCAACTCCCATGAAATTCTCACAAGATTCCTCCATTTGCAAATTGATTAACGAGGTCAAGCGTTTCAATCTTCTGCCTAAAACAAACTGGAAGCTAATGCGAAAAACCAAATGTACGTGGAACAGGAGGGGGACAGTATTGGTAGCTGATATCCAGAAGTGAGAAGCTGTGAAGAAGATACGCGCAGCTTGTTCAGAAATGTGCGTGGAAATAACATCTCGCATAGAGAGTCGTGTAGGGAAAGAATCTCAAGGAACAAGCACGCAAGTTTGTTCCTCTGCTCGCCCAACAGCACTGTGATATCACTCTGATCTTCAATGTGACAGTTGGTTGCAAGGTGCCTCCAATTCTCATTAGACCTAACATCTTATCTTATCCATGTGAGATTTGGCTCCATGCATCCATTCATAATTGATCAGCAAACTATAATCATGTATTTTCCTTGAATTAGGACCTCACCACACCTTATGTAGGCCATGACATTTTTCTTTTTGTCAGAGTGTTGATGGTTTGTGAGCTTGGTTCCTACACTATGACTCTTCAGTGTCATAGTGATGTATATCCTACTTATAACTGACTCGTTGAAGGCTTGAGTGAGTATTGCATGATGGCTTACCAAGTATCACTTCAACAACCGCAGATGAAGTGACCTCTCTCACTTTTTTATTACACGGGAGACGCATGTGCGCACTCTCTACCTTGAACTCGCACCACACACTACTGGAGAAACCCTTATCTCTCCTAGTTTGCAACCCCTTAATCCCGGGAAGTAAACCGGGAGAGAGAATCCGGGACTAAAGATCGCCATCTTTAGTCTCGGTTGATAACACCAACCGGAACTAAAGATGGGATGCCATCTTTACATCCCATCTTTAGTTCCGGTTGGTGTTACTAACTGGGATTAAAGATTTTTTTTCTTTTTTTTTCTTTTCCCTTTTCATTGTTTTTTTCTGTTTTAATATTGATTTCTAACCGAACTCAGATAAAATCATCCACATTCACAAAATCATTCACAAATTCAATAACAAAATCATCCACGTTCACACAAACATCACAAAATCATCCACAAATTTACATCACAATGCAAAATCATCCACAAATTTACATCACAAAATCATTCACAAAAACATCTAAAAATCATTCCAAATTTACAACACAAAATTACATCAGTCACAGCCTTGGCCGCGCTGGGCGCCGCCGCCTGCAACCTGCCGCAGCCCTCCGCGACGGCCAACGCTGCGCCTGCTGCCACCGCCGGTCGCGTCTCGCCACCTACCGCCGCCCGTCGTGCCTGCCGCCACGGCCGTAGCTGATGAAGAGGGGAGGGAGGAGGGGGAGGGGGAGGGCCCGGGGAAGGAGAGGAGGAGGAAGATAAGAGATAAGAAGATAAGGATAGGAAGGAAATAAGGTCGAGGGATAGAAAGATAGAGATTTTTTTTTGGTCTCTCCACGTGCGCTTTTTCGTCTCAGCTCCCTCCCACGGCCGTTTTTTCTTTATAAACAACTAGGTAGGACTAAAGTACTGATCTTTAGTGTTCCAGTTGTTAACACTAACCGAGACTAAAGATACTAGGATGCCTGCCACGGCCTGACAATGAATGAACCGGGACTAAAGATCATTTAGTTTTAAACCGAGACTAAAAATGATTTTTAGTCCCGGTTTTTTTGATGAATCGGGGCTATTGAGGTATTTGGGCAACCCACGAAAGATGGTTTCTCTAGTAGTGATACTTGCTGGCCGTAAGTGTGTCCCTTTACACACTTACAAAGATAGATCAAGATAAATCCCATAAACCTCATTAAATAACAAATATAAATGAATAGGTCGAATTGTCGACAATACGATTTTAAACCTAGTGAATGGAGCTACATAACCACGCACTTCTAGTGCTTCCTCACTGTGGACCATTGGATGTCTGGACTGCTGCTATTTTGTAAGATTATATACGATTCAAATTAATTTCTAAGAAAACCTTTTCAATATAAACATACATGATACATGCCAACACAATATTATCGTAAACTTTTAGATTCAGTCACGGGCGTCCAAAGCTTGACGCTTCTTCCCACCACTGAGCAGCACCTCGTCGATAAGCCTTGTCAAGTTGATATCCGCGGTTCCACCGGGCAGCGTCACCCTCGTGGCCATCTCCTTCCACTCCGCCGCGCGACGCCGCATCTCCCGCCCTTTCTCCCCCTCCATGGCCTCCCGTATCGTGGCGGCCACGTCGCTCCGCTCCGCCTCGCCGCCGATCTCCATCCCGACGCCCCACTCCGTCCGCTTGTACCGGCAGTTCGTCTGCTGCTCCGCGAAGAACGGCCAGCTCAGCATCGGCACGCCCGCGGCGAGGCTCTCCAGCGTCGAGTTCCACCCGGAGTGCGTCAGGAACACGCCCACCGCAGGGTGTTCGATCACCTGCTCCTGCGGGCACCACGTCGTCAGCAGCCCGCGGCCCTCCACGGCGGCGAGGAACTCCGGCGGCAGCACGGCGGCGTCGCCCTTGACGAGGTCGGGGCGCACGTTCCAGAGGAATGGGTAGCCGCTGTGGGCGAGGCCCCAGGCGAACTCCAGGAGCTGCTTGTTCGTCATCACGGCGATGCTGCCGTAGTTGACGTACACGACGGAGCGCGGCGGCCTCCCGTCGAGCCACTCAAGGACGCCGTCCTGCTCCTTCCAGAGGTTTGAGCCGATGGCTGTGTCCAATGGGCTGCCCTTGGGGACGACATGGCGAACGTGGAGGTGGAGCGGCCCGACGGTGTAGACCGGTGGGAGGATGGCGCGCATGGCGTCGAGTGCCGGCCGCTCGAGGTCGTCGAAGGTGTTGAGGAGGACGGCGTCGGGGAGGGACAGCCGCTCGGCCTCGCGCATGATGAAGTTGAGCATCACGTCGCCGAGGTCCGTGGTGCGGATGAAGCTGGGGTAGTCGCGCAGCTGGACGCCGGCGCACATGCCGCGGGCGGCGGCGCCGTCGACCACCGTGTCGAGGTACCCGTCGGTGAGCTGCGCCGCGTCCCGGAGCGGCACGAGGCCACGGTCGATGAGCTCGCGGTAGAGGCGACACCCCATGAATCCGCAGGCGCTGGCCGTCCACAGCGCAGCGCACGGCACGCCGATCTCCCTCGCGGCGTCGTACGCGAACGACATGAGGCCGTCGGCGACGAGGCAGGTGACCGGCGGCGACCCCGACGCCGGCTCATTGAGCCTCGACAGCAGCGCGAGGAGGTGGCCGAGGCAGTTCGTCATGGTGGACTGGCACAGCGCGGGGATGTCCTGCGTGGCGTCCTCGTCCTCGTCAGGCACCGCCGGTAGCCCGTCGGGGATGGCGGCGAAGACGAAGCCCGGCACGCCGTCGAGCGCGGCGGCGCCACGGGAGGCGAGCATGCGGCGGTGGTTGAACTCGGTGTTGACGAAGGTGACGTGGAAGCCCCGGGCGTGGAGCAGCTTGGCCAGCTTCATCATCGGCGTGACGTGGCCCTGCGCCGGGTACGGGATCATCACGGCGTGGCGCTGCCGCCGCCTCGCCGCCATCGTTGCGTCCAGCTTCTCCGGCGGCGCCATCACGGTGTCACGCAATGTTCTGGCTCTGCTTGGAAATGCATGCTAACATGTAGTTCGCCAACTTTTATAGCTGAATCGCTCGCATTGTCGCGTGGTCATTATATTCGATTTGTTTACAGCGTCACGCGGGTCACGCGGGAGAGCCATCGGTTTCTCCTGCAAGAGCGTCATCGCATCAAGCCTTTAAATCCCCATCGGTTTCCTCTACTATCACTATATAATTTGTGCAGCTCGTGATTGATACTCGCTTACGACGCCGTTGACTTTTTAATCAACGTTTGACCATTCGTCTTATTCATATTTTTTATGCAAATATAAAAATACTTATGTCATACTTAAAGAACATTTGATGATAAATCAAGTCACAATAAAATAAATGATAATTCCATAAATTTTTTTAAATAAGACGAAAGGTCAAACGTTTATCAAAAAGTCAACGGCGTCATATATTAAAATACGGAGGGAGAGAAACAGGGCAACGTAGACTTCTTTTATTTTTTATTTTTAATTTTTTTGCAAATTTTGCTGTAGGAAGAATATGACAAGTATTTTTGACATTTAACACTTTTTCTCTCGTATTCAACAATAAATATATATTTTAATGTCTATGGTGTGTAGTATTCCCCCTAGTTAAATAATTATTGACGCTTTGCACGATAACATGGTCTCGAAAATATATTTGACTATGTTTTTTCTATTATAATATATACAATTATATATGTTGTTCTAGTGCTTTTAAACTAAGTATTTTTAAAGTTATTCATAGTCAAATTTATACAAGTTTAACTTCACCTGTCCAAAACATTATAATTAACATCTAGATTTATGGAACCGGAGAGTAGCAAATAGTCTTGTATTTTTGAAGGGTGTGTTCATTCAAAGATTGATACTTTTTAAGATGTCCAGGAGGTAAACCACGAAGTCGCGATTTACTACAACAAAATTTGCATTGTTTTTTGAAACAGCAATCATGTGTGAATAGTTATTAATCAATTAGCTGGCCATCTAGTCAAGTTATTTATGGCTTGTGCATAGAGAGGCTAATGGCATAACTAGTCTATTTTAGATTTTTAGGTGAATGATCTATATCTACTCAATCACTTAGATGGCGATATCACCATAACTTGTGCAATGGCAAGATGTCTCTTATTTGACTTTGTCTATAAGTATATAGGTACAAATCACCGATCTGGTTTATTTGTTTCATTGGTTTAGGAAAAAGAGGTTAGGCGGTGCTAATCAATCAAACAGAAACATACCATACCGTTATTCGGCATCCTGTCAAAGCACATTTGTCAAAAAAGATAGATATTTGAATTCTTTTTTGGGCAAGGCATGGAGACGTGAAATGCGAACATGCCCTGCCCACTTGCCCAGGTTAAACAAGAGTGTTTTTACTGTCCTTCAGGAAGTATGGCATCTTATACCTCCCAATACCTCCTCAACTACTCCTAAAAAGTAACTCTGGGAAATACTTCTACACCATTACAACAAATGCAAGGCCCACAGCTCGACGTACAGGTAAATGCAGTTCAGTACAGGTGACCCTGGTGACTATCAGGAATGGCAGCAAATGGCCATAACAGTATTTCAGAAAAAGAATGATCATCTCCAAATCAATCTTGAGAGAATCATACCTGAACATGGGGTTGCACACTCAATTTCCTTCTATCATGAAGGTGCGATTTCCCAAGTTTCCCTATAAAGTTAGGGAGCAATAGCAAACAGTTAAACCTCAATACAAATGCAGTGCACCCAAAAGAGTAATAAAAGTGTGGCTAGGTAGAAATAAATTGGCAGTTTGTATCAATTTATAGGTCTTAAACAGGACAAAATTTTGATCCCTACTCTTGTATACCTACTCACCTGTATGGAGGATCAGTTTTAGTTTCCATGCACTCGAAGCCTTGCAAATGTCAGGTAGCCAGTGTGTCCTCTAGCAGTGCTACAAGGCCTAACCATAACACTAGAAGAATTTTGCGTAACATCTAAAGTTTCTGCAGCAGCAAGAAGTTTTCTTTTTTTCTGAGCAAGAGGCCCTGCATTAGACTCTTCATTGGTTGTGGCACCCTTCAAACCACCTTCTCGTACTTCATAGGTGCGAAGAAGAATTTCGAAGGTTCTAATATCTGCATTATAACACGGATGTGTCAAAATAGAACTTTTGTTCAGCCCCCACTTTTGTGGGTTAACTCAGGAGAATGTTTACTGGTATTACCTACTGGTCAATATTTTCAAATCTATGGTAATGTATTCAGAAATAGTTTAGTGTTTAGTAGAGTCAACTGTAGATACTTTATATTCAAAATGGGATATAATTTTTCAGGGTCTAAATGTCACCATTCTGTAACTCCAATATGATAGAACTAGAGTCTCATCAACAAATTATAAGTCTGAATAAGACTACCCACTAATAAAATTGAATGGTGATGAAAATGACTCCTAAGTTAAATGGATCCCACAAAACATCAAATTGTAAGCTGTAGCAAAATCTTTACAACTTTCATACTCAAACAAGAAACTTTAAATACCGTTTGTCGAAGCAGCTAACTTAAGGTCTGTCATCCAAACAGCTATCAAGGTACAAACTACAAACTAAACAAGTTTTGCAAAACCTCGAAATAAATATGTAAAGTTCTCTCTAAAAATTACTCCAAAGCAACACAAGGCAAAATAATCAAACTTTCAATCCCAGATGTGCAAATTGGTACCACAATCAATCTATGAGTATAATGGGGTCATTGGTTCCCATGAATCATGAAAAACAGATATAGTACGCCCTCAATTTCTGAAAGAGTAAAAAATTCTGAGCATGCATTGAACCTGTGAAACATGATCTCATAGCTTCGCAAGCCCGCTGCACTTGCTCAATGCAGGGTGAGAAGGAGCATAAAACTCCATCTTGCTTTAGCATAGTCCCCGCAGAAGGTATTGCAAGCCAAGGCTGGGGTAAGTCCAAGAACACAGCATCGGCAGCACCAGTGTGTTCCTCAGGGAACCCTTGTCCTTGTATGTCCCGAACTGCGACTGTGATTATGCTGGTCAGGCCATTCCTCTCAAAATCTTCCCTATTTACAAATGGAAACAAAATCGTAATTGCAAAAAGGAAAATATCCATCAAAATGATATGTCTATGGAGAAGTATTGGACAATCACGGATTCACGGTTCTGAAAATCTTCTCTTTCATATTTTATATAAGTTCTCTATCTGCTGTGCCGTGTTGAGTGACAAAAACAATTTGTAGTCCAAGTAAACTTTTCTCTGTAGTGTAATCTGCATTTCACATTAGTGTTATGCTTCAAGTGGAGTTGAAAAGGGGGTGAACCCTGTCGATCATATCATCCTAGTACCTTACAGGTGCTGCAAAGACATAAGTTGAGAAATCATCCCTGTGACCCTATCCTATCTGTAAAGTCATTTTCTATAACAACATATCACACAAAATACTTTTATTGTGCATTACTGCAAAATAGCTCCATACAACCAGCAAGGTGGTGCCACACAAATCACTTTATCGTGCATTACCACCACAACAGAAAACGATCTCACATCAAAAAGCTTGAACAACTCCAAGCTAA
The DNA here is from genome assembly GCA_009805545.1 of Oryza longistaminata. Taxonomy (NCBI): domain Eukaryota; kingdom Viridiplantae; phylum Streptophyta; class Magnoliopsida; order Poales; family Poaceae; genus Oryza; species Oryza longistaminata. Next base: position 15,516,970 of record CM020182.1, on the reverse strand, counting down.
TGTGTGTTCAAGTTGCACAGGTGATTCTGATTTGTGACAATCATATCAGGCAGGGAAACACCAAAGGATAATATTGCTTGTGAATTATCACCAATCTACCTTCTCTATGTAGAATGCTAAGATAAGTATCTATACATTAGTCACAGTGGTTTATTTTTCTCCCCAAAATTCGGCCTAAATATTCTATCAAGTGATCGATTCTTCCATAAGAAAATATTAGTCCATAAGAAAAAAAATGTATGCAGAATGCTAAGATAATATCTATAAATTAGTCACAGCTGTTTATTTTTCTCCCCAAAACTCGGCCTAAATATTCTATAAGTGATCGATTCTTCCAAGAAAAATATAGTCCATAAGAAAAAAATGTATGCAGAATGCTAAGATAATATCTATAAATTAGACACAGCTGTTTATTTTTCTCCCCAAAATTCGGCCTAAATTTTTTATCAGGTGATCGATTCTTCCACCAGAAAAAATATATACAGTCCATAAGAGAAAAAAATTAGTACTTGCGGAGGCGGCCCTCTGGTCGTGGAAATCGAAGGGGCAGACGCGGCCGTGCGGGGCGACGGCGCGGGCGAGCGAGGTGGTGAGGGAGCCGCTCCGGTGCCGGACTCGAGCACGAGGCACCCGGGGACGAGCTCGAGGTAGGAGACGACGAGGCTGATGTCGGCGAGGTAGAGGATCTGCGTCCGGTGGCTGAGCACGAGCGTCCACAGCTCCGGGGTGGGCGCCAGGAGGTGGACGAACCCGCCGCCCTTCCCCTTGCCCCCGCGAGCCCCTCCGCCGCCGGCGGAGGCGGCGCGTGTGACCTTGCAGCCGAAGGGGCGGCCGATCCAGTCGTCGTGGCGGAAGACGCCGAATCGGTTCTGGAGCACGGCCCCCGGGCGCACGGCGACGGCGCGCATGGCGTCGTGGCGCTCGTACACACGACGGTGTCCCCCTCCGCGATGCGCGGCTGGGGAGTGGGCTTGGATGACGGATCCAGCGGCACCATCATCTTCTCCGGGCGGCGGGCGCGGCGTGGTGGTGGGGTTTGGGGGGTTTATCGCTGTAGGTGGTGTTAGATTTGTGTGTGCTTTTACCTTTAATCCTCTTTTTCCGAGATCGGGGTACGAGGAAGGGGGCGCTGGAGTCGCCGCCCGCGCCGCCAGGAGACAGCGCCCGCGCCGCCGACACCCCGCCTGCGCCGCCGACACCTGCCGCCCGCCCCGCCGCCAAACCTGCCGCTCGTCCCCGCGCCGCCACCCGCTCCGCCGAACCACCCCGGCCCGGCACCGCCTACCAGTCCGCCCTCCACGCCGCCTGTGCGCCGCCGAAACAGAGCAGGGAGAGAGGTAGGGTTTGGCACTGGTGAACCGGTGAGAAGAGAGGAGAAAAAAAGGAAAATTTGATAATTTGACACTTTTTTTTTGCCCAAATGCTTTAATTGATACTCCCTCCATATTTTATATTATGACACGTTGACTTTTTAACCACGTTGATACTCGTCTTATTCAAAATTTTTATGCAAATATAAAAATACTTACATCATGCTTAAAAAATATTGGTGATAAATCAAGTCATAATAAAATAAATTATAATTAATAAATTTTTTAAATAAGACGAAGGTCAAACGTTTGTCAAAAGTCAACGTCAACGCGTCATACATTAAAATACGGAGGGAGTACTTGTGAGGATGACATGCAGGACTATCTAAGTATATGAAAGTGGACTAGGATGTCAAATAATCAAAACCCACTTAAATGAGTGATAAATTATCAAATCTCTCATAAAAAAAGGAGAAAAGGATGGGAGGGAGGTGAGGGTGCATGATTCACGCGGTCCTGGGCCACCCCGTCCGGCCGAATCGGCCGGATGCACGAGCCAGCATCTGGAGGGAATATTTCTTAGGTGGGCCATATCCTAGTGCTGCCCACATTCAAACACTCCAAAATTTAGGTGGCCATATCCTATCCAAGCCCTCCATCAAACACATCCTTAGTTTGGCCACTTTGGAAAAAAAAGAGGCAAATTTGCTAACAACGTGACTTCGCGGTTTTAGTTTTAGGAGCGGAGTTTATTAGGACACTACGCGAATAGACTTTTGGGGAAAACACTATCAAAAATTGGATATTTGCTGGTGAACACCGCATCATTAAAAATAATAATGTCCAGATGAAGAAAGAGAGAAATTGCATGAAATGTCAAAACTGCGCCCTTGCCCACATGTCAGCTCTTCTATCTCTCTTCCCTATCCCCTCCTTCCAGCGCCGCATCTCTATGAGACGGTGAGCGTGCACGACGGCTTGGCACGAGCTCACCGGGAAGGGCAGAGAAGGGGGTGGCTCGGCCGAAGGCCGGGACAGCTAGAGTTGGCCCTCCCTCACCTTCTAGAGGCAATGGCGTGGCAAGGGTGGCTAGAGGCGGCGAGCACCATAGCCGGCGGCAGCTATGGGTTCGGGACGGCGACGACGACATGGCTATGGTCGATGAGCTCCATTAAAGGAGAGGGGAGGACATAGGGCTATTGAAAGGCAGCTTGGAGCTGCGCGGCGACGAGGTCCCGAGGCGGCCGACTGCATCAAGGGTGCGGCGGCGCGGAGATGGTCGTGGCCTAGCTGATGGACGGCGGCACGCGGTAGGGAGCTCGCCATGAGGGCAAGGGCAGCAACCATCATCTGGGTCCAGGGTGACGCGCTGGAGTTGCACCGGTTATTTAGGAGTGATGCCGCTGCCGCCGTTCCTATTGCCGGTGCAAGATGGAGAGAGAAGAGAGATAGGAGTGTTGACACGTGGGCCAAGGACATTTTTGATATTTCACGTGATTTCTCTCTCCTCCTCACCCGGAAATTATTATTTTAATAGGTGCGGCGTCCACAAGAAAAAATACCAAGTTTTGAGAGTGTCTTCCCTAAAAGTCACTTCGTGCGGTGTCCTAAAGTTAAACGCGAAGTTACGATGTCTTGTAGCAAAATTTTCCAAAAAAAAAAATTAATCGTTGGATTATAGGATGGAAAATGCAGATAGGAAAAATACTAGGGATCGGATGTCATGCCTAATCAAAAGTTCGGACAGTGTTTCACGTATAGAAAAAATGTTTTAAATGTTTCATGACTTACTAAAAAAATTTCAACAAAATGTTTCATATGTATCATAGCTCAACAAAAAATGTTTCAGCCTTTAACATCATTGATGACAACACCAAGGTTCTATTGTGTGTAGCATCAAGAAAAAAATACACTGCACATCATGTGCAACATTATAAGAAAAGAATGAAACACTCAAACAGAACAAGATGCAACAGAAATAAACAATATAAGTGCAACAAAACCTACCATCATCTTCTTCCCCTACTCCATTGGCTGAATATACTTCTTCCTTCACTCCGGCAACTGGATCCACCAAATGCCATTTCCTCATAAACATGCCTCCTCCACCTCCTCTTCCACCGCGAAGCCTCCAAACATCAACCCTCTTGTTCTTCTACTTCCTCGCCTTCCCCTGCTCGCCACCAGCACGCTGACACGTTAGTGCCACCTTGATGATAAGTTGGATCTCCCCACCATGCAGCTCCCTTAAAGTCTATTAGAGGGGATGAAGATGATTGTGGAGGAGGGAGAAGGGAGCCGGTGGGGAGGAGGGAGGATCTTTTGGCGGCGGCGGCTGCAGAAGCAGTGACTCTGGCATCGAGGAGAGGGTTGTTGTTGCCTGCGTGGAGCCATCGAGGTCAGGATATGGGACACTCGCGTCCAAGTGTTTCCCGCAACTCAACCGTCGGATCACATCTTGGATAAATGGCTGGGATTCTTGTGGAGGTGTTCGATGGGAGCGTTGCGTTGGATGCTCGATCGTGAGCATTCTTGGAAAAATACATGAATAGAAAAGGATGTGAGTGTAAAGGAATATAGAGGTCAGTGTTCAGATTACAAAATAGGAAAGTAACAGTACCTCGGCATTGTCAAAACGTCAAGAATTATGGAACCGGAGGGAGTATATTTTGTCGCCATCCCAGACATTTATAATTTTTAAAATTTCGTTTATCTAAATAGATCTAAGAAATTACAACACATTTTAGGAGATGGAAAACACCTCGAATGAAAGAGTAGTCAACTACAAAGTGGTAGATCTCGTCAAGATTTAAAAATTTGTATAAAGTCCATCTTCATCTGTCTTCATATGAAAAAGATAGATAGAAAATACATGTAAGTCCATAGGTGATCCTTTCTTCAAGAACCGACACATATATGACATATATAGGTGTAAATTTATTAGATGAACCGGCACCTATGACTTGGTAGAATTATTGTTGCCGGTTTTTTTAATCCGACACCAGTGAGTAGTTATAGGTGCTGGTTCTTAATTTTTATCCCGTCTAAAGGCTCATTTACATGGAAAACGCCTCATAGGTGCCGGTTTTAGGCAAACCAGATCACGGAGATCCTATATAATCAATGGCGGAGCCAGTGACACCATTGAGTTAGGTTCACTAATAGCGTTTTTTAGTGACCAACTAATTTTCATAGGCGCTGTCGGGTGTTGTAGTGGAGACGGTAGCAGCGGAGTTTGGGTGGCCAGCAGACCTGCCTTGGAGGTGGCTCCGCCGCTGTATATAATTTTGTCATGCTACCCTACTTAATTACATCACCTATCATTTATATCGTGTCCTTTGTCGATCCAAGTGCACGGCACCGATAAATGATAAATAGTGCACTGCACCAGAATTATAGAAAATTATCTTGAGATAGACAAATGGCCGAAAATTTGGAGGCTCAACACAAGTGCTTGTCAGTGTGAGATGGAGCACAGCTTCTCTTAACCTATAAATATCATGCATTTTAGTTTTGTAGGCCCTGCCCTGTATGTCCATGTTTGAACAACTTGCGTAGAACTAGGAGGCACCGGGAATGGTGTAGCTCCATGGATCTGATATATTCGTTCAATAGTCACCCAAGGATGGCCTCCCAAATGTCCAAAGACTGCCGATCTTGGGATCCATGGAAACAGGCAAAATCATGCCAACCCAGATCACACTGCGCAGCTTGCTGATCAAGGAAATGGACCAAAGACGACGGACCATATTCATGCCACTTATAGACTTGGCACCATGACACGGTTCATCGTTGCCCAATTGAGTGCTGCAATCCTTCCAAGTTGATGTGGCTGAGTGGTTCCTAGTTGAAATTTTGGGGGTTTATGGTTGTACGCCTTTAAATACCATCCAATTATATACATGGCTGTCTGCATATGTCATTTGGGTGGTTTGTTTTGTTAAACAATATTATCGAGATACCAATAATAAAGAGCAAACTACCTATTGCATTCATAGTAGAATGTACTTTAACGGAGTAATTTTATTCAGCAAAGGGACTACTATTACGACCTTCCCTGAATCCTGAGGGAAGATCGTAAATGATAGTTCTTTCATGTTTTATGTAACTGTGTATCTAATAGGGGGAGCGCTGCGGGGAAAGTTTAGTACTCACATCGAAGTAGGGCTGAGTAATCATCCCTCAAGCGCCAAAAGGAAAGCCTGACGCGGTATTAATACATAGGTCTAAATGCGGCGAACAAAGCAACGAGAGAGGAGTACATCTTATGTGAGTGGTTTAAGGGTTTATTTGGAGGGGAGTTTGTGTATTGAGTCGAGAGGTTTGTTGCTTATATTGACATTAGGGTGGCGAGCGGATGGCGTGCGACGGGTGTGTTGGTGCCGCGCGCTGGCAAGGGCCAGGGTTCGGTCCTTCGGGTTGACATCCGATAAAATTGGAACGGGGGGATACAGAGAAGAAGCATGGCCCTGCCCGCAAGGGATGGACACGCACATAATCGGAGAAATGGTCCAAATTTTTGGGAGATTCTGGCCAAGGTTCCCTGGAGCCCATAGTTTCCTTTCAGATCTGCCACCCGGAACCATTCTTTTTACGCCCTTGCCTATTTCGATTTCTTACATAACAGGCACTTTCATTCTCTACAGTTTTTCCCCTCCCGGTTTCTAGGACTCCAGCCCTTTCCTTGGGGCACCTTCTTATTTTCCCTGCATATGTTACAATTAGTCCTTTTTTGTATTGCGTTCTCTTCAAGTGTTCATCTTTCCCAATCTGCTGATTGCCAATAATTAACTACTCTTATCAGGTGGTAATGACATGACAATGCCACTACGATTATTAACTTTTGTTCGGCTAACCGGGGAACCTCGTTGAACGTTGCTTTTTCTAAAAAAATTCCACTTTTTTTTTCTAGATGATTTGCCATCTATCTTGGCCTTTTATTTGAGTGTATCATAAATGGCAGAATGATTAAAAAAAAGGACTCCTTGACATTATAAAAACCGGTTAGGGTGGGTGTTAGGATTATAGCTATCTCCTCTTACAAAAGAATATTATTTTGAACATATAAACCTGAGTCACATGTTTTGGCCTATGTACTCTTTGTCGATGTAGAGACTTGTGTTTAATCAATCCTTATCTTTTAAAAAAACGCTTACACAAGTTGATTCCGATCATGATTATAATATAGGTTTTTGAGTATATAGAACTTTGTGGTAGTCAATTTTTTTATAAAAAAGTTCGTGATCCTAATGCGCACAGGTTTCTTGAACTTCTTCTTTTAATAAGAAAGAAAGCAAAAGAAAAAATGTTGTCAAGTTTTTACTTATACTAATTTAAAACTAAAAACGGACTTTATGTTTACAATGTAGAGACATATCCTTACAAGAATCGAGTACTGTAACGCTTTACATGTGTGGCACATAAATACCGTGTAGCTGCCAACTTGATGTACTAGCTCATAAATATCATCTTGCCTGTAGTAATGCAACACATACGTCAAAGGGACGTGGGCCAACTGACACTGTGGACCCATAAAGGTAGACCACATCTTATCAAGGACCCCCCTCTGATCTTTATTCGAGAGCTCCTCACTTCCATCACTTGGTGCCTCAAAGATGGCGTCGGCCAACAGTGAGCGACCGCGGAATTTGGTCACAAGTGGGGCAACCATGAAATGCTGATTTTGAAAGAAACAATGCAACTCAATTGTTGATTCATGGTTGATATGCTCACAGAAAAATTGTACTCCGTTCGGGAATCAGCCGCAAATTATTTATTTTGAATGGATCAGGCAAAATTATATGATTGCAGGATGGTTTATTTGATATGTAGCTCAGCAAATTGCAGAAGGTCTTTATGAATAGCCACGGATGCACCTCCACATCAACACGCTTTTTGGCGGGTTGCTGCGTTCGCCAACCAACAGGGTCAGCCACAAGTCCCGCAATCTCATCTATCTATCGTCCGTTCATTCGTTTCAGAATTTCAGACGTCAGACTGAAGAAGATAAGATTTGGGCACTGACGAAGCACGCCAGTTTGATGCTGCCTCTAATGTTGGATATAGTGAAGCAAATTTGTCAGACTCGGAGGAGTGATCAGACACTGAAAGGCGTTGGCTACTGCAGGCTTTAGAAAAGTTCTGTCATAACTTTCTTAGAGCGAAGTCATTTGTAGCTTACAGAATAAAAACTCCAGTAATTTCAGTCCGAGGTTGATCGTAAATTCATGTTGGTAGATTGATTAGCAATAACGTCCCATGTTCTGGCTGTTAGGGCTGTTACGACTGATATCTTAGCAGCAAAAAATACTGCATATGAACAATTCTTATTAGAATAATTGGACCTACGCTGCTTGCGTAAAATATCCTGCCAAATTTATGCAAAAGGAGAGGGTCGAGATTGGAGACAATGTGGTGGCCACAAGAAGCTAATGGGGATCGGGTGGGGGGGAAAAAACTGCGAATATGTAAGGGCCTAGATTAAGAAACCGAAATAGGCCAAGGGCGTAAAAGAATGGTCCAAGGGCAGATCTGAAAGAGAAACTAGTGGCTCCCAGGGAACCTGGGTAGAATATCTCAAAAACAATTGGACGGCTTTCTCGATTTGTGCGTGTCATCCCTTGCGCAGGGGCCATGGCAATCTTCTCTGTATCGGTTCCAATTTTATCGGATGGTCACCGAAGTGGACGACCTGTTTACAGCGCGCGAAGTTATAAGCTGGCTCTTCTTCTTTTGTTTGGCTTTCGATGTGGTACTATAGCTTGCCCCACAGCGTGCCAGCGAAACCCATTGCTCACACCATCCAACGGACCCAAGTAGCAAGCTCCACCCGCGCGAGCGTGCATGGGCCGCCTGCACCTTCTGGTGCGGCCAGTCAGCTAACTGCCCATTGGTATACCTGTTTCGGCCCACAATAACAAGTCCTTGTGAAATTGGAGCTTTTTCCTCTGTAACTTTGAAAATCCTGATTCCTCGAGTTTTTTATGCCCCATGACTCCATGAGAATTGGAATCCTCCATTCAAGTGTCCAGTTCTGTGTTTGGAATGGTTTTTTCGGCCCTAAGCTCCGTTTATTTTCCATTGGAGACATTGAAATTTTCTTCTGGATAGTGATTATCCAGTTTCAGGTTGGTTCATCATTCATTCAAATTGGACACAACACAACAACATTCTAAAAATATATTTTATATTTTACATTTTATTTTTAAAGAGTATGAGCTGCTTATTTCCTAATCAGAGGCATATAGCCAAGC
>CM020182.1:15466207-15500196 GCA_009805545.1 Oryza longistaminata | reverse complement strand
ACCTCCAGACAAATCTAGGAACCTTCTCTCCACCCGCCGCGCTCTCTCCTCCGCTTCTTGAATTGGGGGAAGTCGAAGAGGGGGAGAAGGACAGGTGGGTGTGTCTGTGTTTTGTTGGGTGTGGAATTTGGGGGGGCCGTGTGGCGATAAAAGAGGCGTGGTGTGGTGGGACCTTGTTGCGAGTATGGGTTAAAAACGCTACGGGGCACCCAGGATTTACCACGAAGGTATAGTAGTTAGTAATAAACCAGTAATAATAATAGGTGAAAGTGACAGGTTGGATGGGAGTAAAGACCCCATGGACAAACCCAGGTGGTCCGTAGAAAAAAAAACTTAAATGGATATTGTTTGATGGTAGAGTCAACCAAAAAAAATGTGTTTTAACTATTTTGTTTGATGTGAAGAACACCTGTTACGAGCTAGGGTATCCGCTTATCGTCGGCAGTTTTTATACCAGCGGAAAGGTAGAAACATGATTATTCGTTCTATATATAATTAGTATGAAAGAGAAATGAGGAATAGCATCGTATAATGATATGTGAAACGCCGCTGCAAGGCTTGCAACAGCAAAGCACTAGCTGTCAAACACACTCCAATATTATTCTCAATATTATTTTGTAGAGAACTTTTGTTTGATAGACATTTAATAATTATGACGAGTGTAAGTGATCACAGCAACGATTGCCGTCCTTGTATCTCCCAAGTCAAGAAATATTAGGATTACCAAGCATATTCGATGACAGTCAAGGATCAAGATACTCATGTGAGTTAATTGGTAAGCTTACATAGTAGACTTAGAAATGTTTAAAAACTGATCTCACTCCTCCATGTGTGCAGAAATCCCTCGCAGAAGCAGATTCAAAATGCCATTGAACATCGCAAAAAAAGTCAAAAGAAAATTCATTGGTTGACGGAGACCTTGCCAAAGCTGATGTTGCGTGAAATAACACTAATTAATTTAGAACAAATGAACGACGGCAGTCTGATGCAATAATTCCACTAGTTCTTTCTATACTTAAATTACTACTAATCACATGCATTACGCTGCTCATGTACGCCACGTAAAACCTGCACTTACGATCGAATTGCTGCTACGTTCAAAACTCGAATGGATTGAGCATCGAGACAGCACCATCCACACGACAGCATCTCGAAAAAGCTTAATATCAACTGGAGCTATTAGATCTTACGTCATGTATAGACCAATGCAAATGATTGGATGGCTGAAATATCTAAGCCCAACATTTTTTTAACACTACAGTTATTAACCATATATACTCCCTCCGTATTTTAATAGATGACCCGTCACTTTTTATCAACGTTTTCATTTGTTTTTATCAAAATCCTTGTACAAATATAAAAATACTTATGTTGATTCTTTAAAAAACATTGATAATAATCAGTCATAATAAATAAAATTTTAATTATATAAATTGTAATAAGACGAATAATCCATAGTACGGGTATGTGTTTTTAATTAGTTATCGCGCTTTTATCGTACTAAAAGTTGAGCTGCGCTTTTACTTTTTTCTTTCTTTCAAGATTCTGATTGCACAAAAGCACGTATAGTCGATGCAAGAATCTGCATATATGTGCGCCAATAATGGAGCGCATTATTGAAAAGTTAATATGGTGTGGCACTAAAATAAAGTAACGCACACGCATGCAGTATAGCTTGGCAAAGCAAATACACCTCTTGAGAACAATGCTTTAGTTGGTCTTAAACATAAAAGTAAATTTCAAAACAACCACAGATATTTTGATCAAACTATTAAAAAAGTACATACTTTAAGATTATGTCACAAAACTACGATTATTGTACAAAATCTATCAAAGAACTAAGAATTAAATCTGATATAAGTATTAGTACATAAGAAGTTATCAAAAAACTATAAGAGATTCTGTAACAAAATATTCATAAAACTACAGTTTAGCCGCCAATTTTAATCTCAACACTTGCTGTTTATAACTTAAATATAAACATTGTACATGGCATTTAAACCATATAATATGTAGTTTTCTGATAAACTTTTTATTAAATTGTAGTTTTTTACGATACTTTAACTAATATTAGTTTATGCATAAATTTATGCTTTAAATCTAATAATTTTAAGTACACATCTTAAATTTATAGTGTTGCTGATAGTTTAGTCAAAGTATCTATAGGTTATGAAATTTACTCTAATAAACAAGTTTAATATGCCGTATATCAACTATATTTACGAATTTTCTAGTAACTAGCCTTATTTTTTTAAAAAATAAAAAAAGCCAGTTCAGGTTTTCTGGCTTGTAGGGCCGGTCACCACTATAGTATTCTATTCCCTCTCTGCATTCAAAAATAAATATTTCTTGACTGAAGTAAATGTCTGTTGTAGTTTTTGACATATTTTTAGAAAGCAGAAAAAATAAGTGAAAAAACACGACATATTGATGGATTAAATGGTGATTGAGTAATATTCTTATTCGACTTTTATTATTTCACTAAATCTCAAAATCCCTCATATTTGTAGACAAATAAAAAGAGATGTTAGGAGTACCTAATTTATATAGCATAAGTGTTTTAAAATTCTTTTAAGTTAAAGCCCTCACTCCGCTATCAATTACTTCCTATTCTCATTTTAAGTGCAACCATAAGTTTCTGCGTTACAAACTTTGCATTGTTCGTCTTATTTGAACATTTTAAATTAGTATTTTTGTTGTTATGATGATGATAAAAAACATGAATAGTATTAATTACTCGTGACTTATGTATTTAATTTTTTTAAAAAATTATAAATAAAGCGGCCATGGTTATGTTGGGCGAGAAAAACCCATGCAGCATACACTTAAGAATGGAGACGGAGGAGTATCAAACGGTCTGTATAGCGGACCAAGACATCTTGATATGATGTCCCATTGCCATCAACGATACATAGTATGTCCATATCGGAGTCCTTAAAAAAACTATACATTTCTGCGAACCTTTAAGAATCGATTAGTGCTGAGATCAACCAAACCTACCAAATTTAAGCAGACTTTGCCAACATATAGCTAAACCCAAATTTAATGCCACAGCTTAGTTAGAGATGAAATCCCGATCGAATTTTTGCTTGTTGCAATGTAACGAACAAGGTAATAATAACGTATTGTTTATTAGCGCGGTCGTAGCGATTAGTATTTGCGATAGCCGAAATTACGAATAGCGGCATGCATCGTGGACGCTAAGTATTCATACGGATTTAAGAAATATAGCCATAAATTTAGATTTTATATCAATATTAACATCAATTATCACTTAAAATTTAAAAATTTAGAATGCATGTTTAATTAACTCCTTATTCATAACATAAAAAATTATGAAATAACATCATAAATCAGATAGTAAGAAGGCACCACAATACTAAGTTTATTTTATCCACATGTAGAGCACACACCGTTAAGCATTTATAGCGATGTATAACAGAATAAATAGCGGGATGCATAATAGCTGGGTCGCGAAGCGCTATAGCCAGGCCGCTAAGTTCTAATAGGCTATTTGCAGTCTGCTACCTGGCCGTATTGGTAGAGATCCGCTATCACTATTAGCGCGTCGCTATTTGCTGCGGACGCTACGAATATTATTTATGTATCCTTTGTAACAAACGAGTATACTACTAATGATCCATACGAATGTGCACATTAAATGCAAACGATTAAGTTACGCATAATATCAGCTCTAAAGGCGGACGATGACGTGTTGGATGATGTTTGGAGCAAGATTGCGAGCAAGTTGCACGTACGTGTCGTGACAAAAACGTGCAAGCCACAGCTAGCTATACCCACGATCTAATTAATTTTTCCTAGCAAAATTGATATACCCTACTCCCAAATAATATCACTTGAATAATATATACCACCCCAAACAATTAAATTAAATTACAATCCAATCATTGTATATTTGTTCACTTCTTCCAAAATCAAATATTTGCCATGAGGGAGTAATAAAAAATTTTCTTTCACCAATATATATACGCCATGCCTATGTATATATGTACACGCGCAAATTGCTGAAATTTTAATCTGGAGAAATTATAAATTAGTTTCATTAACTAGACAGGGCGGAGTTCTGTGGATATCCAGATAATTTCCACGTGGAAACTTGCAGTTGAAAGTGGTATATTCTTCACGTTGAATGGTCGGTGAATTAATTTTGATCGCTTGAAACTTGTTGGGAATTTTTCTGCGTTTCTTGGGCTGATTTGAGCAAATGTGACGCAAAGAACGCGATAGGGGATGGTAACCAGCCTGGAATGCGATAGAAGCTGAGCTAAGCTGCCTAAATTGGGGCTTTCTTGCCCGCTGGTATCTGTAGCTTCTTTTGCATATTTTTTTTTGGGAGAATAGCAACATGATCCTTGAAAGTTTTGCTCCCAGGATCAGTTTTCCTCCCTAACCTTTTGTATGTCCAAACGAGTCCTTATAATTTGTCATGTGGACTAATATAGTACTTGGACCCACTTAAATTGCCATATGAGCATGCCCATGTTATGCTCTCATGCAAAATATACGGTGAAATTGTCCCAATTACCCTTCCATGTTACCATACAAAAATAATGAAAATGAATTTACAAACTTTATTCATGTGCACTGGATATATGCCCCAAACTTTTTTCACTAGATTTGCTAATACAAAGTTAAATTAGCCTACAACACTAAATCATCATAATTATCATGCCAAATAATTTTCATGTAAGTAGTTGTATTTCAATGTTAAAACTCTTAACGGAATATTTAATATGCAGGATCACCTACTCATTATTATTATTATTTTTACTCCTTTTCTTTATCTCCCTTTTTCCCTATGATGCAATAGGTGTAAGGGAAATTGGGGTATTCATCATATAATTTGCAATTGGGAAGATGACATGCATGGCCCACGTGGCAATTTTTCGCATGGCCAAGCGCCCACATGTATATAGCCTACACTTGCAAAAGTTTAAAACGGGCTTGCCTTGGACAATTTAAAAGGTCAGGGACTAAAACGATCTACAGACCAAAACTTCAGGGACCATAGCTGGGCTATTCTTCCCTATTTTTTAAATCTTATCTTTTTGTTCTTATCATTTTGCATATTACAGTGTTCTCAAATCTTCAAATCACTAGTTCTTGCCCTCTGATATATTGGTTCTATGTGTTCGATATTATAGCATTATAGCCCACCGCATTAATTCATAAGTAGAAAATCGACATTAATGTTCGGCGACTTGTGGTGAAGAACCACACAACAAAAATAGATATCTTCTCTCTCAAAAAAAAAACAAAATAGATATCAGTATGACACACTAATTTGAGCAGCGGTGGACATGTAATTATAATTATGCAGTTTTACAAGTGATTTCTTTCTACTACTCTTGCTCAGTTGTTACCTTCGTTCTCTTGTCACTATGCTCAGATAGACACATTATTATTGACAGTATAAGCTCGTCTTCTTTTTTTTTTTTTTTAAACTAAGCCGTCATCATGTCTATGGCATTTGCCAACCCTTTACTCACTGTTGTACCTCTTGACTCTTCGTACATACCCGTCCCAATGCCTTTTCATTATCTAAAATATCCCATGTGATATCTCGTTTCATTGTCCAACCATTTTAAGAAAAAGTTATCGATTAAGATTTGTTCTAGAAGGATCACATCAAAAGATCAAGATGCCCAACCAAGCACCCTTCACCACTGTGCTCACATCCACTTACTGTTTTATGTTTCAATCACCACTCACATGAGCATACATTTGAGCGGTTGAGCCTTGACAGGCAACACCAAAGCTGCCTCCAAACCAAAAACTAATCTTGTATTAGTGTACCTAAAGTCCATGATATCATGTCTCTACTTACCAAATTGATATTCATCTCGGATCCGAGGCAGAGAAGCATGCCATCCTATTGCCGCAATCAGTCTTCTCCTAGACATAATCTCTCTACTGACAGATGGTGCGGCCCCACAAAAAAGCCTGATGATAGCATGGCCTGTTAGCTTCCCAAACAAATTTAATTATCTCACGCATATCACATACAAATAATTATGATACCCATACATGGAGTTATTAAATATAGAAAAAACATAATTACACAGTTTACTGGAAAATTGCGAGATTTAATCTTTTAAGCCTAATTGCGCCATGATTTGACCAATGTGCCTGCTACAGTAAGTATTGCTAATGTACGATTAATTAGCGCTTAATAAAGTTACGATCTCGCAGCGTTTTCTTGAATCGAAGTTTCGCACAATTTGTTTAGTTATCTAGAACTACGTTTAATACTTCAAAGTCGACTGTCCAATATATTCCAATGTGACATTGCAGCGCTCGAAATTTTTTTGCCAATAAACAAGCTACCTCTCTCTCTGTCACAAATTAAATGACACATTGTGAATGCTGCTTTGTAGTGGCCAGGATGCATGCATGTACTTATGGTACCTTCTTAGCATCATTCCTCTTCCTCACCCTTCTCTCTCACATGTGCACACTGCAAGCTTGTTGTCATAATCACACCTTTCTTGGGGATCCATCAGAGGATATATAAATAATGCAGAAAAGAAGCAAAAAAAAAGCCGGCTATGTATACTGTTTGATTGAGGCGAGCACCACTGCACTGAACAAAGATCGCTAAGGCAAAACAGCGGGACAAGCCGCGCGCGCGCGCGCCTGGAACAACAAGAATCCGCTCGCCGGCCGAGAGATAGACCGGCCTCGCATCGCGGCGGCTGCAACATCACAGGCAGCATGGGGTTGAGGGAGGGCGTCGCGGGTGGCTGGCGGAGGACTCACCGATCAGGCCTGGAAGCGCCGCTCGCTGCTGCTGCAGGAGGAGGAGGGCTGGAGCTTCCGGCGAGGAGGAGGCAAGCGGCGAGCGGAGAGGCGGCGACGACGGCGGCGGCGGGTTGGTTTCCGCTGCTCCGGGAGAAGTGGAGGAGATTCCGGCGGAGTGGCTGGGCTGACCTCTCACCAATGGGCCTGTTTGGAAGAAGTATTCGGGCCCAGATATTGGGCCTCCAGGGCATCACTGTTCGGCCCATCCAAGATAAGCACAAGCAGCCCGTTTGGTTGGGGGGAGTTTTTAGAAGGGATTGGGAGTTTAGAGGGACGAGGCTATTAACTGTTTTGTTTGGTTGGGAGACATGAGAATTTGGTGGGATGGGGATAGGGAATTGAGAATGAACTCCCTCCTTTTCAATACCTGGGTAGGGGGTGGTAATTGGGAGGGAATTCCTCCTTTACTTCGCCTAAACAAATCTCAGCCATCCGTTTTCATTAATGACTTAATCTCCAACTAAACTCCCTATCAATTTCCACCACCTCTACCAAACAAGAGACTGGGATGAAAAATCAAATTCCCATTTTAATCTCACAATCAATTCCCTCGTGTAAATTCCCAATCCCCTTCCCTCAAATTGCCAAACAAGCCGAAGAGGGTTTACCTTTTTTTTTTCGATTTTTTTTTGTTATCCATATCCCTTGACAAATTTCTCAAAAATATTATCTCCGCTACTTAAAAAAAAAATCCGTAGCGGTGATGCGCGATCCCATCGCGCTCCTCCTCCGCACCACCATCCCGCGACTCCTCCGGATCACGATCCCAATCCCCCATCGTTGCGTCACCTTCCTCCACATCCAATCTCGCGCCGCCCCATCCTCCTCGCCGCACCACGCCTCCACCGCCGGCGCCCCCATCGCCGCCGTCTCCTCCCCGGCTCCCGGTCTCCATCGCTGCACCCCCTTCCTCCGCATCCAACCTCGGCGCTGCCCCCATCTCGTGCGCACTCTCATAGGTTACAGGAGTGTAGGAGGATCTGGTAAAAAGTGGAGCTATTTTCATTGCCACGAAGTTGGTCAGCTCCAATTATTTATCTTTCTATATCTCTCATCTTTTTTTAGAAAGTTAGGAAGGAGAAGGAGGCACTGCAGTATCACTTATTGTATGATGTAGCTCTCTGTTTGTACTCTCTCCTTATTTAGTACTCCCTCCGTATTTTAATGTATGACGCTATTGACTTTTTAACCAACGTTTGACCACTCGTCTTATTCATAATTTTTATACAAATATAAAAATACTTATGTCATGCTTAAAGAACATTTGATGATAAATCAAGTTACAATAAAATAAATTATAATTACATAAATTTTTTGAATAAGATGAAAGGTCAAACGCTTGTCAAAAAGTTAACGGCGTCATACTTTAAAATATGGAGGGGGTAATATTTTTCAGATATTGTCTCTATTTAGTTCTGCCTTCTCAATCTAAAATAATAAGATACACTACTAATATCTAGGCTGAATTCGATCATCGTGTGTTACGAATGGAATGTGGTAGGCCTGTTATTGCTGCTGCTACTACGATTGCTTGTAGCTTGAACACAAACTCTTTCGCCTTCATGGTGCCACTTGGACTTGGTGCTGCCATAAGGTCAGTGTCTGAACTCTGAACTCTGAACTCTGAACAGAGTCTGAAGTCATAATTCAGAAACAAAACAGAGTCCATTTCTTTAGAAACAAAACCTGTGAACTCTGAAACAACAAATAGACTATGAGAAATACCAGCAGTTTCGAGAACATTGATCGCTTGATTGATTCGATTTACCAGTACGCGCGTGTCGAATGAGCTCGGAGCTGGGCGACCGCAGGCGGCACGCTTGGCGACCCGTGTTGTGATGCTCCTGGCGTTCTTGGTAGGAACTTCAGAAGGCCTCGTGATGGTTATTGTGCGCAATCTCTGGGGATATGCGTACAGCAATGAGGAGGAAGTGGCAGATTATATAGCTAAGATGATGCCTATTCTTGCTGTGTCCATCCTGTTCGATGCAATTCAGTGTGTTCTGTCAGGTACACACCATTCTGCTTCACATTTTTCAGAAGGAATTTTCATATCTGGATCTGAATATTGAAGCCTTATTTCGGAGTTCGGACCAAAATTTCTGATCTTTCGGTACCCGGACAGTTTTTGCTTTCCACAATGTAGAACCCTTCTCTGCAATACATTTGGTGAAGACTAGCAATGCAGGATACCACGAGTTCAGATATAGCAGAAAGCTCTGCATCTGAAGCAAGCTGAATTACCTGGAGTAATGATTGCTACTGTAAAATACTAGTACCTAACTGTGATCTTGACATGATTTTCAGGTGTTGTTAGGGGCTGTGGACGACAACAGATTGGTGCTTTCATCAACCTAGGGGCTTATTACCTGGCTGGCATACCTGTAGCATTCTTTTTCGCCTTTGTCTGCCATCTAGGAGGAATGGTAATCTTCTTTACTTTTTACTCTTTTCAACTTTTGACAGTTTATTTGGAGACATATTTTACATGTTTGAACTCTGAACAGGGGCTATGGTTTGGAATATTGTGCGGATTAGTGGTGCAGATGCTTTTGCTTCTCACCATCACCTTGTGCACCAACTGGGATAAAGAAGTAAGTACACTAGTGTACTGTTGTCGGCATCTTATTATTATGACTTGTCTCAACTTGGTCTTCATGTCTATGATTTTGATTTATGAAAGAGTGATTTTATCATAATTGAGGAGAGATACCAGAAAGTATCAATATTTTTTTTTTTTGAAGAAGAACAATTCCATTAAGCAGGTAGTCCAGCTGAATCACTAGCTACCAAATTACAAACAACATCTGGGAATCCTTCAAGCCAAACAAATTGGCTTCGTGGACCCAGAGAAGCACCAATTTTAGCAAGCTCATGCGCAGCACGATTACATTCTCTAGGACAATACATGACTTGATGGACATTAAAATTCATTGTAAGCAAAAATTTGGCCTCTCTAATGATAACAGCGTTTACACTTCTATCCTGTGTTTCATCCAACAAAGCCGCTTTCAGAGCTTGAGCATCAGTTTCAACAATAATGTGGCCCATTCCCATATCATTAGCTAATTTCAAAGCTTGGATGCATGCTAAAGCTTCTGCTTGATTAGCATTATGCAAATTCTGTAAATTCCCAGCAGCCATCATGAGAGGACATCCATCTGTATCTCTGGCCACTACACCCTAACCACCTTCTCCTGTATGTTGGAAAAAAGATCCATCAATATTTAGCTTTATCATTCCAGCTCTAGGTGGTTTCCATGAGTTCGCACAGTTCATAAGACATTTATTTTGTTCATATTGTAAAAAATGTTCAAATTCTGAAATAATTCGGTTAGTAAGAAAAGGCACTTCATGCAGAACTGAATAACCTTCCCCTTCAACCAATTTGTTTCGAGCAGACCACCACAACCAAAACATAGTTAAGATTTTAATTTGTTTGCTTACATCCATTGTCCAGATCTCCTATAGCACATGCAGTGGTGAAGGGCAGTATAAAAGTTTGAGGCGTACCTCCTCCAAAAATAATTTACTCCACACTTTTCGTACCATTTTGCATCTGAGAAAACAGTGGCCTCCATCCTCGTCAAAACGCCTACAAACCGGGCACAAAGTGTCAATATCAACTCCTTTTCTTTTGATGTTTAGCCTCAAAGGCAGACTATTATGTGCAAATCTCCATATAAAGTGTTTTATCTTATTAGGAATGTTATATCTCCAAATACGCTCCCAATTATTGGGCTATGCGGCGCCTGTCTGGATCGCGTTGGTTAGTTGTTGTTGAGATTGATGTGTTTGGTTGTGATGATGCAGGAGGGCTCAAGGGGCTTCGCGTCGCAGGTGGCGAAGCCGACCGGGAAGGATATCAAGGTAACCTGGAATGGGCATCTCGTTGGATTGCTCACATTTTCTCGTGTGATGCCGATGTAGTTTTGATACTGCTACATTTTTTCGTGTGATGCCGATGTAGTTTTGATACTGCTAGGGAACAGGGGGGAATGCTAATAGTTATGCACGTCATTGGTGAAAGCTTCTCTGGTTAGCCTGGTTTTGTGACATGAGAAAATGTGCAATTTGTTTGTACTGCTGCCTGTGGAAAATGATTCGTGTCTTTTATTTTTGTGCTGTTGTGGTGTTATGGCTATGAATCCTCTCCCTGTTAGGAAATGTAATGATGCAATACTGGTAGAGACTGTGTTTCATTGAAGGAAAATTTGCTCGCGGTATATTCAACTGGTAGATGATTTTGTATATGCGTTGTTCTTGTTTTTTATTATCTCAACATGATTTCTGCCTGTTTTTGATTAGTGCTTCTCCATTTCAGTTTATGGGTTACTTTTGGCAGTTTGAGTAGTTCTTATTTTGCCCTGAGATACTCATGTTAATCTTATTTGTTGTGTTTGTTTTTCCACAATAGGTTCCAGAAGCTCTGTATGGTGGCACCGGCAACTATGCTAGTGCTCTGTTCCTTACAGCGGCCAAAGCTAACTTGCTGGACAAAGTTGAAACTGAGATTCGCGATGTTGTAGAGGCATCCAAGAAGAGTCCATTGTTTTCTCAATTCATTAAGGACTTGTCCGTGCCCAAAGAGACCAGGGTGAAGGCAATAACTGAAATTTTCGCTGAAGCTGGTTTTTCAGATGTCACAAAGAATTTCTTGGGTATACTTCTGGTCCACACATGTTATGTCTAATGAAGTTTATTGTATTTGTTTATGATAACTTTGTTGCAGTTGATAGTAAACCAACTCGTTATAGAGGTAGCTTGAGGACAAGCCCAAACCCCAAATGCATCTGATTATTTTCAGAAATTTTTATTCCAATGCCATTTTGTATATCAACGGTTTGCTACCTTCAGTCATTATAATTTCAATGTGAGCCAACAATATTTGTAGTTTTAGTTTGATCTGCTACAATAATTACAGTTTTTTATTTTGAAAGGGCTAACTATCTGATCAACGCTTTCCTAGAACCTTGTTTTTAATTCATGTACTCAGTATCATTAATAGATGACACGGAGTTCTTTTTCCATATGTACTCTTTTGGTTAGCACCTAAGGTTTTTTTTCCTTCCTGTGAAGCTGTGCTCGCCGACAATGGCAGACTGAAGCACATTGATCGCATTGCTGAGAGATTTGTTGATTTGACCATGGCACATAAGGGGGAGGTGAAGGTCCTTGTCAGGACAGTTATTGTAAGTTGATGTCTGAAGCCTTTGATCTCCTTTCTTTTTTCCTGACAGTGTCTGGTTGTTATATTATACCCTCTGATTTCAAATATATGTATTTTAACCTTTCAATGCTTTCCCAAATATAAGCCACACTAGAAATTCGAGACACTTTTCACTCCTCTTTTCATTCTCGTTAAATAAATTGTCACATGAAAAATAACCCCTTCTTTTTTCCAATGAGGATATACCTCATGGAGATACAACATACAATACTGAGCAACTGTTGCTATCGTAATCACTCTACAAAATGTCGAAGAATCAGCTTCTAGAATTCTTTATGCTAGCTTACATCAATTGGTCAAGATATATATGGATTTGTACGTACTGCAGCTTCTATTATAGTTCCTTGTACTGTAGTTAGCTGGTTTCTCTTGCTGACTTCCTGGTTTTCTGCTGTTAGCCACTCCCCGAAAAAGAGGAGAAGGAACTTAAGGAGACCTTGCAAGATATTCTTGGGAAGAACAAAACTATCTTGATTGAACAGAAGGTAATTCCTTGGTTCATCAGTTGCCTATAGTCTGTCAAGTGATATTCAAAGGACATGCACTCAATTATTTGTTGCCTGCAGATTGACTACAGCATCATGGGAGGGCTAGTTATTCAATTTGGGCAGAAGGTGTTTGATATGTCGATCAAGACTAGGGCGAAGCAAATGGAGATGTTCTTGAGGCAACCCCTTGATATCTAACTGCCTTTTGGATCGAAAGATGCAGTTGTTTTGCTGCTGAAGGCATCCTCATGTCTGTTACTTTGATATGGTCTTGAAATAAATCTTCGTTTACAAGAGAACGACACTCTGTTTTATCTTGTTTTGTGGGCTAGAAGCCTGCTGAACAATTTTATGTCAATTTCTTTGCTACTAAGAAAGTTATGCACCAAAATGAAGGGAAATTCTGTGAAGTTTGTAATTTTCAAGTGATTGGCATTATTTTGTTTAGTTCGAGCAGTGCCATGTTTCTTATATAATGGGAGAATAGCCAACATGATCCTTGAAGTTTTGCTCTAGGATCAATTTGGTCCCTAACTTTTTATATTGTCCAAACGAGTCCTTATAATTTGTCATGTGGGCTAATATAGTCCTTGGGCCCACTTAAATTGCCACATGAGCATGCCATGTTATGCTCTCATGCAAAATATATAGTGAAATGTCCAATTTACCCTTCCATGTACCATACAAAAATAATGAAAAGAATTTACAAACTTTATTCAATGTGACTGGATATATGGCAAACTTTTTTGGTTGTCCATACATAGAATAAAGCAGAATAATTATTTTAGGACAAAATATATTACGTCCGGAATTCATCCGGTCTGTCCGAACCGAGTGAAAAAAACACATGGTTTTTGTTCATGCACACATAATTTAAAGCAAAACAAATATTTTAGGAGAAAATATGTTACGCTGGAATTCATGCTGTCTTTGAGGACAAAAAAAAAACATGGTTTTTCGATCGTGCACACATATAACACATATTTTAGGGCAAAATATGTTACAACCGGTTTATATAGACTGGGTCGAAAAAACATGTGGTTTTTTCAGTCGTGCACACATAAATTAAAGCAAAACAAATATTTTAGGGCAAAATATATTATGTCCGCAATTCATATGGTTTGTTTCAGACTGGGTCAACAAAAAGAAAACAGTCGTTTTTTTGGTCATGCAACATAGAATAAAGCAGAATAAATATTTTGGGACAAAATAAATGAGGCCCATTCAAAATCATTTATCCGGATTTCAACCGGGTCTATCCGGATGGGGCCTAAATCGTAAACCGTTTGGTTAAAGTTTTAGAAAACATTCGAAATTGTTTTAAAATTTTGAAGGAATTTATCCGAATTTCAAACGAGAATGTCTAGACGGGACCAACCATAACTATTTTTTGTTGGAATATATTCGGATGTCAACCGGGACTTCTCGTTTTTATTGATATACTAGAAAAGTTACCCGTGCATTGCAACAAGTGAAGTCTATTTTAATCTTATTATTGTTATATAGTTTAGTTAAGATGAATTTCACTGTGAGAGTTCGCCTGGATATATATTTTCAGTTAAGATGAAATTCACTGTGTGAGTTCGTCTGGATATATATATTTTTAGAAATTCATGAGCTGTAGTTATGAGTCCGATCGTCTCAAGTTGGCATGCAAGTTTATTTTAAATAGATTTCTTATATGGTTCCTTCTGTAACCAAAAGTGAACGATCTTAAAAACCGACTCAAATACGAATATGTATTTCCAAGAGCAAACGAACTTAAAAACCGACTCATACACGGATGACGTATTAAAATACCGACAAAAACATCTTCAATTTTTATAATAGTAGAGATATATAAGACGTACGTGCACAATCCTCCATTTTTGTTTTCTCTATTTTCTCTTTTTTCCGTTCTTAAGAGATCCATTCTCTCCGTGTCCACTGCAGTTATGTTTATACTCCTCAGCAAATAGTTTTTCCTTTAAAAAAACACCTTCACGACTTTAGTACCATTAAATGAGATGTAGCAAAAATCGATCTGAACCTTCGTTAAAATAAGATCAATTGCTCAGATTATTTTTTAAAGAGCATCGGAGTGGAGCAAAAATCGATCTGAACCTTCGTTAAAATAAGATCAATTGCTCAGATTATTTTTTACGTAAAGAGCATCGGAGTGGAGCTCTGATTGATTTACTCGTGAACTTTTTTGCTTTTTCGGTGGAGCCACGCTGTACTCGTAATCATGGTCGTGATGTAGTGGTGATTATTTTTCATTTCTTTCTACGTTTTAGGGGTGTTTAGATAAGGGTGTAAAGTTTTAGCGTGTCACATTAAGTATTATATGGAGTATCGTATGGTGTATTTAGACACTAATAAAAAAACTAATTGTATAATCCGCCAGTAAACCGTTTTAGGGGTGTTTAGATAAGGGTGTAAAGTTTTAGCGTGTCACATTAAATATTATATGGAGTATCGTATGGTGTATTTAGACACTAATAAAAAAACTAATTGTATAATCCGCCAGTAAACCGCGAGACGAATTGATTAGCTTTGAGGAGGGATGTAAATAGGCCCTTACTCGTGAACTTTCTCGCTTTGCTTTTTCGGTGGAGGCACGCTGTACTCGTAATCATGGTCGCGATGCAGTGGTGATTATTTTTCATTTCTTTGTACGTGCATTTGATTTGTTCTCCCTTGTTCGACTCGTGCTTACAATTTATAATGTGCTTAGTGCTCACTGCTCAGTACTCCGTACTAAATACGCGTTTTTTTCCATTGGGGATTAGGGCGCTGCTTCAGTGTAGAAAACCTTCTATTATTATTATTCTATTTCACAGCCCGCCCACACCGAGAGATAGTGGATAGTGGACCCCGCTTGGCAGTGAAATTGCTATTGGTCCCTACCAAGACGACTTGAAGTCGTCGCATCACATGGCTGTTAAACCATTCTACTCCTCAGTCCTCACAGCTTCCCTACTCCTCTTTCGCTCAGACGCCCAGACTGCCGCTGGGAGCAAGAGTGCGAGACTAGAGCTCTCAAGCGAATGCTGCGCCGCTCGGCTGTATGAAGGTGAGATCCATTAGCTTGTTTTTACTTTTGCACATTTGCCAGATTGATGTCCAACTGTGGTAGACAAAGATATTGGTTTTAGTTTCTTTATGTTCCAAACGACTTTGCGCTTTCACACTCTGGACGTGGAGAATACATTTCTTAAAATTGTTAAGAAAAAAATTTCCACGTCATAAAAATGTCCTTCCACTGTCAATATGAAATGGTCATGCCAAGCATGGCATCAAAGAAACGTATCTACTGTTGTACATTGCCTTGAATCTCTTGCTTACGGAGTATTTTTGTAGTACCCACAAGAAGGGTTTGAAATTTCATTTCGAAATTTCGTTCCCCACCAGCAAGCTCACATCTTGCCCAAAATTTTCAGTTTTTTTTTCCATTTTTTTGTGATTTGGTCAAATTTTATTCAAATTCATTCAAGATCAGTCAAAATTTCAAATAATTTTGGCCAAAAAAAAATCAAAATTTATGTCCCCCCCCCACCCCGGCACGCGCGCGAAAAAACTAATTTCAAAATTGAAAACCCTGCCCACAGGTACAGTATGGCAGAGGTGAATATATCAAGCTTTGCAATCTCCATTCTTGAAAAGGCTGCGTCTTTTGGCACTGACTGGGCTGTTAGTGAGATAAAGTCAGCTTGGAACGTCAAGAAAGAACTAGAGAAGTTGGAAACATCACTGAGATCCATATGTGCTGTTCTTAGAGATGCCGAATGCAAGCAGTCTACTTCCCATGCCCTTCAAGAGTGGTTGGACAATTTGAAGGATGCAGTCTATGACATAGACGATGTTTTGGATGACGTGGCTACCAAAGCCCTGCAGCAAGAAGTTCAGAGTGGTTTCATCAATAGAACAAGGCACATGCTTACTTATCCATTCAAATTGAGTCACAGAATTAAAGAAGTTCGTGAAGAACTTGATGAGATAGCAGCCAATAGAGCACAATTTGGATTAACCGAGCATGCAATTGATGTCCATACATCTGGGAGCAACAACAGGGAAACACATTCTTTTATAACTGAATCGGAAATTATTGGAAGAGATGAAGCTAAACGTGAGATTGTTGAGGTGATTTGTACAGCTATAGAATCGAATCGTTTGTCTGTGTTTCCTATTATTGGTTTAGGAGGCGTAGGAAAAACTGCATTGGCACAGCTGATTTACAATGATGTACAAATTACCGAGAAGTTTCAGAAGAAGTTATGGGTTTGTGTCTCTGATGTATTTGATCTTAAGAAGATCCTGGATGACATAATACAGTCAGGCACAGGTGAAAGCAACAAACATTTAAACCTAGAGATCCTACAGAGTAAGGTACGTGCGTTTTTATGTGAAAAGAGATATCTGTTAGTGTTGGATGACATGTGGAATGAAAAAGTTAATGAATGGGACGAGCTAAAAAGCATATTATCCAGTGGAGGAAGTGGAAGTGTGATTATAGTCACCACACGCAATATGAGTGTTGCATCGATAGTGAAGACCCTGGAACCATATGAGGTGGCAAGTCTACCTGACGACAAGCGCATGCAAGTATTCATGCATTATGCATTTAGAGATGGCGGGGCACAGGACCCTATGCTATTGGAAATTGGAAAATCCATTGTTGAGAAATGTTGTGGTGTTCCCTTGGCAGCAAAGGCATTGGGTTCCCTATTGTGCACTAGCCGTGATGTTGGAGAATGGCAGCGTATCATGGAAGATAAACTTTGGAATACTGAGGCAGAAGTATGTGGTATAATCCCTGCATTAAAACTGAGTTACGATGCACTTCCTCCCCATCTGCGAGCATGCTTTTCTTGTTTATCCATTTTCCCAAAAGATTATGAGATATTTGTAGATACTTTGGTTATGTTTTGGATGGCACTGGGGATGTTGAATACAGGGAAGGAAAGCAAACAAGTGATTTCTGCTGGAAGGAAGTGTTTTCATGATCTTCTCGGAAGATCGTTGTTCCAAGACCAATTTGTTGTGTATGATGAAACCATTCAGAAATGTAAAATGCATGATCTTATTCACGATCTAGCACAATTCGTTTCAGAAAATGAGCATGTTGTTATCAGTTGTGAAAAGACTGCTATCTCTAAAAGGGTTAAGCATCTGGTGTGGAATCGCAAGGACTTCTCAGTAGAGCTCGAATTTCCTAAGCAGCTGAAAAAGGCATGTAAGGTGAGAACATTTTCAAGCATATACAATTATCGTAACGACCGTACCGTGAGCAAATCTTTTCTTGAGGACCTCTTCTCAACGTTCACGCTTCTGCGTGTATTGATTTTTCCCAATGCTCACTTTGAAGAGCTGCCAAGTTCCATCAGAAATTTGAAGCACCTACGGTATTTAGATCAACAATGGAACCAGAAAATCAAACGCCTACCAAATTCTTTATGTGGGTTGGTGAATCTACAAACGGTTCATCTTAGTGGGTGCGACCAACTAGAGGGCCTACCAAGAGACGTGCATCAACTTGTCAGCCTTACATGCTTGGTCCTCACGTCAAAGCAGAAGTATCTATTAAAAAGTGGGTTTTGTGGTTGGCCTTCCCTAACTTTTCTATATTTGGATCGCTGCGTTGAGTTAACATCACTGTCAGAGGGATTCGGCAGCCTCGCTGCCCTGCGGGAGCTGCACATCTTCGACTGTCCGAAGTTGGCTTCTCTCCCCTATGTGATGAAGCAGCTCTCCGCACTTGAGAGGTTGGCGCTTAATAACTGCAATGAGTTGGATTTGATGGAACCAGGGGTAGCCTTGAGTGGGCTGGGGAGTCTTCGTTCGCTCAATCTTGTGGGGCTTCCGAAGCTGGTGGGTTTCCCAGCGAGCTTGCAATCTGCTGCGTCCTCTCTTCAATATTTTGGGATTGGCGATTGCCAAGGGCTGGAGAAGCTGCCAGATTTCATCCAAAGTTTCACCTGTCTTAAGAAAATTGTGATTCGTGACTGCCCCGAGTTGAGCAGGAGATGCACGGCTGAATCCGGCGAGGATTTTCATCTCATCCACCACGTTCTGCGGATTAACATCGACAATAAAATCTGGGAAAAGGTAAGTCCACCAGCTCCAAAACGCTTATTGCGTGTTGATCTACTCAGGATTTTACTACTATATGAAAGGGAGTTAGTTTTTGTTTGTCTGCACTTTTGTGCATAGATATGTGATTATCTCCTAAACATGAGCTTACCTCTTTATCCGTCTCATTTTCTTGCACTAGAATCGTGATGATGCCTCGCTGACGCCAAGCCTGTAGAGAACGGGCTGGTTTCAAGACTTTCTGCCCAAAGAAAATTGCATTCGAATATTTGGTTGGAGTGGCCTTCCAGGCTGGGCGTCCATACTCTGATACTCCTCGTGTATTGAAGCACATCATGTCTGTGTCATTTGTGCTGCACCCTATTGTGTACGCATACATGTTCGTTCCATGCATGCATACTTTGTGTGTAATAATTGGGTACATTTGCTACTTATTTGTGCAACTTTCATGTGTAACAAACGGCACAAACGTACTATGTACGAACGTATGAGCTGGATACTCATGTTTGTATTTCTAATATCACATCATTTATTTTGCTGGTAACAATGTGTTTTCTCCTCTCTGAACGAGTGAGCTTCAGTGGAGCTACTGGTGACAAATGTAGGGCTAGTTTGGTTTGGTTTCAATTTGTGCCCTACCAATTCATTGGCAATTTTCAATAGTGTTTCTAGTTGTTTGGATTGGTACCAAATTTTAACAACACAGCTCTTAGATAGTACAAGTTTTGGCCATCCAAATTTGGTAGTGCCAAAAGTTGCCCAAATTTTGGCACTACCAAGATTTTGGTATGGCACCAAACCAAACTGGCCCATATACTCGTGTTTTCATGGGCCAAAAGAGCTGGATCGTGTTTGACATACCTGGATGGGCCTCTTTGATGGGCCGGATTCAGTCATAGGCCCAAAATGAAGATGGAGAGAGGAATAAATTTACTTGATATCCCTCTAGTTTTCGCCGAATTTGTCCCTGAACCGAAATAGGCTGGAATAACTCATCTCCCAACTCACAATACCATGATAACTTTATCCCTCGATAGTATAGTGGCCGGTCAACTTTATCCCTTTGGCAATATAGTGGTCGATTTTGGCTGATGTAGCGAGTGAGACCCACGTAGGCCCATATGTCAGCGGCGCCCCCGGAGGTGTTGCGTGTTGGGCACTGCCATGCGCACCATCGGCTCGCGGACGCCGAGGACATGTGCGAGGACTATGTGTCTGTGACAGCGTCATCGTTGGGGAAGGCGCTCCTGTCGTGATCTCGTGGATGAGGCGAAGCGAGCTCAATGCTGCCTCTAGGGATGCAAGTGGATAGTCCCGCTACCTGCATAAAAACTCGCTTGCTAGTTCATTTCTCACATGGTAGTACAAAATTTAGAAGAAAAATGAATTAGAAGTGAGATAAGCGGGCTAAAAAAAACCCGCTTGCCCGCCTCGCTTGCATCCCTAGCTGCCTCAGTCGCCGCCGCCCACTCTCGATGGTCGGGAGCAGCAAGGCAACCTCCCATCCTCCTCCCACTTCTCCTCCTCTTCCTCCTCACCGTCTCGGCACGACTAGTTCTCTCCCGCCGCCACGCCTCGCCGGCTCGTCGTCACTCACCACTGAGATGCTCGACATTGCCGCGTCTCTGTCTCGGGTGTAGGCCTTAGTGTCCATGGAGATCATGTTGCTCCACCAGTCCACCGCCGTGTCCAAAGAGGTTGTGGGGGAGCATGAGGAGGGACTAGCTCTTCTGCGGCTCCACTCTCGAGCCTTCTTGCCGAAGGAGCAGGGACGACACCAGAGTCTAGAGCTATAGGTCCCTCGTGTTAGTCTGCCTCCGCCGTGACTCGGCATGCGCCGTGGCGATGGTGCCGGAGCCAGACGGGCGGACGGGGTGACCAGGTTCGACCTGATGCCGGCGAACATCACGGTTTTCAAGGCATTGGCGACTAGGCGGTGGAGATACCCGATGACAATAGAGTTGTCTGCATTGATGTTGTACAACAATGGTTGATGACCCTGTCCATGATTCGTAGCAACGCGGTCGGCAGTTTGATCCGATTGGATTTTCGATGGCAGATGCCAGTTTGGAGTGGTCAAATTGGACCATCTACTGGGCAATATATGTTAAGTTTGATGACAATTATTGTTTGGACTAGGTTTTGGACAACTTCCACTCGTTTTTCATGCGCGCACTTCCCAAACTACTTAAAAAATTATAGTGGGAAGTTATTTTTTAAAAAAAAATTATATTAATCCATTTTAAAGTTTTTTAGCTAGTACTTAATTAATCATGCGCTAATTTTCCACTCAGTTTTGCATTAAGGGATGAAGGGTTTTCAACCTCTACCATTAAAATAGCAACCTGTATAGCGGGCTTGTGGCCTACAAGGCTACAAGCCCACAAGGAGATGAGCTCTTCTATCATGTAGGCTCTAACATGTGATAATTAGTCAAGAAAAAAATTTACAAGTATCGAATTGTTTTTCGTTTTCCATATCATCTAATTAATCTATACTACTATATACTACTATAAAAGTTGAAAGATGTTTCCGTCAGAATTTTGATACGTCATCCGTGTTTGAATCGGTTTTAATCTATATACTTAATAAAAAAAATTGTAAGGCTTCGTTTTTTTTTCTCCATCCGGATTTTTTTCGTCACTGTTTTCTTCCTTCACGGTTTTTTTATTTTCTAGTTTTTTATGGTCCAGATTATTTTTTGGTCGCCGTTTTCTTCCGTTGCGTTTTTTTTCTCTTGAAATCAAGATACTGCTACTATATGACCTAAATTGCACAGTTTTATATAATTTAAGGGCGAAGAGTTTTAGTATTGAAGATAAAGGGTTGTCAAACAACCTCGACGTAACGTTAACGGACGTCAAGTGAACTTATTCCCCATCGATTTCATCGATTTCGCTTGGGGTCTAACGGTCTAACCAAATCACAGTCCGGTTCATTAGCACAACACGAAACCTGTGGGCCATTGTTGTGTAGTTCGGCCTAATCAGATGGAGCTGACTTAGCTAGCGATGGCCGGGTTGCTGAGCTGAGTAAAATAATCAGCTTTGTGTTGAATGGCAGCGTCACACACCATACAAAGTGGATAGCTCTGATCACTCAGAAGCACAATCTACATTACTTGCAGTATTGCGTCACCAAGGCACGCCAATATGGACGACTCAACAAAACAACTCTTTTGTACCACGATCTATATCTACAGCTGGTGTTTTTCTACCTCAAATCAAATTTCTGGGTCAACAATGATGCGAATTCTGGTGGACACCGGAGCTGAACTTGTGATGGTTATGTCTATCGTCTTGCTCGACTGGCCAATATATGTCGATGGCCTGTCAATACTAGCACCTCCATCAGTTAGCTCAGTTGGCTTCTTTGGATCTGATAATAGTATGCTTTGAGAGTTCAGAACTCTAGTAACATCTGTCATTGTGGGCCGTTCTGTTGGATCTTCTTGAGCACAAAGAAGCGCCACCTGAGTGCATCGCATTATCACAGGGCTTTCATATTCATCACACAATGCTGGGTCTACAAGCTCATGCAACCTTCCATCTCTCCACATATGCCATGCCTGAAATATGTTACAGTTAGTCAGGTGTCCAACACAAATACTATTTGCTAGAAGAAGACCATTAAAACGATTACTCACGTCTCGAATGAGATTGCCAACGGTATCCCCTTGTTTCTCCATTATGAAATTCTTTCGTCCACTAATGATTTCTAGAACCACGACGCCAAAGCTAAACACGTCTGTCTTAAGCGAATAACGGCCTTCCGATGCATACTCCGGAGCTATGTAACCACTGGAAATGGATAGCAGAGGTAGGCATGAGAAAACTGGAACATATATGTTGCACTGCACCATTCTTTATATTTTGTTCAGCTCATACCTGGTTCCCACGACTCTCCTTGTACGCTCTTCTGCTACATCTGAAACCAGTGTTACTGCAGATCCAAAATCAGCAATCTTTGGGTTCATGTCATGGTCTAAGAGGATATTATTTGGTTTCAAATCCCTATGTACAATCAAACAGTGCTTGTGCAGGTAAAGAAGCCCCTCAGCTAGCCCTTTAATTATCTGAAGTCGCTTAGACCAATTTAGCAATGCGCCCTTCCTTTTATCTGTAGAATGATTGCAAAAGAAATGTACTTTAGAGAACATAGTAATTGCTTACATACTGTTCTTTATCAAATCAACAAAGTTTTGGAATCAGACTTTTATGTGTGTGCATGTGTATGAAAGGTGTTTCAAATGTGTTGTTATCAGAAGCATAAGAACTGCTTTATTATGTGCACATTTATTAGGAATTGGATTAAGCCCGTCTCGCAAAACGTATTAAAAAGAGACTGTTTAAAACTTACGGAAGATAATATTGTCTAAACTGCCTTTCTGCATGAACTCATACACAAGAATCTTTTCTTTTTCATGAATGCACCATCCCAATAACCTAATTAGGTTGGTATGCTGAAGCCTTACAAGCTGCAATTCACTTTTGATATCAAATATTGCTGCATCCACAACAAATCTTTTGATAGCAACTGTATGTCCATCAAGTAGCTGGCCCTGCAATAGAATTCATGTAGCATTATATTATAACAAATCATATTTTGGGTAGACAAGGAGTATATACATTCATCACCTTGTAAACAGTACCGAATCCACCAATTCCGACATTTCTGTTCTCTGAAAAACCATCTGTAGCATCCACAAGCTGAAAGAAACCAAACTTCCTAAATCCTGGATAGTTCTCTTCAGTTTGGATACAAAGTTTCATTATTGCCTCCATGTCCATTATTTTCTGTTCTTGCAGGTCCACTGTTACTGGATGAGTGGTAAATGACCCCATGTAACCAACGCAATTTGGACAAAAGTTCAATAACTAAAAATGAGAAATGCTCGACTTCTTTGTACAATAATTAGTGACTTCATGATGTGCAAAAGATATATTACTTATGTGACCAAAAGATATATTCATGGTGTGCGAAAGATAAAACTTAATGAGAACAAATGATATTCATCATGTACTTTATCTACTTCACCTAGTGTAAAAAATGTATGATATCTTTAGCATCTGTATGCTTCTTCTCGCTGAAATTCTGCTTTTTGTTAGATGAAGCTAATGTTGCACATTAGCTGCTATTCTTGTTCAAACTGTGCTTAGTCATTTTTAACTACATTGCAGTGCTATGATGTGATCCAAATAGCCAACACTTGGCCACAAGTCATGATGCTATGATGGATGACTAAAATTTTTTCGAGGGAATGGGCAGGAGCTCTGCCATTTCAATTATAGAAGGAGAAAAACAGAATGGTTTGGTTCAGCGATGGATGACTAAAATGGAGTGGAGATTTTCTCTGTTCCAACGCATTTTCTAAGCATCAGCGGTACACTGTTACATTTATAAAATAAAGTACACTGTTACTGCGACAAATGCAACAATAAGATTATGTTCTTGATGATAAGAACATTTATTGCAATGTGGTTTTCAATTCATAATTAACAACTGCAGGAAACTCATAAAAGTAGTCACCTTCTAATGATTTCCCCCCGATTTCCCTAGGTTTAGTGGCTCCTTGAACATGTATTTCAGTGAACGCCATTACTCTTCTTGAAAACCTAAGATTGGTCAAATATACTCATTATATGCTAGAATCATGAAAAGAGGGTTCTCATTTCAGACCTAATAAAATGGTAGTCATAACAACTGAGTTTTGAACATAAATAAATATAGACCAGAAATGGTCAATGATTCTCTGGTTCCAGCATGAAAATATTCAATATCGGCGATAGTTCGCCTTCAATGTTGACAGTTTTTTTTTCCCAAAAACCGTGATAAGGACATCAGCTCCCGGATTTGATATGGAAAGAAACATTAAGTAATCAGTTATGGGGTACTGAAACAATATCTAACCTTGTGTGATGATCTGAACTGCTTGGGACTACACTGGGCACACCCTCGGTTGCCTGCTAGACAACTGCAGATATCATTCACATGAAATTGGCTTGCACACAAAGTGGACTTTTGGAACTAACAGTGCACAAGTAAGGAAAATCTTATGACTCCAGAACTAACAGTTAGTGCATGTCAAGTTGTTTGACTAAAAGTTGAAATGGCTATGTACCCCAATTCAGGTACAAGTGCACAACAGAAACATTGACAGGAAGGATCACTTGAGCATATCACTTCGATCAGATGAATCATCATAAAAAGAGATCAGCAATTTCTCCTCCATCTCGATACGCCATAATCTTCAGTTTTAAGATGAACCACCCAAATTATCTTATTACTAGAAAAGGATGAAACAAGGGCTTACCGTGACACGACGATTATTGTTGCTGCTGTCGACGAGAGAGATGAGAGGGATGAGGCGGATGTACATGTCAATCTCGTGCTGCGCTGCGCGGAGCTCGTCGGTCAACAAGTCAATGGTAAGTCAAAGCTGCTGACCGGGCATGCACTCCTAGTTCTGACCTTTGCTGGTTTCCAACACCTCCGGCTATTTACTGTGTGGAATCGTGCAGTAGTAATATCTGAGAATCAGGACAGCGAGCAGAGGGGCTGGTCTGCACAAAGGAGTAGTAGTGCTCCTCCCTCCCTTTCAGGCTATAAAACGTTTTGAATTCACCGTTTTGATTTTAGTAAAAGTCAAACTGTTTTAAATTTGACCAAACTTATAGAATAAAGTAGTAGCATTTTCAACACAAGAAAAATTGATTATGAAAATATATTTAATTATTGATTTGATGAAACTAATTTAGTATTATAAATATTATTATATTTATCTATAAATTTACTCAAACTTAAAACAGTTTGACTTTGACCAAAGTTAAAACGGGGGAGTAGATCATTATAGTGTACAGACACAGTGCCAGGGAGCATTCAGGTGTACCGAGCACACGTGGCAAATCAGACGTGATGAGATATGCAGTGAAAATAAATACAGGGCTCATTTGGTTTGGTGCCCTATCAAATTATTGGTAGTGCCAAATTATAGTCAAGATTTGGCACTATCAATATTTTGGTAGAGTTGGTTTATAGGAGTTGTATTACATTTAGTAAATTTTGGCATCAATCCAAACATCAATAAGGTACTGTTTAAAGTGCCAACTATTTGGTATGGCAAATTTTGGCATCAAACCAAAACAACCCAGAGAGCCCAGAGGTTTTGCACTGCATTATTACTGACATTTTTTTGTGGCTTTATACGGGCGTACAGCTCGTACCTGGTTCGATCCCATAACTCTTCTTTTGTGCTCTTTTTTTAACATCTGAAAGACTTACCCGCAAAAAGAAGAAAAAAAAAAGAAACATCTGTAAGACTGAAACCAACGTTATAGCTGATCCAAAATCGTTCATGATCTGAAGGATGTGATTCGGTTTCAGGTCCCGATGTTGCATAAAATTTTCACAGGAGAACACTATCAGATGAGTAGGAGTACATCTTCTTTTCACGTTTATGTGTACTAACGAGTAACGAATGATCTTACAAATGCATTTCCTACTTGCAGTGGACATGATCACGGATGAGAGGAGGGATCCTAGACTCCTGGTCCATATGGACCACGCACAAGAACTGAGCAGAGGCCATCACACTCCGTGCTGTTTGCATTGAATCCAATTCAATTAGCTCGCGTTACTCCTACTCCTCTGTGCTTCGCATGAACACACACCTACAACACTAAAGAAGAACAGTAGCAAAGTAGCAGGGCAGCAGCAGCGGCGTACTACTCCTGGTCCCAAGATTTCACGCGTTAGAGAATCCTCTAACTTATTATCCTCTAATTTTGACATATAAATCCATTGTAGAAAGAATCCATATATCAACTTTCCCTCATCTTGCCATGCCTAGACTGCCAAATAGGCTGAGGATATATCAACTATCCCTCATTTTGCCATGCCTAGGCTGCCAAATAGGCTGAGGAACCTCAAAGGACATATGATCCACAGCACGTGCGGGAAGGAACGTGAGGGGCGAGAGCGCTCGGGGAGGAACGAGGCCGAAGCCACTCGCTCGGTCGCTCCACAACTCGGCTGCGTCGCGCTCTCCCTGCCACACGCGTCTTCGTTATCGCCGGAAAACGGGGAGCCTTCTTTGGATACGCGTGCTTAGTTTTGGTGGGCCCGGTTAACAACGTGGCGTCAAAAATTCCTCTCAATGCCAACGTGGGATGGCGAGGCTGAATGCCATCACACCTCACTATGAAAGCCCTTAGAGCAGGTACAATAGCAGGCTATAAGCCAGCTGCAAACATATTTTAAGTAGATAAATGAGGAGAGAGAAGGCCAGCGGGCTACAGATTTGTAGCCAGCTGCAGCACGGACTCCAAGACGCAGTATGTGTATGACAGGTGGGACCAAGTATTAATAGTGTAGTATGTAACTATTATAGGAATAAGCTATTAGATTGGCTATAGATAAATTAGAGCTAGTAGTTGGCTACACTATTGAACTTGCTCTTATCTTAGAGAAAAATAAATCAGAGGATCTCAGTCCTACTACGCGCTGTTGATGGTGCAAGAGCTCGACCTGGCTGGCTGGCACTGAGCCAACTGGCCTAGTGACCTGGGCATGGATAAGAGCAAGTACAATGACAGGCTATAAGTCAACTGTAAATATATTTTAAGAAGATAAATAAGGAAAAAAAAGGGCAACGGGCTACAGATTTGTAGCCAGCTGCAACACAAACTCCAAGACGCAGCGTGTGTATGACAGGTGGGACCATGTATTAATAGTGTAGTATAAAACTATTATATGAATGAGCTATTAGATTGACTATAGATGAATTGGAGTAGTAGTTGGCTACACTATTAAACTTGCTCTAAGGAAGAAGAAAAAAACGGCTCAGCTTTTCATGGCCGGCGAGGCCAACGGGAAGACGCAACGAAAGCGCGTCGCCTCTCCTCCTCCCGGCGAGGAAGAAAAGCTGCCGCTGCTCGGCGGAGATCCCGATCCTGCTAAAGCCATCGCCCAGGTGGCGTAGCAGGGGCGTCACCTACCTGGGAAGTTTCATCCTTCATGTGCCACGCAATGACAGTTTTAATTCCTCATCAGATCAAGATGATTAAGTTTTTCTTAATTCTTTTTAGCTGAAGGTGATTAGTAGTAGTAAGATTCAAGATGGCAGCAACGGCATGCTAGGACCATATTTTAGTGCTGGTCATCTGCTACAGGCTGGAGTACCTTAAATCCAAAACGGATGCAATTGGTGCTGATATTTTCGGAGGCAGTACAGCACAGTACCACCTAGGATTAGTGTAGTACTGGTACTTTATTTTAGCTGACATAGGATTAGTACTATCCCCAGTGACATCATTAAACGCTCATAAATCGAGCACTGTGTGACCACCAACCTTGTCATTTAAGCGCACACCAACATAAACCATACTCCCATTCTCCTACTGGAGTAGTACCATAAACATAAAACACAACAATCCACATGAGTTGAGTACTAATCTTAAGTAGTACTACCTTCGTCCGTTTTAAACGTAGTTGTGGGTTGTTGTGTTTAACGTTTTAACATATGTCTTATTTAAAAAAATATATTATTAGTATTTTTATTGTTATTAGATGATAATTTTAAATAAAATACTCCATTCGTCTCAAAATATAAGTATTTTTAAACTTCGACACAGTTTTCGAGATGCTACTATTACCAACAATATCTATAAAAATATGTTTTAAATAAAATGAGTTGTATATTATGATAGTTTATTTAATGATAAATCTAGTAACATCAATTTACATGATTTATCTTTTTATTTTTATGTTTTAATAGTCAAAATTTAAAATATTTAATTTGACACTATTCTAAAAAATATTTATATTTCAGGATGGAGGGAGTAAACCGAACGGACAAAAAAGAAAACTCATAATTACACTTGAAATAGAACGGTACGAGTACTAGCAGCAAAGCCAGCAATCCGTTTCTCCTCTACTGAAACTGCAACTAACTGACACGATGATGATGTAGGTGTATCTGCCTGCCCCTCCCTCATCGCCGGCGGTCCACTCCACACGGCGAGTATAGGAGCAGCTCACCAACTCCACCAAAATCTCGCACGCTTTCACTCCCTCCCCTGTGGCTGTTGGGCCTCTGCTCCCTCTCCCGCTGAGCAGCGGGGCCCACATGGCACGCGCGCAGCGAGCGCACACCCAACAAGATTTGACTAATTGCTCGCCCTTTTTTAGCTAGTGTGGGGTGGTTTTGCCTTTGCTCCCTGCCTTCTCCTCGCCAATGTCGCGCCGGAATGATTGTTGCAGCGCAGCAACACAGGCTAGCAAGAAACTCTAGTCATGGCGGCCATCATCACCAACTCCTCTCTCTACTCTAGTCTCTGGCCTCTTTCCTCTGGATCCTGGCATTTTGCATTGTCGTTTGCCGTGTTAGTTTAGTGAGCAGATTGTACTTTGGGGGTGGTTAAAGAATCCGGGGGTATTTGTGGGGTGGTGGATGCTGTGGTGCGTCCGCGCGGAGGACGCATTGGCCGCCGCTGCAGCCGTGGCCGTGGCGTCCGACAAGATGCGCTCCGTGACCCTGTCAGTCTCCTGCTGCTTAATTTACCTGCTTCTCATGGATGTTTGCTGTTGGCCCGTCTCCTCAAGGTTTGGTTCTTTCCTCGCTGTGCGCGCGCGTGTGTGTGCAGGGGCGGCTCGATCCAGAGGGTGATGCGGAGGATTGGCGGCGGCGGCGGTGGCCGGAGATCGGCCGGGTCGAGGGGCGCGCCGCAGCGGGCGGAATGCCTGGGGGCGGGGAGCGGCGACGCGTCGGCGAGCTGCTCCGGGGTTGGTTTTTGTCTTTGATCAAATTAAAGCCCACTTATTTCTTGTTGCCAAGCATGCGTGCAATGGACGTGCAATTTCTTGGTTCCTCGTGAGAAGATTGTTGTTCTGAAAACTCGCAAATGTGGTGTTTTTGGGTGCATCCTGGGGACTGGGCAGTTTCAGACGATAAGATATCTGTGTTCGAGTGCCAAATTTGAGGGGCCCAGATGAAATGTCACTTTCCCCTCTGTGTTCTTCGCATTTCTAGTGTAGTAGATGCAGAGGTTTTGACTGCTTGTTTGCTGCATTCTGAACTAAATTTCTTTTGGATGGATTCTGTCCCGGCAGGTGTCCTAGACTGGGGATTTTGTTTGTTTCCTTTTTTTTTTGGGACAGTTTCAGGTGATATGTTAACCTGATTGCTCTCTGTGTTTCCTCTCTAGGATGATATTAGCAATGGCACTGGCAAGAGGGATGGAAGCAGAAGGGTAAGGATGCGGCGGTACAGATCGGAGCTCGAGCAAGAAGTGAGTGCTTTTCTTGGTGTAATTCTACTTGTGTTTGAGTTCTGACGACTTTTGTTCCTGTTGTTCGATGAAAGTTGGTACTGATGGGGCTAGCTAGTATAGGCTGTGGCATTATCCAATGCTTCATTGAAAATTTATTCATAGAGTGGTCCTCAAATGAAGTCTAATATTTGCTACCTAATAGTTCGCTAAAAATTTAGTTACTCTGACGGAACTATATTTGCATTTCAAATGAGTAAGGACTAAGAGCTAATATTTTCAGATGTTATACATGTTTCAGGTAAAGAAACTGCAGAGGCAACTGGAAGAAGAGATTGACTTGCAGTTGGCATTAACAGATGCCATCACAAATAATGCTACACTGATACTTGAGCCCTCTGCAAAGCTTCCAAACAAGGTACAGATTGCATTTTAGTGGATATTTTGCATGTGTATCTAGATAGCCACTCTTTAATATATTTGCTACTTCAATATTTCACGTGCAGGCACAGGAGCTAATAATTAGCATAGCCTCCTTGGAGAATACTGTCTCAAAACTTGAAAAAGACCTAAATGACTTATGTTACCAACTGTGTCATTTAAGGAACAATACGCGACTTGCAGAAAATAATTCCAGATACTTAGAAACTCTAGCTGAAGAAAATAATTCCAGATGTCTACTGTCTACATCATTACAGTCCCAACCACCGTCAACTTGTAAATGTATTGGGGAGGAAGTAAGTCTTTATTATAGAAATGGTCTCATTTTATAGTGCTTCTTTTGGCATTCAAATACCAACAGTTTTTTTTTCCCTTTTCTGAATTTTTGAAGGGCATATCAACACTAAGAGATACAAAGCTCGGAGAATCTGAGTCAATGCAAGAAAATTTATTCCCTGGGCTTGAGGATCAACAGAACATTCAAAAAGAGAGTGAAGGGAGAGAGAGAGTATCTCAAGATGGGCTTCTCGAAGAGCATCAAGATGTTCCTTCAAATAGATTGTTGGAAAAACACTGGGACGAAGAGGTTTATATTTATCAGTATTAGGCAAACTTGAATTTATGCTTTATCAATATATTTTAAGTTTTCAAAAAGTAAATTTTAGCTTGTTTCTTGGCAGATGCAAGAGTCCTATCCTATGGAAAATGGAGGCAGAGAATATCAGATAATAGATGCATTATCATTTGACCAATCTTATCAGAGGAAAAGCAGCATCAACGGTAATGTGTGGAATGGCAATACAAATAAGCTCTCTGAAGAGATGGTGCGCTGTATGAGAGATATCTTCCTTCGTTTATCTGATTCATCATCCGAGATATCACCAAAGGGGTCTTCTGTTAATTCAATTTCATCAACAGAACGTCTATCTGGCTGTACATTGACATCTGTATCAGATTCATCCTTGATGGCATCAGTGATGCAAAGCCCTTCAGTTGATTCAAACCATGACAGTATCGATGAAGTTAGATACTTCGATCCCTACAATGTTAATGGCAAGGAGGTTCGAAGAGACATTGGGAACTATTGTTCAGTAGCTGAGGTGTCTTGGATGTATGTTGGCAAGGAACAGCTTGCATATGCATCTGAAGCTCTAAAAAATTTCAGGTTTCCTTATTAAACTCTATCTGTAGCTATCATAACTAATGAATTTCATTTCATGTCTAAATAAATAGCCTAGATCAATTTAGAAAAGCAAAACTATAGTAATAATTAATCATGCCAGAAAAATGCTACAGTGGAAGATTCAGTTATTACGAAAAATTCTTCAGTGTTTGTTTCTACCTTGTAGTGCAAAGTATAACTACTTGGTGTTACGTTTGTGAATAAATGATGGACATTATATTATACATGACTTCCATACGATTGCTATTAATTGTTTAAATTACTCTCGTCTGCAGGAATCTCGTGGAGCAACTATCAAAGGTCGACCCTACATGTATGAACTGTGATGAGCGGTTAGCGTTTTGGATTAACCTGTACAATACGTTGATAATGCATGTAAGTATCGGTTCAAATAAAAATGTATGCAAGTATTATCCACTAGATTGCATGGAAATATGATGTTATAATTAGTTATTAGCAAAACAATGTGCCTTTTTTTTATAAAGTGATAATTTTGAAGGTGGTGTTGTGTCGTATATGCCACTGTGGTGTTCTGTTGTAATTTCAGTTTCTTAGTGTATGCTAACCATGGTGATTTCTCATTGAAATAGTATTCCAAAAAAAAAAAAAATCTCATTGAAGTAGCAGTTCCTGCTCTTTGTCTGCACTGTTCTTTATTTTGGGCCATGCATTACCTACTCTCATGTGTTGTGCATGTTCTATTTGAGTTTACCAGGCATATTTGGCCTATGGGGTTCCAGAAAACGACATCAAGCTCTTCTCACTAATGCAAAAGGTTTGTCATCGTTGGCTCTTATTTAAAGATATCATTGGCTTTATAATCATGGTTCTTTAATAAGATGTTAACCAACTTGGTATTGCAGGCCTGTTACATTGTCGGTGGGCAGTCCTTCAGCGCAGCAGAAATAGAGTTTGTGATTCTGAAGATGAAGACTCCAGTACACCGGCCACAACTTGTATATGCACTCTGCTCTTCATTGTCATCTCCTTTCTTCCTTTTCGGCATGCAAGTCGCAGTTAAGCTTATTATTTTCTCCTTTTTCAGTCGTTGATGTTGGCCCTTCACAAGTTCAGAGTTACTGAGGAGCACAAGAAATATTCGATCGATGATGCAGAGCCCCTCGTGTTGTTTGGCCTTAGCTGTGGAATGTTCTCATCACCTGCTGTAAGTATATTTACTTTATCTTGGTTTGTCATCTCAACATGTATATACGGACAGTCTTTTAAAGAAGCTAAAAGTCACCAGTATGTTTCAGGATTACCTTATAATGTTTTACGCCACTGAATATATTCACTCTTAAGCCTGAAACACTTCTAAATCATCTTTTATGTGCCAGTATTTATAACAAAAAAAACTGTCATTTTCATGCCTATCCTCATTTCCAAAATGAAATGTGCGTTTGCTGTCAAACAGGTCAGGATTTTCTCAGCTGGGAATGTTCGGCAGGAGCTTCAGGAATCAATGAGAGACTACATCCGAGCATCGGTTGGTATAAACGACAGCGGGAAGCTCATCGTCCCAAAGCTGCTTCAGAGCTATGCCAAGGGCACCGTGGAGGACTCTCTGCTCGCCGACTGGATCTGCCGTCACCTCACACCAAACCAGGTTGCAGCTGTCCAAGACACTTCGTCGTCGCGGAAGCAGCGGCTCCTTGGAGTGCGCAGCTTCAGCGTCGTTCCATTTGACTCAAAATTCCGGTATCTGTTCTTGCCTGACAAGTGACAACAGTTGTTCCAAGCACTGAACCAAGCTGCCCTGCCAATGTTCAGAAAGAAACCAAGAGTAGGCATTTTGAGGAACTGAAAAAAATATGAAGAGATCAGCTGTACATGTTGTAAATCCTAGATTCCTAGGGTGATTCTTTTTGGCTTGTAAAGATCGTCAGTTCGTTTGTAAGCCATGTATACTTATAAACTGTAGTATAAAAAGGTTTGTGTATAATTTGCCTTCTTTTTAGCAGCTTTGTTTCATCAATCAAGATGGTCTAGGATGCAGACAGTTTTTCTTCAAGCTTCCTGCTGTCCTGAGCTCCTGATTGTAGCAGCCCCGACCGTGATGATCAAGACAACAAATAATGTTTGGCATGACCATTTGCATTATTGCATGGCACTAACAAATGCTGATAACTTGATAAGACATTCTTTTGGTGAGCAGACAAAAGGTTTCCATGATTAACTGCTCTCTGTCTCCGGTGGTTCAGTTTCTGATCGGCGCATTGACTAGAACAGCGCATTGCTGAGCTTTCCTAGTACTACCAAACAAACCCCCTAGTAGCTCCGGATGAGCGGCGGAGTCGGCAGGCGGTACAAGTGTTGGTCACCGGAATCCGGCTCGGCGGCGGCGGCGGTGGCGGTGGCCGGAGATCGTCCGGGTCGAGGGGCGCGCCGCAGCGGGCGGAATGCCTGGGGCCGGCGAGCGGCGACGCGTCGGCGAGCTGCTCCGGGGTTGGTTTTTGTCTTTGATCAAATTAAAGCCCACTTCTTTT
>CM020182.1:15345893-15465176 GCA_009805545.1 Oryza longistaminata | reverse complement strand
TGTCATGCAAATCTAATGTAGAGGAATCGAAAAGGTCAATAATCTCGTAGCTGCTTGGGTAGCCTACGGCCTACCAATAAATTGAACCTGGATAATGGAATGCAACCTAAAACCGTTAAAAATTAGTGGGAAGCACTAACCAACACGGACAATGGGAGGTGACCCAAACTTTTAAAGATTGATGGGTGACCCAAACGGTTAAAAATTGGTGGGAGGTAGGAGTTTTAAAGAGAGGACTACGCATTCTCATCCTCCTTGTAATCCGATAGATATGGAATGAGAGTAACCAGCGAATCTTTAAACATAAGGAGGTCATGTCATATTTCCTCTTCGTCAAAATCAAGCAAGAGGCGCAGATTTGAGCGATGGCATGAGCAAAGTGTTTATGTGATCTTTTGCCCATTTATGTACAATGTATAAGGCTTTCCTCTTTTATTGTCACTGAGGTTATATTTTTCTCATTCTTTATTCAATAAAAAGGTACCATCTCATGCTATTTTTTCTTAAAAAAAGTCAATAATCTAGATTGAAGTATTGAACTACACACCTCGTCGTCGTGTTTTTTTAGAACTCTCGTCCTCGGAGTTGAAAAATGTATCATGCAGGGTTGGTGAACAATTCACACGTGCCCACGTGCCACGGTCAACTCTTTTTTTTTTTTTTGGCATTTGTAAATTTACCACTGGTTTTTTCAATATTGCAAGAATGCCACTCGAATGATAGTTCTAGATTTCTAGTGGTATTTTTGTACTATGTTTTTCAGTGGCAGTCTTGCAATAACGATTGAAATAGTGGTAAATTTGTAATTGACCTTTTTTTTTTTCTTTTTATAACGCACAAGAGTTGGTGAGCAATTGACTGCACTCTGTGTTGACCACAGCCTAATCCTCGGATTTCTCCTGCTCGAGCGGATTAGGGTATGGTGGCGCCGTGGCGGCCTCCCTCCCCGACGAGGGAAAAGGGGAACATCTGGACCTCCCGTGCGACAGCGCGGCGACCTCCTCGTCCGCCTCGTCGGCAGGCGCGGTGTCCTCTTCGACGGCGCCGCATCTCCGGCGACGTGACTACGGGCGCGGCGTGAATGGTCAGCCGCTTCTCCATCTAAATTTGGGCAAACATTTGCCCTTTTTTATTTTTTCCGATTTCGAAATCTACCTACAGGAGTAGTAGTACAATGTTATCAAGGACAATCTTGGAATAAAATTAAACCTACTCCCCACAATTACATGGACAATCAAGCTAGTTTACCTCATTGTGAATAGCTAATATGGTCCCTGAAGTTTCGAATCGGGCTCAGTTTAGTCCTTGAGGTTTTAAATTGTCCAAACAAGTCCTCCAAATTAATCATTTGGGTTAGTATAATCCTTGGACCCACAAAAAAATGCCATGTGAGCATGCCAAGTCATCCTCGCATGTAGTGGTATGAATGAAATGACAATTCTACCCTTATATACCATATAGAAAAGAAAGAAAATACACAAACAAAAAAATAACAGGCCAACTTAGGCCCAACATTATTGGGAGGGTGGCCAACAAAGGTATTTATATGATCAGTGCTTGGCTGCAGCAATCGTAAGTGACAATTCCAAAACGATCATACACGTGTGAAACATTTGTTTTCTTTTTTATATGGTATATAAGGGTAGAATGGTCATTTCATTCGTATCGTTGTATGCGAGGATGACTTGGCATGCTCTCGTGGCACTTTTGTGGGTCAAAGGACTATATTAACCCAAATAATTAATTTGGAGGACTTGTTTGGACGATTTGAAACTTCAAGGACTAAACTGAGCCCGAAGCGAAACTTCAGGGACCATATTAGCTATTTCTTTTTTTTTAAAAAAAACATATTTTTACCCTTTACATATAGTTCAAACCTTTCATCGCAACTAGTAATATACAAGAAGTCAAGAACATCGGGGCTCCCTGGTTCGCTCTGCATGTGTTGAAAATTATTCTCTCTGTTTCACAATGTAAGTCATTCTAACATTTCCCATATTTATATTGGTGCTAATGAATCTAGACATATTCATTAACATTAATATGAATGTGGAAAATGCTAAAACTACTTACATTGTGAAACGGAGGAAGTACGTGACATGTACTAGAAAACATGCTCGCTGATTCAGGTTGACTGTCTGTTGGCACTGATCCGGAGATCTTTTTTGGTGCGTAACATCCAACTTGCAGAAGATTAATCCGTTTGGGTGAAGCTAAAGGCCCCGTATACCCTCGTGCTCATGGCTTCAGCACTACAACTCTCAGGCAT
Organism: Oryza longistaminata; assembly: GCA_009805545.1. Classification (NCBI taxonomy): domain Eukaryota; kingdom Viridiplantae; phylum Streptophyta; class Magnoliopsida; order Poales; family Poaceae; genus Oryza; species Oryza longistaminata. Next base: position 15,462,907 of record CM020182.1, on the reverse strand, counting down.
ATTTTATCATGGTGTTTTTTTTCGATAATGATCATGGTGTTTGAATCAATACAGTTTGATTATATGGTTTTCAATTTCTCTTTCTGACCAAGACACATGGTTTCAATTTTCAGGCAAGATCCACAAATCAGCCGCGCTGTTCTTTGGCCTTGCTGTTGTTCTGCTCTCCTTTGCATCTCCGACCAGCTCCTGCACGGAGCAGGAGGAGAGTTCCCTCATCGGCTTCCTAGATGGTCTCTTGCCAGGCCGCAACAGCAGCCTCAGCATGTCATGGGTGAAGGGTACAAACTGCTGCAAATGGGAAGGCATCACCTGCAGCACTGATGGAACAGTCACAGAAGTCTCGTTGGCTTCCAAGGGCCTCCAAGGGCACATCTCGCCATCTATCGGCAATCTTATCGGGCTTTTGCACCTCAACCTGTCTCACAACTTACTTGATGGCAACCTACCAATGGAATTGGTGTTCTCCAGAAGCATCATCGTCCTTGACGTCAGCTTCAACCGCCTAGATGGTTCTCTGCCAGAGCTGCAGTCTCCTAGCAATGGTTTTCCTCTCCAGGTACTGAATATCTCAAGCAATTTATTTACAGGGAAGTTCTCATCCAAACAGTGGGAGGTGATGAAGAGTATTGTTGCTCTTAATGCAAGCAACAACAGCTTTATAGGGCAGATACCATCTTCTATCTGCGTCAACGCCCCATCACTTGCAATCCTTGACCTTTCTTACAACCAATTCAGTGGCAGTATTCCCCCGGAGCTTGGAAATTGCTCCAAGCTGAGAGAGTTCAAGGCTGGCTACAACAATTTTAATGGAGCTCTCCCTGAAGAACTCTTCAGTGCTACCTCGTTGGAGCACTTGTCTCTTCCTAGCAATGATTTACAGGGAGTTCTTGATGGTTCTGACATATTAAAACTCACCAAGCTGACTGTCCTTGATCTCGGATCGACTGGGCTCAGTGGGAACATCCCGGATTCTATTGGCCAACTAAGCACATTGGAGGAGCTCCGGTTGGATAACAATAACATGTCTAGTGAGCTGCCATCGGCCCTAGGTAACTGCACAAATCTGAGGTATCTCAGCCTCAGAAACAACAGATTTGTGGGAGATCTTAGCAAAGTCAATTTTACCCGGTTGAATTTGAGAATTGCAGATTTCTCAATTAATAACTTCACTGGTACAATTCCAGAAAGCATATACTCATGCGGCAATCTAATTGTGTTGCGGCTGGCTTTCAACAAGTTTCATGGCCAGCTCTCACCAAGCATCGGCAATCTGAAGTCCATGTCCTTCTTTTCAATAGCCAATAACCATTTCACAAATATCACAAATGCACTTCAGATACTTAAGAGCTGCAAGAACCTTACCGCCGTTTTTATTGGAACCAACTTCAAGGGTGAAACCATATCAAAAGGTGAAACAATTGATGGTTTTGAGAATCTTCGGGTACTGACTATAGATTCTTGTGGATTGGTTGGACAAATCCCCGCTTGGGTATCAAAGCTCAAAAAACTGGAGGTGTTGGATTTATCAAACAATATGCTCTCTGGAGAAATACCATTTTGGATTAGTGATCTGCCTGTTCTTTTCTATTTAGACATAACAAACAACAGTCTTACAGGGGATATCCCAGCTATGTTGATGAACATGCCGATGCTACAATCAGGGAAGAATGCTGCCCAGTTGGACCCAAATTTCCTTGGATTGCCTTTTTATTGGACACCATCACGTCAATACCGCTTGCTCAATGCTTTTCCTAACGCATTGAATCTAGGTAACAATAGTTTCAAAGGAGTGATTCCCCCAGAGATTGGTCGTTTGAAAATGCTCGATGTCTTCAATGTCAGCTTTAACAGGTTATCTGGAGAAATACCGCCGCAGATATGCAACCTCACAAATCTGCAAGTGCTAGATTTATCAAGCAATCAGCTCACAGGTGAACTACCGGCCGCACTGACTGACATGAACTTCCTTTCTATATTCAATGTTTCGAACAATGAACTAGAAGGTCCAGTTCCAACTGGAAGACAGTTTGATACATTTCTTAATTCTAGCTATAATGGGAATCCAAAGCTGTGTGGCCCTATACTCAGCAACAATTGCAGCCCCACTAGAAGAGAAGAAACCTTCACCTCGGAACGGCACAACTTACGGCGTCCATTAGTCATTGGAATCACCTTAGGAGCACTTGTTGCTCTTGCTTTACTTGCATGCTTCTTGATTGCGCGGTTGGTATATGATGATCACACCGAAAGCCTAACTCACCTTCAAATGCGGTACCGAAGATAGATGCTTAACAGACTCAGTTTTTTTTATTTGATTCTGATGCCAACATTTATGGTTTAATCACCTTTAAACTTCTTTGTATGGCTGCTCATATTGTTTTTTTTTTTTTTGGCTCTCGGATAGCCTGAAATAGCATGCTACTAAATGGTTATGTGAATTTACTGAATCAACTGTATGAACCAAGTTATATCCAATTTCAGGAATCAGATGAGGGGAATTTGCTAGGCTTTGCATTTGTGCCAACTCTGAACAATGAAGAAATGGGTGAAATGAGTAATATAAAGTGATGACTAATTTAGGTGATGAAAGTTCTGTTTCTGTCTGTCTAGGCGGCTAGGCCGTAGGCTTGCAAGCTCAGAACATTGCGTTCAAGGTGATTTTTAAGTTCAAATCTTCTCGAATATGAGAGTCATTGGAGATTTGAGTCCTTGTTTGCTTGACCTCTTCCGCCGTGGATTTGTTAACTGGTAGTTGAGTAGTTGACCGCCACTCTGCAGACTTTACTTTGAGTTCACGCAAGTGTCTGAAACTCTGAATCCTTCGGACCTGCTGCGCGCTCGCCCACTGCACTGTCGATGAACAAGTGGTCAGAGTTGCTTGTTTTGTTCCTCTGATCACAGAAATGAAAAGAGAATGAATATTATGGCCTTATGGCATGGCAGTGCTTACTGATGTTGATCAGCTGGCATTTGAAGACGAATCACAAGCTACAACTCAAAATATGTGCTGCTCACAGCAAGCAAAACTTTTCTGTGAGCCATATACATCGTGTAAAAGATTATCTACTACTATACTACTATCTGTGAACTTGAAATTCAGAGAAATACTCACTTGCAGAAACTATATTTGGCCATGCACTTGGGAGTACAATATCCTCTCAAAAACTAACAGTAGCCATCCCGAAACCTATAGCGAATTAGCGACTGACATCGACAAAACTCTGCTAGCTGCTCCAATATTCTTCCGTTGTTCGGTAAGCAGACGAGGTTTCCATGATTACTGTTCTATGTGTCCGGTGAGTCAGTTCCTGACGGCGCATTACTGGAAGGACATTGCAGTTTGTAGAGTTTTCATGCATATACCCTATTCCCGTCGTCCCATAAAAAACCAACCTAGTATTGGATGTGACATATTCTAGTACTACGAATCTGGACATACCTCTATCCAGATTCATTGTACTGAAATATTGCGCCAATATTCTTCCGTTGTTCGGTAAGCAGACGAGGTTTCCATGATTACTGCTCTCTGTGTGCCGTGAGTCAGTTCCTGACAGCGCATTACTGGAAGGACATTGCAGTTTGCAGAGTTTTCATGCATATACCCTACCAAACAGGCCCTCCAAATGAGCGCCGGCGCCGGCGCCGATCACTGGAGTCCGGGGCGGCGGCCGGCGCCCGATCTCCTGGGCCAATTTACGCCAGTCGAGCCGAAAGAACCACGTAGTCCAACTGATTGAGCCGGATTTAGCCATGGGCCCATGGCCCATGGGCCTATCTTGTGGCTGCATCTCGCGGTTTAATCGATCAGTTACGGCCCGTGTAGGCGTGCAACCCACCAGTGCACCGGCCTACTCCGCATAGGGTTCCAGCTTACGTCACGGTAACGTAAGTTGGAATCTTCTGGAGTGTGAGAATCACCCCGGAGAATTGAAGCTTCTATTCTCAGCTCTGCACCGTACGTTGACTCGTCACCGATAGAGTTGGGTGCAGGGTTTACAATACCAGGCGGTTACCGTGGTTACCATGCACGGTAACCTTTTCGGTTTTGAAATCACGGTATATCTCGCGGTGACCACGCGGTTTTCGCGGTGACCGCGCGGTTTTCGCGGTGACCCGTCTTACCGAGGGATGCGGTAACCGTCTTACCGTGGGGTGCGGTAACCATGTCAAAAACGATAAGGAAAACCTGGTTAGGTGCACGCGAATGTCTGAGCTACTCTAAACACAGACTCGCCCTATCGCTGTCCCACTCGCAATTCGCCACTGTCGATAAAATCGGTACTCCCAGCATGTACTGATCAACTGTCATTGTGAGGATAACACTAGTAGTAAGCTACTATAACTACTCCTATAAGACCGAGTTTAGATCCAAAGTTTTTCTTCAAACTTCCAACTTTTTCATTACATCAAAACTTTTCTACCCACACAAACTTTCAACTTTTCCATCACATCATTCCAATTTCAACTAAACTTTCAATTTTGGTGTGAACTAAACCCACCCTAAGCCAACTATATGTCTATATAAGAGATAAGAAAAATAAAAAATGCTGGCTCTATTGCAAGAGCAAACTCTACACATATTTTAAAATATTTACAATATAAATTCAAAATGAGAGAAAAGAAAATATAGAGCCAACCTTATAGTCTACCTATGTTAGCTTTAACATAAGCTAATAGCTAATGATTAGCTAGACTATCAAACTTGCTCTTGGACGAATCGGAAGCTACAGCACAACAACGTGGCTGTGCACACTTCACAGCAAACAAAATTTATTTTAATACTAGAGCTTATATGAGCCGTATACTACCTCCGTCTCAAAATAAGCATAACCATGAGTTTTCGTGTGCAACTTTGATAGTCCGTCTTATTTAAAAAAAATTATGATTAGTATTTTTTTATTAGATTATAAAACATGAATAGTACTTTATACGTGACTTATGTTTTTTACTCCCTCCTTACCAGAATATAGCAACCTAGTACCGGATGGGACGTATCCTAGTACTAAGAATCTGGACATGCATGCCCCATGCCCAAATTCGTAGTACTAGGATACGTCCAATCTGTTTCTAGGCTGCTATATTCTGGGACGAATGGAGTAGTTTTTTTTAAAAAAAAAAATTAAATAAGAAGGACGATTAAAGTTGGATACGGTAACTCATTGTCACGCCCAGAAATTTAGGATCTTTGTGCTATTAAAATTATTTCTTGAGCTCCGAAAATTCACGCGAAAATTTCGGAGAATATTTAGGGCACAAAGAATATTTAGGGCACGAAGATGATCTTTGTGCTATTAAAATTATTTCTTGAGCTCCGAAAATTCACGCGAAAATTTCGGAGAATATTTAGGGCACAAAGAATATTACAAAATATTCTCGGCCAATGATTTTTAAAGGAAAATTTTTAAATTCCCTCAAAAATTCACTTGATTAAATTGATTTAACTTTTATTTAATTTCTAGAAAATGTATTATTAATTGATTTTTAATCCCGAACGAAAATCGGGGCGTTACACTCATGGCTACCAACTATGGAAGTAACGAAATTCCAGAGTTTTTGACCCTGCACTCTCTTCGGTCTCAGAGGTTCTAGAGTCCATCCTTTCGGAGAGTCATCTGAGATCGTTAGCTGGCATTGCTACTTTTGGAGATTTTTTGGGAGTGTAATGTGGCTCTGCCCCTTCCCGCTGACTGGAGTTGTGTTTAGCCTGTCATAGTAGTTTCTTTCCTTTTGCTTGGTTTTGTTTTTTTTCTCACTTCCCCTAGCATAAGCCGGTCTAGTTAACTTGTGTTGTGTAACAAAAAAGTTTCTTCTAATATATTAATGTGTAATTCTTTTGCACATTCACGAAAACTCATGGCTGTGTTTATTTTGGGATGAGAGAGTACTGTATTCTCTAAAAATACGTGAAAAATGTCAAATCAGTATGGTTGAAAGTTTCCTGAAAAAAATGTCTACTGCTCTGAACTCTGAACTTCAGGAAACATGTACTCGCTCGCAGAACTGCCCATGCACTTTGGAAAGTCGGGCGGCAGCAGAATACAATATCCTCTGAAAGAAACATCAAACAGTCGCCATCACAAAGCGTGTGGTGATTGACATCGACAAAACTAGGCTGTGTTTAAACTTTAGTCATTTTCCATCCCATCAACCTGTCATACACATACAACTTTTCAGTCACATCATCTCCAATTTCAACCAAAATCCAAACTTTGGATCCAACTAAACACAGCATGCATTAGCAAATACTCCCTCCGTCTCAAAAAAAGACAAACCCTGGTTTCCGTGCCCAACATTTGACCGTCCGTCTTATTTGAAAAATTTTTGAAAAAAATTAAAAAGACAAGTCACACATAAAATATTAATCATGTTTTATCATCTAACAACAATAAAAATACGAATTATAAAAAAATTTCATATAAGACGGACAGTCAAAGTTGGACACGCAAACCCAGGGTTTGCCTTTTTTTTTTTGACGGAGGGAGTAGCAACTAACCACAACGTACAAACACTAGAAAATTTGCAACTTGAGTCTTAAACAAATTAACCGCCCTTTCCGCACCCAATCAGCCAGAGAAACCCAACAGCCAAAGTCAAACGTGCTGCCGGAGCATAACTTTTTTCTATATTGAGATCAAATCCAAAAATATACTCCTATAAACTTGCAAGAACTTCCCTGGTATCTCCTTTTTAAATATCCAGATTGCAGAGTTCATTATTCACATTATTTGTTAGCTCCTTCGTCATTTCTTTTTGAACGACTCGCAACCAGAGTAGACGTAGTTCATATTGTAGAATATGAAAAAAAAAAAAAACAAGATTACAACTTTATAACCAGAAAAACAAAGAAAAAAAAGGTCACCACCCACTCACCGATAGCTAACACATGGACCTAGGAGATTGAATGTCCCACATATATCCACTGCTTGACAATAAAATCCAATATCCCCACAACGGAATTGTCAAAAAAAAACTTTTACAAGTTTTCTTTTTTACCTCCAATACATTCAGATTTATGACCATCAAATATTCTTGAGATTTATGCATAAAGGAAAAAATTGTTAGAAATTTTTTTCACACATGTCACGTATAAAATCGCGGTTACTAATCACAATGTAATTACATTTCGACTATATTATAGTTACATCTGAACTTTTTCACTAAAAAATAATACTCCCTATAATTCTTCACCGTTATAGTTACATCTGAACTTTTTCACTAAAGAATAATACTCCCTATAATTCTTCACCGTAGTTAGTGTGCACCTCGCCGTGGAAGGAGAAGACCGGCAGTAGCGACGACGTCGATTATTAAAAAAAAAAAAAACCAACAATATATGCCGACTCTTCGAGTCCAACCTGAGCCGGATCATGAGTTGATGACTTCTCGCGATGCACTACGCGAACGCGGCGCTGCCTGCCTGCCGCCCCGCCTGCACGTACGCCGCAGTTGACTCGCATTACAATATGCAGCTCAGCTTTCAGTTACAGCGTCAGATAACGTTATACAATGGCGACCTCTCCAATCTTCTTGCGCCAGCTGATACTTAATTTGACAATCTCTTCTCCTTCCTCGATTTGCTCCCTGCTCCATCGCCATTCGCCAAGCCTAGCTATCAGATCGGTCGCGGTGGACTTGGGAGCATGCGCGGCAACTCGGTCTCTTCGCCGCCATGCACGTCGTGGTGATCTTGCCACGGCGGAGAGCCGGAGATGAGTAGCCGCTGAATTTTCATTGCCAAATAGGGGAAAAGGTTTTGTTATATCAGGTTAAGAGTTTGTAAGGGGGAGGAGAAGATATGTTTCCAAACATCTATTACATCTCGATCTTGAGCTGCGAGGTTTTCTGCCCAAAGAGCTGCTTCGTTAACCCCGCGCCGAATGCACGCTGCGATCGAAGGTGGTTGTCCTATGAAGACTACATCGTGCCTATGATTCCAAAGCACCTAAAAACAGAGCAGATAGAAAACTTGGAAATGCTTCACTGGTAGTTCGCTGGTTGGAGCGAGACGGTAGAGTACGCGCTAATTAGGAAAACCGCTCGCTAGGAGCACCGACTGCCGCATGTACTCGCTCCACCCCTGCCTCATGGTACCCACAGCCTCTTCCACTGTCAAACAATTGATCAAGAAGCATCGCCAAACATTAAAAAAAAAAATCTCCAATCTGAATATCTGATACTGATCGATGAACAGTTGTAGAACTAGGCTGCTAATCACCTGTTTTTCCTATGCTGAAATTGGAAGCAGGAGGAACAGGCAGCATGTGAGGTTGTATTCTCAATTAATTGCACTGGCCCATAATTAATGCTATGAGGATTAATACCACCTTGTAAGCTTAAGTGAGGAGATCTCAACTTAAATAAGAAGCTACTAGAGAGCCCCTATTGACCGGTTGAGGTGATGGTAGGATTGTCACATGCGTGTGCGCACACGCCTAGGCGAGGCAGGCGGCTGCTGCCTCTCTCTCTCTCTCTATTTTGTAACGGACAAGAATTGAATCGATGTTAATTCGATTAATCAATTCTATAACAAACGAGAATTGAATCGACGTTAATTTGGTTATTAATCAATTTTGTATTAATGAGTGGATGCATTCCAACGGATTGATTTCGCTGTTAATTACAGAATTGAATCGGATTGATTTCAATTTAATTACTCCTAAACATGAGATACCCGTTCATCGTCTCACACCGAGCTTCCTCACTGGTTCCTCTCAGTTCTATTATTGCGCTAGCCACTGCTTTCCCTGGTCCTGTTCACCTTGGCACACGGATAAACGGGACGAGCAGGCCTCTGGAACTTCACCCGCTTGTGTACTTGCATGGGTAGGTGGGCAATCAAGTTTTTGGGTAACGTTCTCGGGCACGACTGCTCTGCGTCATCTACGTCAGGCTCTGCTTCCTCTACGTTAACATGTCTGTTGCTGCTGCTGTTGGAGGTGGCGAGGGCGTAGGGAGTGGTGGCGTTACTGAAGGAGACGGATCTAGGAGCATCAACACCAATGAAGGCAGTACTGCCTCACCATCCAGCGGAGAACCATTCTCGAGGTATACTTCTATTCTCCCAATTCTACTAGATGTTTCATTGTTTATATTCATCGCAATGTCAGTATTGCGTTATCATGTGAATGTTGATGCTTATATTATAAAAAGTATGCTCATGTTGCTTACATCTAGTACTGTCACTAGACCAAATCCTATTGCAAATGTAATGTTTATTATCTTGTTATTTTAGATTAAAATACGCTGAATTGTGACTATATTTCCAACAGTATGCACTAGCCTGTCTTAGCCTTTTATTTGACCAGGCAACCAGCAGATATCTTGCCTAATTGCATAAAAAATTTAATTCTATGTCTTTGTGTACTTAATTAAAGTTCTTTATTTAGGGAAAACGAGTTACAGATATCGTTTGTAGTTAATGGTACCATCTATGTGTACACGCTCTACTAAATCATTTTAAAGGATAACAGACGTAAACACAATTATTGGACCATCTCGTGCAAAATACTCACCTCTTGCAACTTTTCATGAATGAAAATAGAGCATTTTATTCCTGATATATTTCTAAACAAATCTGTTAGCATTTATTTTATTTCCTAAAGCCTCTCCAGTAGGTGTATGTGCTCAGTTATCATGTATAACATCAGATAACATTGTTCTGTTTAACTGTTATTTTTGCATGTGCTTCTAAACTATTCATATCATGCCATGCCAATATTAGTGCCACACTTGTTTTCAAAGCTAAAAATATGTTATTATTAGTTGGTGAAAGATTCATCTATAAATGTGTTGCTCTGATTTTTGAAGTAGCGTTCTCAGAGCTTGTCTAGATCCAATTAGTTCTGACTGTTGTTTTGATGTTCTAAGCTTGTACCAAATGTCTTTGCTCTGTAGGAGTCTAGGAGATGGATTTAAGCATATATATAACATTTTATTTTGAAATTGATTCGAGTCTGAAGCTCCTTTCAGGTTTGATCAGTTCTTTTGGTGAAATTGGTGTCGCCGAAGTCGTGTATTTATGTGGTCATGTCATGTGTTGCAACGGATTGCTGGTTTCTCTTTCAAATATGGTCTTTCCAAAAATGGCCATACATATTTTTAAACCGTTCTTAAATGCTGGACAGAGGATTGTGATACAAATGGTGATTATTGATGAAACAATAGAAAACCATAAATTGATATTTATTTATGCATGTAGCAAAATAAGAACCATCTTATAAAGTAGTCAGATCAACCATTACAGATCAACATGGTAATAGTGAACAGATTACTCTTGATTGAGACTTGGAACTTTTATAACTAAAGGCTACTCCTGTTTGTAATAATTAAATTTAAAAAAATGTGGACCTCAAAGGCTCAAACAAGTAAAATATTTTTTAAGTAGGAAATGAACTTTTTTAACATGGGTTTCAAGTGCATATATATATTTACTTAGCACGGACAAATTACTAGTCTGTAGATAGTTAGGATTCTACTTGACACCAAATCTACCTGTTAAAAATATATATAAGATCATTAAGAATTGGGAGAGAGGAGGAGGAGAGGACGGTGATGATGACAGGAGGCATACGTATTAACTACGTACGCACGCACGGAGACGGAAATGAGGCTAGGTGGGACATATAATTATCTGGTTTGTTTAACGTCAATCAAATCTAATCCAGCTAATCCAAAGTACGGTTTATAATGTTGGACTCATATATTTAAGTGAAAAAAAATTCTCGAATAATAATTGAATATTGCATCCTCATAAGTCAGAACCTGCAGGAAGTCAACCAGGAGGCCTTACTTGGTACAGTTGTACTCCTAGTAGCGTGCATTGCAACCAGGAATCCACCTGTACGTGCACGTTGCCCGCGTCGGCCGCACAAGGACAGCGCGCGACGCAGCCCGCTTCACTTCGGCACCTCGCCGCGCCACGCCACACCACACGGCAGCCATGGCGTGCAGGATTGCGGCCAGGTGCACGCGGCCACGGCGGAGAGAGGAACGGTGGCCGGCCGCGGCTACGCGCGCTGCGGAATAGTACAACGTCCGCTGGAAAAACCGCCCAACAGCTGCCATCACGACTCGACCAGCGAGTTTTTTTTTAAAGATAATGGAAGCTTTATTGGGATGAGGATTTTCATCCCTCGAGGAGATATCCCCTCGTTGTTTGCCTATCATTTAAATAGTTATCAAAAAAAATAGATTAATACAAAATATATCACTCCACAAACATGCTTAACCAAATTCAACTTCTACAAGTTTCAAAAAAATTTGTTACAATTTGTAGAAGTTGAATTTAAACTTGCATGTTTTGGTATGATATATTTCATATTAATCTATGTAGCCAATTTTTTCATATTTTTTATTAGTATTTAGGCGGCATGCACGAAACAAAGGGATATCCTCTCGAGGGATGAAATCACTTTCCCGTTTTATTGATCGTCATTCTGAGAATACTTCCGGTCTCTGCACCACGACAGTGCATACAACCAGCAAACTCCAACACACTCAAAAAAAAAAAAGAGAAAAAAATACTAGCGTGCAACATCAAGGCCCTACAACCCGAAGACTAGGTCGTGACCCATATGCCAGGGTAAAAAACTCTTTAACCACTTGCTATAAATGTAGACAAGCCGAAGTGACAACGAGTGACGTCGACGAATTAACTGAAGCCTTTCTGCTATTTTGTCCACGCCGGATCAAACTTTCACTAAGCAGCTAGGCCATGTTTATTTCAGGGTGAAAAGTTGTTGTATGTCACATCGGATATACAGACACATATTCGAAGTATTAAACGTAGTCTAATAATAAAACAAAATTACAGATTATGTATGTAAATTGTGAGACGAATTTCTTAAGCCTAATTAATCCATCATTCGCAGATGTTTACTATAGCAATTGTTAAATCATGGCGCAATTAGGCTTAAAAGATTCGTCTCGTAATTTACACATAATCTGTGTAATTAGTTTTTTATCTTTATTTAATACTCCATGTATATATCCAAACATTCGATGTAACAGGCTAAAAAGTTTTTATTTGAGAACTAAACAGGGCCTAACCAGAACAGTAATTAAAGCACAACAAGGTAATGTGCATCTGTGCAACTTGGGGGTCTTAAACTAGTCTTAATTAGCTGCCGTCAACCATAGCCTATGCGTCCTTCTGCAGAAATAGAAATCATGGGGATGTCCTGAAGGGGCTGAAGCATTGCCTAGCTTTTTTAATCTATGGATGTGTTGTGTAGAACTCAAACAAATGATGGATGTGTGTATTGCCACCATACCGATGACACAGTTGACTCGCATTGGTACGAATCTGGACATATCTATGTCCAGATTCGTTATATTAAAGGAATGTAACACAACTACAAAAATATAAAGTCTTACGATCTGCAGGAAGGAGAACTCCCCCAGGTGCTCACATCCAGCCAAAACGGAAAACGTATCGTTATATATATATACAACAGTGAACTCTCCAATCAGATCAACCGCGTTGGACTTGGACAGCGATGCTCGACGTAGTGAACTAGTGATCATGCCACGTAGAGAGCTAGAGATGAGTTGCCACGTCGTCGTTTCGGGAGTTCTTGTGCTGCTTTTGGCCGCCACCATCTGCGGTTGTGCAGCTGCGTGCGTGGAGGCCGAGAGGGAGGCGTTGCTGTCCTTCCTCGCCGACGCCGCGCCGCGGGCAGGCGATGGCATCGTCGGCGAGTGGCAACGGTCGCCGGACTGCTGCACGTGGGACGGCGTGGGGTGCGGCGGCGACGGCGAGGTCACGCGTCTGTCGCTGCCGGGACGTGGGCTCGGCGGGACGATCTCGCCGTCGATTGGCAACCTCACCGCGCTCGTGTATCTCAACCTATCCAGCAACGGCCTCTCCGGCCCTTTCCCCGACGTGCTGTTCTTCCTGCCCAATATCACCGTCGTCGACGTCAGCTACAACTGCATCTCCGACGAGCTAACTGACATGCTGCCGCCGGCGGCGGCGGACATTGTCCGAGGCGGCCTCTCGCTTCAGGTGCTCGACGTGTCGAGCAACCTCTTGGCGGGGCAGTTCCCGTCCGCGATCTGGGAGCACACGCCGCGCCTCGTGTCGCTGAATGCCAGCAACAACAGCTTCCGTGGCTCGATCCCCTCCTTGTGCGTGAGCTGCCCGGCGCTCGCCGTTCTTGACCTCTCCGTCAACATGCTCACCGGGGCTATCTCCCCCGGGTTCGGCAACTGCTCGCAGCTGCGCGTTCTCAGCGCCGGCCGCAACAACCTCACCGGCGAGCTCCCCGGCGACATCTTCGACGTGAAGCCGCTGCAGCGTCTGCAGCTCCCGTCCAATCAGATAGAAGGCCGGCTTGATCCGGAGCGCATCGCCAAGCTGACCAATCTTGTCACGCTTGATCTTACCTACAATATGTTCACCGGCGAATTGCCGGAGTCGATCAGCCAGCTCACGAAGCTGGAGGAGCTCCGGCTTGGCCATAACGACCTCACCGGAACTCTCCCACCGGCGTTGAGCAACTGGACCAGTCTCCGATGCCTCGACCTCCGGTCGAACAGCTTCGTCGGAGACCTCACGGGCGTTGACTTCTCCGGCCTCGCCAACCTCACCGTCTTCGACGTGGCCGCCAACAACTTCACCGGCACAATCCCGCCAAGCATCTACTCCTGCACGGCGATGAAGGCGCTGCGTGTCAGCAACAACCTCATGGTCGGCCAGGTCTCGCCGGCGATCGGCGACCTGAAAGAGCTCCAGTTCTTCTCACTGACCGTGAACTCCTTCGTCAACATCAGCGGCATGTTCTGGAATCTCAAGGGCTGCACGAGCCTCACCGCGCTGCTCGTGTCCTACAACTTCTACGGCGAGGTGCTGCCGGACGCCGGCTGGGTCGGCGACCACGTCAGGAGCGTCCGGTTGATGGTGATGCAGAACTGCGCGCTGACGGGCGTGATCCCGTCGTGGTTGTCGAAGCTGCAGGATCTCAACGTCTTGGATCTCTCCGGCAACCGGCTCACCGGCCCGATCCCGAGCTGGCTCGGCGCCATGCCGAAGCTGTACTACGTCGACCTCTCCGGGAACCAGCTGTCCGGGGTGATACCGCCGTCGCTGATGGAGATGCGGCTACTGACGTCGGAGCAGGCCATGGCGGAATTCAATCCAGGACATCTCATCCTGATGTTCTCTCTGAATCCGGACAACGGAGCGGCGAACCGGCAGGGCCGCGGTTACTACCAGCTGTCAGGCGTCGCCGCGACGCTCAATTTCGGCGAGAACGGCATCACCGGCACGATCTCGCCGGAAGTCGGGAAGCTTAAGACGCTGCAAGTGCTCGACGTCAGTTACAACAACCTCTCCGGTGGCATCCCGCCGGAGCTGAGCAGCCTCACCAGGTTGCAGATTGTGAACTTGCGCTGGAACCGCCTCACGGGGACGATTCCTCCGGCTCTCAAGGAGCTTAACTTCCTCGCCGTCTTCAACGTTGCACACAACGACCTCGAGGGGCCGATCCCCACGGGCGGCCAGTTCGACGCGTTCCCGCCGAAGAATTTCATGGGGAACCCGAAGCTTTGCGGCCGGGCGATCTCTGTGCCTTGTGGCAACATGATCGGCGCGACGAGAGACGATGATCCGGACAAGCACGTCGGGAAGAGGGTCCTCATCGCCATCGTTCTTGGTGTCTGCATTGGCCTCGTTGCTCTGGTCGTCTTCTTGGGATGCGTTGTGATCACCGTCAGAAAAGTGATGTCCAATGGAGCTGTCCGTGACGGCGGCAAAGGCGTGGAGGTGTCCCTGTTCGACTCCATGTCGGAGTTGTACGGATGTCGGAGCTGTACGGCGACTGCTCCAAAGACACGATCCTGTTCATGTCGGAGGTCGCCGGTGAGACGGCGAAGAGCTTGACCTTCCTGGACATCCTGAAGGCGACCGACAACTTCAGCCCGGAGAGAATCATCGGGTCGGGCGGCTATGGCCTGGTGTTCCTGGCCGAGCTGGAGGATGGCACCCTGCTCGCCGTGAAGAAGCTCAACGGCGACATGTGCCTTGTCGAGCGGGAGTTCCAGGCGGAGGTGGAGGCGCTGTCCGCGACGCGCCACGAGAACCTTGTCCCTCTCCTGGGCTTCTATATCCGCGGGCAGCTGAGGCTGCTGATCTACCCGTACATGGCGAACGGCAGCCTCCACGACTGGCTGCACGAGAGTCATGCCGGCGGTGGCGGGCCGCAGCAGCTGGACTGGCGCGCCAGGCTCAGCATCGCGCGCGGCGCCAGCCGCGGCGTGCTCCACATCCACGACCAATGCAAGCCACAGATCGTGCACCGCGACATCAAGTCGAGCAACATCCTCCTCGACGAGGCCGGCGAGGCCCGCGTCGCCGACTTCGGGCTGGCGCGCCTCATCCTCCCCGACCGGACGCACGTCACGACGGAGCTGGTCGGCACGCTGGGGTACATCCCGCCGGAGTACGGCCAGGCGTGGGTGGCGACGCGGCGCGGCGACGTGTACAGCTTCGGCGTCGTGTTGCTGGAGCTACTGACAGGGAGACAGCCCTTCGAGGTTCTTCGGCACGGGCAGCAGCTGGAGCTCGTCCAGTGGGTGCTCCAGATGAGGTCGCAGGGGAGGCACGGCGAGGTGCTCGACCAGCGGCTGAGGGGCAATGGCGACGAGGCACAGATGCTGTACGTGCTCGACCTCGCATGCCTCTGCGTCGACTCTTTGCCGTTGAGCCGGCCGGTGATACAGGATATTGTCAGTTGGCTCGACAACGTCCAATTCATCGGCTGATCGGACTAAAGCTCTCGAATGATCCAAATCAATTCAGATGGAAAGCACGTGGAAATATAATTTTTTTCGTAAATTCGATGTACAAATCTTTAATGTACAGGAATGTTGTGCCAAGAAAGTCGGTAATCTGGAAGGTAAGAATTCCGACTAAGATTTAAGATTTTCTTGTGGTATATTAAGAAAGGAGCGATTCTAACAAAGGACAATTTGGTCAAAAGAAGATGGAAATGAAGCACTAAGTGTTGCTTCTACTATGGCGAAGAAACAATCCAACATCTGTTCTTTGAGTGCCAGGTTGCTCGCTTGATGTGGGATGCCTTGTATGTAATGCTAGGTATCCAAGTGCCATCGTCTCTGTATACACCCTCGTTGGTGTAGAAGCCGGGTTTTATAAATTCCCATTATCTAAAAACAAAAGTGCCATCGTCTATCGATAATCTCTTGGGTGGTTGGCTGAGTGGCTTAGTATCTAGGTTGAGAGACCGGCTTTTCTGGGGATATCGGCGATGTGTTGGGCAATTTGGTTATCTAGGAATTATGTCATCTTTAATGGCTTAAAAACTAACTCTGTGATGTAGGTTATTTTCAGGGGGGACGCATTGGGCTCGCCAGTGGTCCTTGCTACTTGAGGAGGAGGACAAAGAGGCTGTGAGAAGTGGGTGCAAAAAAAATGGAAATCAAAATGATAGAGTTATTTACTAAGGCAGGGTGGAACTTGGAGAGAAGGTTAGAAGTTTGAGATTTGCTAAGGTCCAACCAAAAATATCTCGAGGTACCGGTACCAAATCATTTATGATCGTTAGATTTAACAATGCCTATCTTGTCCAGCTAGATCCAACGATCGGAAATAATTTGGTATCGTGAGGTACCGGTACCTCGATGTACTTTTTGCTGGACTGGAACAAATCTCTAGAAGTTTAAGAGTTTGTTTTTTCTCTTTTGTTGCTGCTAGATATTGTTCGGAGGTCTAGTGTCTAGTTTTTATGTTTTATGTTTTATTGTTTAGAATCTGTATTGCGAGCTTAAATGCTCAGACTATGTAATTTTGTGGTTGCGTATATTCTACGGGATGAAGAGGCCAGGTTTTTTCAAATCCATTATTAAAAAAAATCGGCTGATCAGTCGTCTGAATGTGTCTGATCCAATGCCAAACCTGTCGGATTGTTCAGCCAAAATGGAGCATTTCTGTATGCTGAGCAGGTGTTGAAAAATGCAAAAATGACTGTAATCTGAACAGTGGAAAATTACGTATCGGTGGAGCAGTGGGTTGCTTAACAATCATTAATGGACTACAGAATGTAGATGGATTCTAATCACTCGGGTCTCCGCGCGACATGAAGCAGCAGCAAGCACGTCCATCTGTCTCGGCCTGTGAAACATGTCGAAACTTTCTCTAGGCCCATTTTAACACCTTGTTTGGATTGACATGGTCCCGTGTTGGACTGGTAGATTTCATGCATTGATTAGGAATAAGTTCATCGCGCGTCCCTCAAATCGCTGAATCGAAAATACATCCCTAAACCGAAATACCAATATAATGAGTTCCTCAATTTACAAAACCAGATCACCCGAGGTCCTAAGCAGTACCCGGTTTTAACTAACGTGAAAAGCTGAGTCAGCGTGCACCCTATATGTCAGTGACCCCATCTCTCTTCACCAATCTCTTTATCTTCCTCCCCTTTGTTCCTATCCCACCAGTGCGGCGGACGTGACGAGGACGGCACCAGCGACGGGCGCCGGCGGGTGATGAGGAGGACGGCAGTCGGCGACGAGCGGTGAGGAGGATGGCAGCGGCAATGTGCATATGCAGTTGCTGTTGCAGTGAATGGGAGAGGTAGTAGGGATGGATCTAAAGGATGGCAGGGGTTAGAGAGGAGGGCTAGAGGGGTAGGGCAGCGGGTGCGGTGCCGCTGGCGTTCAACGAGTTCCATAAACATGGATGAGCTGTTGCGGACCATCTAGATGGCAATGGAGAGCCACTGAGCCAGGCAATGGCTTTGGCGCCGGGGGTGCGGAGAAGGACGGGAGGGTGTGCGTCGGGGGTGAGGTTATGAGCGCGCCGGGGACAAGGGCGATGTTGAAGTAGATGAGCACGTATGTGAGGCTCGCTAGGGGGGGTTCTAATGCACGTGTACACGCGAGCAATTTAGCTGGCGCGCGTGCCAGTTGGCCTCCCTCCTCGTGCACCTCCTTTTCTTTTCTTTCTATTCGTACTTTTTTTCCCCGATTTTGGCGCCTCCGGATGCAATTTTCTTTTACTCTGACCTCCGGCTCCCGACGACGCCTTGACAACATCCACACCGCATCGCCGCCAAGCCCCACGACGAGGATTCTCGGCTCCAGACGACCGCCCACGCCACCACAGTCCTCGCCGCCAAAAGCAGCGATCTCCATCCCTCGCGCTGCCCCGACCTCCCACTCCCGATGACGCCCCACCACCACCCGCCGCCACCCTCGCTGCAAACGCGGCGACCTCCGACTCCCGACGATACCCTGACCTCCTCGACGTCACACCGTTGCCAAGGCCTCCGACCAAGGCCCTCGCCGCCAAACGCCTCCGGTCTCCCCCAGCAGTTGCATGTCTTCGCCCCAAACTCTGACCCCGGAGCCTCGTCGCCCGCCGCCGGACCTCCTCCTTTCCCGCCTCGCCCCAGCGACCTCCTCCTCCACCCGCTGGCCAGCTTGCCGCTTGCCCAGAGAGGAGAAAAGTGTGTGTGTGTGAGAGAGAGAGAGAGATGAAGGAGGAAGGGAGAGAAGGGGAAAGAGATAGGGTGATGACGTGGCATCCTGACAGGTTGGGTCCACGTGGGTTCCACGCTAACTCAGCCGCCACGGCAGATAAAACCAGGGTCAAAACCACCAAAGAACCTAAAATGAACGGTTTTATAATCTGAGGATGTCAGATATCTGGTTTTGTGGTTGAGGGACCTTCCGTGTACTTTTTCCGTTCGCGGATACGTCGCTTGTGTCCTGCATGCATGTGCACTCGAGCAGGATATCGAGTCCGACACAAACGATCCAGTTAGCCGATGGCGCGTCCCTCGGTCGTATGCTCCCACGTCGGCCTTGAAGGCTGAAGCTAACTCCTGCCCATGCGTTGCAATTGAAGCACAAATGCGTGAGATGTGCCTCGTACACACCAGCATCGCGCATCTGACTCGAGTGTTGGTCGTCCGTGCGTTCGCCGGTGTAATTCCATTTTTGGGACCTACGCATCGATCGAGAACATGTTTTCTTCATCGACCTGATTCACCTTATACTCTTATAGTCGTTTCCCCGATGATCTGGACAATGCTAACGTACCTCGAGCCGCCACCCGCTAAGCACACGGTGCACACGTGAGCCAGCGTGCCGTCGTTACCGGTGCCATCATAGAGCGGAAGCGCCTAGGAGGCTAGGAGATCCATATAAAAAAGGGACAGTATATATAAAAAATCAAAAAATTTAAAAAAGAAGATTAGAAGAATAGTATAGAGTCCATATAGTAATACAATTTATAAATAAATGAAATTCGGATATAGTAATATAATTTTAGAAATAATTGAAATTCAAAATTATGAAATAAGGAATATTGGAAGAAGAGGGAATTAAAAAAGGAATATTGAAAGAAGAGTATAGAATCCATATAGTAGTACAATTTAGAAATAATTGAAATTCGAAATTAAGAAATAAGGAAAATTGGAAGAAGAGTCTAAAGTCCATAGAGGAATATAATTTAAAAATAAACTGAAATTCAGAATTTAAAAAAGAAATATTGAAAGAGTAATCTAGCATCAGGAATACAATATAGAAATATCTAAAATTCAGGATTTAAAAATAAAAAATATTGGAAAAAAGAGTTTAGAGTCCATAAGGAAATAAAATTTATAAATAACGAAAGTTTGGAATAAAAAATATGAAATATTGGAGTAGTTTAGAGTTCATATAGGAATACAATTAAAATTCAAAATTTAAATATAATTAACAAATCATGTATATAAAACAAAATATGAATATTACACATTGGTTACTTTGGTTAAGTAAGTAGTATAGAATTTAAAATTATATTGCTATTTTAATATATGCTAATAATAAAATGTGAAAATATAAATGTTATTATGTGAGGAAAAAATTTAGTGATATTACTCCACACATCTTGTTTGTAGAATTTTTTTAGTGTTATTGTCATTCTTCTCCCTACGCCTGCTTTGTGGATGCTGCTTGCGCGCCACCTGTTTTGTGTACCAAATCGTTTATTAATTATGCTCCTTCTGGCACACATGGCACAATAAAACAACTCAAATTTGACTATGAGTAGCTTTAGTATATTCAAAACTAAATTTGTTTATTTTGCTTCTCTTTCTGTAGGTCGGCTTTGAACATTAAATTTTGCAAGATGGTAGGTGCCTACTATATAAAATGCTGCTAATTCTTCCTGCAGTTTCTTATGACGGTTTTCTTAATTGATGATCGAGGTTAAAAAAAATTTCCCGAATAAGAATTGAATATTGCATCCTCAGAAGTCAGAACCGTAGAATGGCACTCAAAAGTGTTCCAAGTTTCAGATCCAAAAACTTCTGTGAGATTAAGCAGCAGGTACATCTGTCTCGGCCCGTAAAACACGTCGGCCCATTTCAGATGGATGCAGACAGGGGAGTTCTGGACTTCTGAGAAATGCAAGATCCTACCTCACTGGTGTGTAAGATTCATCTAAATTACTACTTCATTTTAGTTGCTACCAGTGTGCTCCATTCATGTGCAAACACAAAACAACTTGTAAATTCCCATGCATGCAAAGCGCCACCGTTATTTGGGCCAACACACAAGGCCTGCAATGTATTCTTTGAAATGGTATGTCATGAGTAGTTCGGTAACACAAAAAGGTCAAAAACACAATTAGCACAAATGGTATGTAAATTCCCATGTATTGTACCTCCAGTGAATCCTCCATAATACGGCTCGCCTTACCTACAAAATTTTGGTCCAAGCTGCGGACTTCAGTATGGCAAATCACACATCTAATCAGAGATATGCTACTATATATAACAGGGAAATGCTAACTGGTGGTTCTACGTGACTGTACTTACCCAGGAATTTCACTCCATTATTTTTGCATCGTGTGGACATCATTCTCTGACTTTGTCTTAGTCTTAGAGGTGAACATCATTCTTAGCTCTGACTTTGAGGTTGGATATCATGACATTCAGAGAATGAAACTTCAGATTCTGTTATTTGCACTATGTACAGCCTCCCTATGGTTTCATTTCTCGTGTTTCCGGTCCACATTCAGTAACAAATCCCCCATGCCTTTTGTAGAGCTTCGTGTTATGCTGTTGCTGCTGCTCACCTTTGCCTCTCCCACCAGTTCCTTCATAGAGCAGGAGCAGAGCTCCCTCGACTTTGTTGCGCAGCTCTCACCTGAACACAACGGCAGCCTCAACATGTCGTGGGCGCTAGGTACTGACTGCTGTTCATGGGAAGGGATCAACTGCAGAGGTAAAAACACAGTCAGAGATATCTCGCTGCCTTCCAAAGGCCTTGCAGCCTTGCAGGGAGCATCTCTCCATCCCTTAGCAATCTCGCCAAGTTGTTGCACCTCAACCTCTCCCACAATTCTCTCTCCGGTGGTCTACCAACGGATTCGTTGTTGTTCAGCAGCATCGCTGTCCTTGATGTCAGCTTCAACCACCTAGATGGTCCACTTCAAGAGCTGCAGTCATCAAATCCTAGCCTTTCCCTTCCACTACAGGTAATGAATATCTCCAGCAATTCTTTTCACAGGACAATTTCCATCAGCAGTATGGGAATGATGACAAACCTGGTTGCTCTGAATGCAAGTAACAACAGCTTTACAGGACAGATACCAGCATCTATCTGCATCAGCACCCCATCATTTGCAGTGCTTGATCTTTGGTCATTTGGTGCAACCAATTCAGATGCAGTATTTCCCCAAAAGTAGGCAATTGTTCCATGTTGAGAGTGCTCAAGGATGGACACACAACGTTACTGGAGCTATCCCTAATGAGCTCTTCAGTTATACATCATTGGAGCACCTCTCTTTTCCTTTACAAGGAGTTCTTGATAGTTGTCACATAGTCAAACTTGGTAATCTGACATTCTGACTGTCCTTGATCTTGGATCAACTGGGCTCAGTGGCAAGATCCCAAACTCTATAGGCCAGTTGAATAAAAAGAACTCTATAGGCCAGTTGAGGAGATTGGAGGAGCTCCACTTAGACAACAATAACATGGTAGGTGAGCTGCCATCAGCACTAGGTAACCGCACAAATCTCAGATTCATTAACCTCAGAGGCAATCAATTTACTGGAGATCTTGGCAAAGTCCACTCCACAATGTTGGATCTCAAAATTCCCAATTTTTCCATGAATAACTTCACTGTTACAATTCATGAAAGCATCTACTCCTCCAGCAATCTCATTGCGTTGTGGCTGGCTTTCAACCGCTTTCATGGGCATATCTCATAAAGAATAGGCGATCTAAACTATCCTAAAGTTCCTCTCCTTCCTTTCAATTACCAACAACTCTTTTACCAATATCACAAATACACTTCAGATGCTCAAGACATGCAATAACCTCACCTATCTGCTAGCAGGAACCAATTTCAAGGGTGAAATCATTCCGCAGGATGAAACAATTCATGGTTTTGAGAACCTTCAGGTACTCACCTTGGATGGTTGCCCACTGGTTGGATAAATCCCTCTTTGGCCGTCAAAGCTCTCAAAGTTGGAGGTGCTAGATTTGTTAAGCAATCAACTCACTGGAGTACTGGACCGAATACCATCCTGGATTAATGATTTGTATCTCCTATTATATCAAACTACAGGCTTACAGGAGATATTCCATCTAGCATCTACATTGATGAACATGCCGATGTTACTATCAGAAAAGAAACCTGCCACTTTGGACCTCAAACTTCTTGACTTGCCTGTATATCGGACACCACCATGTCAATATTGCCTGATCAGTACCAATTTCAGCTCGAACAAATCTGCAGCCTCACGGACCTGCAAGGCTGCAAGTACTAGACTTATCAAACGACCTCTCTCAACCTGATCCCCACTTATATTGCATCATTGTTCGCATCCCTGCTCACAGCCACGTACTGTTACTGATTTAGCCGGTAACTTCAAATAGCATGACTTAAAATGTTTATAACGATTGATGATTCAATTATATGAACAAAACTATTCTTTAGACAAACTCTGAACAAATGCTACTGCATAAACGAAGAGCTAATATTCTTGGACATACCTGCCATAACAATCTCTAGATTTGGACCCATCAGAAGCTAGAGCCAAAGTGCACAAAAATTCTAATTCGTTGAGCCCTCAGAGTTTTCCCCAATCCCCACAATGCAGCGAAAATAATAGGGTTAACTATACCTGAGTACTTATTTTTGCGAGGAAAATAGTCCTGAACAAGAGGAGAGTAAACAGAGGATTAATTGAATGCGTACCTTCTGCCGTGATTCGCTTCGCATTGCAAGTTTTTGCAACCAGGAATCCCCGCCTTGTTAGCTACCTACGATCTAACAAGAACAAACAGTCACGCGCACACAATTCACCACGCCAATCCAACCGGATTGCGCCTCCGCCTCCGTTCGCCACCTGATTCTATTAGCCAAGTTCATACGGTTCTTACAATGTTGCTTAAATACCTCCTCTCTCTCTCACCAGCTGGCAAGCCAGCTATACAATTCTTACATGGCCCAATCCGGCCCAGAGACTCGAACGTTAGGCTTCCTGGCCCGCAGAGACTTCTTGGGCTGCTTCTCTCCCTGCTTCTGTAGCTCGTTCGGCAATAGGTCAGCTTCAGGATCATCATTGCTAACAATGCCCCCTCCAGGAAAACTGGCTTGTCCCCAAGCCAGAGAGAAAGGAAACCTGGACTTTAAATCGTCAGTATCTTCCCAAGTGGCAGCATCTAGAGGACAATTGGACCATTTGACAAGGACTTGATGCACCATAGAATTCTCCTTCTTCACCATACGACTATCCAACAATACTTCAGGAACCTGAAATTGACTCAAGGAATTTGGCAAAACAGATTGCACAGGGGAAGAAAAACTTTGAGCTCCACGCAGCTGAGAAACATGGAACACTGGATGAATAGTGCTGCCATCTGGGAGTTGGAGTTTATAAGCCACTGCCCCAACTTTACCAATCACTTGAAAAGGACCAAAATAACGGAAACTCAATTTGTGATTAGCTCGCCTGGCCACTGTGGATTGTACATAAGGCTGCAACTTGAGATATACCCAGTCATTGATAGAGAAGGATCGGAAACTTCGTTTTTTATCAGCCATCGATTTCATTTGTTGCTGGGCCCTGTTGAGGTGCTGCTGCAGTAATTGAGTCATCAACTTTCGTTCAGACAACCACTGGTCCAACTCAGGTAGACATGATTCTACTCTAATACCAAAATGAGATGGCTGGTATCCATATAAGACCTCAAAAGGAGTTTTCTTCAGTGTTGAATGATAAGAAGAATTATACCAGAACTCAGCCAAATAGAACCAAGGAACCCACTTATGAGGAGCAGCATGCACAAAACAGCGAAGATAAATTTCCAGACATTGATTCACCCGCTCTGTTTGCCCATCGGTTTGAGGATGATATGCCGTACTAAGATGAAGCTGAGTCCCAGATTTGGTAAATAACTGCTCCCAAAAGGCACTAGTGAATATCTTGTCACGATCTGAGATAATAACTTGGGGAAGACCATGCAATTTGTAGACATTCTGCATGAATGCCTTGGCTGCACTAGCAGCAGTGAATGGGTGAGATAAAGGAATGAAATGAGCATACTTCGAGAACTTATCTATGACCACCAAAATGCAATCATAATGCTCAGATTTCGGAAGGCCTTCAATAAAATCCATGCAAATGGTCTGCCAAGCTCCTTGAGGGACAGGAAGTGGCTGCAACAGCCCTGGGTACTTAGCAGGTCTGGTTTTGCTTGGAGACATATCTAACAAGCTTTCACAACTTCATAAATAAGTTTCTTCATCTTAGGCCAAGCAAACAATGATTTAATTCTGGAGTAAGTTACTGGAAATCCGGAGTGCCCACCCATAGGACTATCATGCAATGAAGTAATGATTTTAGAAATTAGAGCCTGATTGGAACCAATCCAGATTCTTCCCTTATACCTTAAGATGCCTTCATGCAATTGATAGTGCTCTCGAGCCAGTGGATCTATAGACAGTTCTGACAAAAGCTGTTTGGAATAACTGTCATTTTGATAACCAGTTATAACTTCATGCATCCATTGAGGTACACAGGAAGAAACCACATTCACTTCCTCCTCTTTTCTCGACAAAGCATCTGCCGCAGCATTAGTCTTACCCTTCCTGTAACATATTTTGTATTGGAACCCCAATAGCTTGGTATAGGCCTTTTGTTGCCAGGGAGTATGAAGTCGCTGGTCTGTCAAGTTGATGAGACTATGGTGATCAGTAAGTATAAGAAATTCAGAGAACTGCAGATACTGTCGCCAATGATCAACTGCTAACAGTATTGCCAGACATTCCTTCTCATAGGTTGACAATCCCTTAGTTCTGGGTCCCAATGCTTTGCTAACAAATGCAATAGGGTGGCCATCTTGTGAAAGAACTGCGCCAATGCCAGATTCGCAGGCATCTGTTTCAACCACAAATTGTTTATGGAAATCCGGTAAGGCCAAAACAGGGGCTGTAATGAGAGCTTGCTTGAGCTGAAGGAAGGCATTCTCAGCTTCAGTGGACCAATGGAAAGAGACCCCTTTCTTCAGCAGCTGAGTCAAAGGCTTGCTGATCACTCCAAATCCTTGTACAAATTTCCTGTAATAACCAGCAATTCCAAGGTATTATGGGACGGAGGGAGTAACTCTCAAGGATGAACTGGGAATAGTGGCGCTGTTATACATTAGGAGTTGGTCTGCGAGAAATTTGGATGGGATTAGTTGCGGATCTTCCATCAGCTAGTGGAGCTTAAAGATACTGGTGTGTTGTCCGTACTGAAATGCACTTCTTTGCCTTGGCAAAAACCCGTCTCCCCCATAAATTTAGTTTTGTTTGCTTAGCTTTACCAAATGCCATCAGCGTACATGGTGTAAATCATGTACTCTGTAACGAACGAATTGTGTTTATCTGCATTTCACACTTAGTGCTTTCTTCCTAATTTATCAGGACTATCGAGATGGCAACGGCAACTGCTCCGAGATCGTGCTTTCCTAAATCCGGCATGGCCATTGCTCCGGCGACCAAGAGCCCTTCCTTCATTGGTTACGCGAAGCAAACATTGAACATGTCAGGCCTAAGGATCTCCAACAAGTTCAGGGTGTCCGCGACAGCGGTGCACAAGGTAAAGCTTATAGGCCCGGACGGTGTCGAGCACGAGTTTGAAGCCCCTGAAGATACCTACATTCTCGAGGCCGCTGAAACTGCCGGGTTGGAGCTGCCATTCTCATGCCGCGCTGGATCATGCTCCACATGTGCGGGTAAGATGTCATCGGGAGAAGTTGATCAGTCGGAAGGATCCTTCCTCGACGAGAACCAGATGGGCGAGGGATACGTTCTGACATGCATTTCGTACCCTAAGGCGGATTGCGTCATTCACACCCACAAGGAGGAAGAACTCTACTAGGTCGCTCTTTTTATGCTTCTGTGGGCACATTTGCTGATTTCAAAGTGGACTCGCTGTTCAGTTAGTTTTCGCTATCCAAAAAATGGCCATATCTTCTTTGTATTAGTCTTTTGATGGGACCGTGTCATATGAGTTGTGACAATAATTGTCGTAGTCCTGTTCAGCATTTCAAACTGCGTTTGTTCAATTCACAGCAGGTCCAACTTCCAACGATGACATGTTATCAGAAGTTGTGTGTAATGGTATTATTGTGGATCACTTCCAGTAGGAAAAAATTGACTTGTCCTTTCTCCACATGCTATTTTGCAAGATGAATCAGAAGTTCAGACATTGTAGAACTTTCTATTTACATACTATGTTCCTGAAGGCTGCAATATGCACATCTGAAAGCTGGGATGCCTAACAGTTCTGTTATCCTGTATGGCTGCGCCTCACTATTTCTTGATGTTTCAGACTCTGGAAGGCAGGTTAGAACTTGTCAACCTGACACTTAAATACTTCATATTTGTTTGCGTATGTTTAACTGTTTATCTAACACTGTGATCAACGCTAATTGGCTAAAGTGGTTCTGTGAAACTATGTGTATCCGTTATTTCAGTTGAGCTACTTACACATGGACCCTGAAGCAGCACCCACCCAGTATTTTGCAGTGAGGTACACATTTCTGCTCTCCAAAGGTCAAGCATCACCCCGTACTGTGAATGATTGAATTAGCACTGTGCACTGCAAATGATGAAACAAAGTCAAATTTTATTCACCGAAAATGTAAACTTGGAATCAATGCAGCAAATGCCGTATCAAACTGCCGCCCTGCAAGGAGTCTAGGTTCGATTAGATACGACAATTTGGATTTGTAACCTACTCCTACACCGCTACACGGTTGAAGTACTTGCATCAGTTGCTTTCATAAGTCCGTATGTATGCATGTTCATCCACCGTTGAACAAGAAAAAAAAATGGGGAGAGAAAGAAGAATCACCGGACAACTAACAAACATATACAGAGCTCCTAGCTCTGATTTAGTTTGTTTAATTATTACTCCTATTTCTTAAGCAAATGAGATAATAAAGTAGCTAACCTTTCCACTGCGATCATATCAGGGAGGGGCCTTTCGTTTTCAGGTTTACCGTCTGACGTGACGCGCTGACGTGGAGGCTTTAATACTGGTAAGCGACCGCCACCGGCCGTCTGCCGCCGGGGAAGGTAGCAACCGCCGCCGTGCGCGTGCGGCTGACGGCGGCGGTCCGACCCGGCGCGCGGATGACAAAGGGCACCATCGGTTGTCGTAATAAGTCAAAGCTAAAATTTTAAAGTTTAAATTTAATTTCTTAGTTGATTTGTAAGATTTTCTTTTGCCGAGCCCGCCCAAGCTAGATCGGCCAAATTTACTTGAGATTGAGATTAAGGAGATTAAGGACTATGTACAAATTTTTAAGATATTTTTAACGTAGTTTCTTTTTCATTATTATCTTTTCAAATTGTTAAGAACGCATAAAAGTTTTACCTATAAATTAACTTTTATTTTCTATACGATTTATTAGAAAATATTAGCAACCAATGAGACTGATACATGTGATGTGGATTTCTTCCGTCGGAACACTTATTTTTCTTTGTCGTTGCGTCGTTTTTGCTTCCAGGATTTTTCTTCAAACCCATATGTTCTATTTAGTGTGTTGTTCGACAGTTTGGACGTCACCAAGCAGGCCAAAAACAGGTTGGACCTTGTGACGGAAGGTAGCACTACTGCCCGTATACGGTGATGGATTTTTGCCGCTCAGGATATCGTCTTGTTTTTCATATTCCCCATCTCAAAATATAATAATCAGTATAGGATGGGACACATTCTGATAACACGAATATATATATGTTGTTATTTTGAGACGGTGAGAATATGCTATTTAAATACTTATAAAAGAATTAATTGTATTAGATTAATTAAACCCTACAAAGCAAACAAGTACTTAAAAATAAGAATTTGAACTCTACCTAGTGCGTGTACTATTATGTCATATTTGTTACTAGTATTTCTTTTAGTTTTGGTACCGCTAGTATAGGTTAACTTTGACCTTGCATATTATAGAATGCTATATTGTGCATTGATTTATTTTTTTTTAAAAAAATATATTCATAACTTTTTAAATAATAATATGAAGGAAACTACTCTATCCATCCCATAATATAAGGGATTTTGAGTTTTTGTTTGCATTGTTTGTCCACTCGTCTTATTCAAAAAATTTGTGCAAATATAAAAAACGAAAAGTTATGCTTAAAATAATTTGGATAATAAAGTAAGTCACACAAAAATAAATAATGATTTTAATTTTTTTTGAATAAGGCAAGTAGTCAAACAGTGCAAGTAAAAACTCAAAATTCTTATATTACGAGACGGAGGGAGCAGACAGGAGCGAAAGAAAAAAGAAGCTTCCCAGACCAAGTACATCAGACTCCTAGCCTTGATAACCCCTTGTAACTGGTCCATAGTAATGGTATGGCACTGCTGCAATTGTGGGACAACACCCTGAATTTTAACAGGTTGGCTGCCAACTTGAAATTCCAACCACTTGTGAACCCAATCAATACACATAGGACTGAAAGATTCAAGCCAATCCATGCCTAGTATCACATCATAAGTACCAAGAGAGAGTAGTCTGAAATCAGTCTTGAAATGATGGCCTTGAAGCCACCAATCACACTGAGGAATCTCCAAAGAACGGGACATGTATCCCCCATCCGCTATGCGCACCTTGGTGGGCATATTCATCTGTTTGACTCCTTTCAGTGTTAAACCCAGAGTGTGAGCAATAAAAGAATGTGAACTCCCAGAATCAACAAGCATTAAAACTTCTGCACCTTGTACCCAGCCTCTAAGTCTGATAGATTTACTGCTTTCTATGCCAGTCACAGCCTGACTAGACACCGCCATTAAGCTTCCTTCTTCCTGATCAATCTCAGACTCATTGGCTGACTCAGATTGCAGTGCCTCCAGCAGTTCTTGTACCACATGAAGTTGAACAGCTGAAGCACATTTATGCTCCTTGCCCCATCTCTCCCCACAGGTGAAACACAGCCCTTTTGATTTTCTGTAAGCCTTCAGGGCAGATAGCCTGACATCACTAGCACCAGCCCTAGCTTCTGTTCCTCTTTTATCTTCAGCTGCTGATATTGAACCACCTCTTGCTGTTGGGGGTAAAGGCAAAGGAACTGTCCCTCTAGTTGAAGATTTAGGATAACCACCGTAATCAGTCCTTTTAGTGTCCCCTTTTTTACTACCTTCCATAGCTTCTTCCTGAAGGAATGCCAGAGCACAAGCTGCATCCAAGTCTTCAGGCCTTTGCACCAAAATGACTGATCTAATTTCTGGCCTGAGTCCCTCCACGAAAGATGTGACAAAATACACAGGCAACAAGGTGTTATCATAGGCCAGCAATTGATGCATCATGGCATCGAAAGTTTCCACATACTCAGAAACTGACCCCAATTGCTTAATATGGAACCACTGCTTAATTAGAGCCTGATGTCTATCCTTGCCAAATCTGGAACACACCTTATCACACAGCTCAGACCAAGTTATGCCCACTAATTGATTCCTGACCGCTTGCAACCAGAATGCAGCATTCCCAGTAAAATTAAGTAGTGCCATCTTAACCCAGTTAATAGGATGAACATCATAAATTTCAAAGTAAGCTTCACAGTTGGTTTTCCACATAAAAGGATTATCCCCATCAAATTTAGGACAATTAGCAGGAATTCCAGTACCCGCTAGACTCACTGTTGAACCAATTCCAAACGAATGCAAAACTGTCGGATCCACAGTAGGGGCTACCGATGACTTCTGATGGGTCGCAGGCTGCTTGAAGGGCTTATTCGCACCATCAACTCTCATTTGCTGCTGCTGCTGACCGGCCCTATGCTGGCTCGACGTCGCCGCCGGCGACACCAGCAGCCGCCGCGGCTGCCACCTTCTTCCTTCACTCTCAGCTAAAGACGACGACGTCAAACACAGCAACAACACGAGCAGCAGCAGCAACGCTGCCCGGTGAGAAACAGAAGCAACCCTGCAAGAACCCATGAATTTTCTGAAGCTGCTGCTGCTGCTGCAATATTCTTGTGCGAGTTGTGCTTGGGGCAGTGTGGAGATGAGGGTATGTAGTGGGGGGAGGTGAGGATTGGAGCAAGGATCGAGGAGAGATGGTGGGAGTTAACGTGGGCTTTGGGGTGGTTTTATTTCGGATTCTCATACTCTAATCCATCTCTATGACCAGTAGCAACTAGCAAGCGCCGCTCCTAAGCGGGTCGGATCTTGGATCTTCGCGGCAATTCAGATCATTCAAACCCAACTCATGCATGGTTCCAAATTTCAAATTTATTTTTTAAAAAATATATATATCAAATTTCAAATTCAGTAATACATTTTTTTGGCCGGATGAGGGGTTACAGGTTTACAAGACTGCAGATTTCAACAATAACATGTCGAAGCGCCGAAAGGCACGCTACCTGAAGTGGTTCAGAGCGAAAAATGATTGACCTGCTACAGTAATACATGTAACTCGCTATATTCCGAATGACCAAATGATGCAACAAAATTTTAATGGATTCGGGTGTCACTAGATCTGAACCCGTAATCTACAAGTAACCAAGATATTAGTAGTCACTAATCTGAGCATCATGTAGTTGGAATTCATGTGCTAGTAATTAATTTTTTCTGGTTCCCAGTGGGGGAAGTCAGGCATCATGTGCTGCAGCTTTGACTGTACTGAAAAACTTTTGGTATTGGCCTAAGACTAGGGCTGGTTGTGCTGTTTGATCGTCAAGGACTAAATCGGCTAGTTTTTAACTGCTAATCCACTTATTTTTGCCGGGATCACGTGATGGGGGCACGTGATTCTGAAGATACTGTTGCTGCTAGCTGTTTTACTTTTAACTGTCGAAGTTTCTGTTTCTTCTCCATATAGATGGAGTAAAATATTAACCAGGAAGGAATAACTGCTAGATGTTTCAGAATGTTGTGACAGTTTCAGTTTTCACCTGACGGTAGTACTTCTGCAATGCAGGTAAGAATGTTTTCCCTTCTTTGTCAGTGGTGAAAATGTGTACCCTACTCCTTGTGCTACTGAATAATACTGCTTGCCGTTTGCAGACCTGCAGCTCAAACTGTATCCCCAGTTCGTCCAAACACACAGACATGATCTGAAATTCTGAAGCAGAGTACTGTAAAGATAGTAGGATTAAGCAGTGACTGTTCTCAAGTTCAGAAAAATCACCTGAAGTGCAGTGGACTTGATCAGGGGAGGAGTAACAATTTTTGAACAACAATAAAGGACACTTCAGAACAGTAATAAATCATTAATAATATATTTTGGCCACTGGATTTGCTATGCCCGAAGCAACGTGTCCCTGGTTGTGCCATCTGAATAAACAAGCAAGGAGATCGTCAGAGACACCAGCAGCCGCCGCGGCTGCCACCTTCTTCCTTCACTCTCAGCTAAAGACGACGACGTCAAACACAGCAACAACACGAGCAGCAGCAGCAACGCTGCCCGGTGAGAAACAGAAGCAACCCTGCAAGAACCCATGAATTCTCTGAAGCTGCTGCTGCTGCTGCAATATTCTTGTGCGAGTTGTGCTTGGGGCAGTGTGGAGATGAGGGTATGTAGTGGGGGGAGGTGAGGATTGGAGCAAGGATCGAGGAGAGATGGTGGGAGTTAACGTGGGCTTTGGGGTGGTTTTATTTCGGATTCTGATACTCTAATCCATCTCTATGACCAGTAGCAACTAGCAAGCGCCGCTCCTAAGCGGGTCGGATCTTGGATCTTCGCGGCAATTCAGATCATTCAAACCCAACTCATGCATGGTTTCATATTTCAAAATTATTTTTTAAAAAAGATATATTAAATTTCAAATTCAGTAATACATTTTTTTTTGGCCGGATGAGGCCAACCAAATTTGAACATAACATGTCGAAGCGCTGAAAGGCACACTGCCTGAAGTGGTCCAAAGCGAAAAACGCTTGATTTGCTACAGTAATACATGTAACTCACTATATTCCGAATGACCAAATGATGCAACAAAATTTTAATGGATTCGGGTGTCACTAGATCTGAACCCGTAATCTACAAGTAACCAAGATATTAGTAGTCACTAATCTGAGCATCATGTAGTTGGAATTCATGTGCTAGTAATTAATTTTTTCTGGTTCCCAGTGGGGGAAGTCAGGCATCATGTGCTGCAGCTTTGACTGTACTGAAAAACTTTTGGTATTGGCCTAAGACTAGGGCTGGTTGTGCTGTTTGATCGTCAAGGACTAAATCGGCTAGTTTTTAACTGCTAATCCACTTATTTTTGCCGGGATCACGTGATGGGGGCACGTGATTCTGAAGATACTGTTGCTGCTAGCTGTTTTACTTTTAACTGTCGAAGTTTCTGTTTCTTCTCCATATAGATGGAGTAAAATATTAACCAGGAAGGAATAACTGCTAGATGTTTCAGAATGTTGTGACAGTTTCAGTTTTCACCTGACGGTAGTACTTCTGCAATGCAGGTAAGAATGTTTTCCCTTCTTTGTCAGTGGTGAAAATGTGTACCCTACTCCTTGTGCTACTGAATAATACTGCTTGCCGTTTGCAGACCTGCAGCTCAAACTGTATCCCCAGTTCGTCCAAACACACAGACATGATCTGAAATTCTGAAGCAGAGTACTGTAAAGATAGTAGGATTAAGCAGTGACTGTTCTCAAGTTCAGAAAAATCACCTGAAGTGCAGTGGACTTGATCAGGGGAGGAGTAACAATTTTTGAACAACAATAAAGGACACTTCAGAACAGTAATAAATCATTAATAATATATTTTGGCCACTGGATTTGCTATGCCCGAAGCAACGTGTCCCTGGTTGTGCCATCTGAATAAACAAGCAAGGAGATCGTCAGATACTCTCAGATCGACATGGAGATTGGAGAGGATACTCCAGCCACGTCAACGAACCACAAGCAAAAAGAGGAGTGGCTTTTAAAGCAGGGATTAACTGCAGCAACATGCATATTCGATGTGCTGCAAGTTGCAGTTGCAGACAGTTAAAAATTTGGCATGTCTGAACATTGACGATCAGAGAGATGCAGGCACAGAGAGAGTCAGTGCTGCAGTGCGTGGTTTTGCATTGGGATCGGTGTCTGTCTCTGCAGTTTTTGCAGAGACGAAGTGGATCCTAGGAAGGTAAGAAGGACGGTGCTCTCGATGGATGCGCAATTGGGATTTAATTTACTTCCAAGATTATTAGTAAATTCTTGATCTGAAGTTCTGAACAATGGCAACAAAATGAAGATGGCTTTCTCTGCAGGGTCAGCACACAGCAGCAACATCCTCTGGATGATTCCACCTCTGTTGTAGCGACCAACCACTGCAAAATTTACAGTTTTTCCCCAGCTTTACATTCTGCAGTAATATACTAACTACTCTACCAGAAACTGTAACGCGGTTACAGAAGTGAGACGATGAGGCTACGAGAGGAGGATATATCTGCGTCTGCAAGCAAGATTAGGTTGCTGCACTGTGAAAGAGCCAAAAAGCGTTCACTGGTGTGGTATTCGATGGGCGCGTGCGTGACGCGAGACGAAGGCGCCGTGCGCGTTAAAAATACGCGAATCGTGCGGAGCTGGACATCGGCCATGGCCGGAGAACGTGAAGCTTTTTGCTCTCGCCGATCGGTACGGCAGCGTGCCGTCGCCACGTGCATTCGCCTTATCATCGCTTTGCCTTTGGCTTTTGCCCGCGATGAATGAATCTACGATTTCAAGAACGATTTATAGTATGAAAATATCTATAAAAAAATGTAGGGGGGGAATTAGACAGGGAAAAATTGAGATTTAAACAATATCTGTTGAACTAAAAATCCATTTTAAATTATGGAAAACAAAATCAATTAGGCTGGCATGATAGAATGGAAATATCTACTAGCTCCGTTTTAGGTTATAAGACTTTCTAGCATTGCTCATATTCATATAGATGTTAATGAATCTAGGCACATGTATATGTTTAGATTCATTAACATATATATGAATATAGACAATGCTAGAAAGTCTTATAATATGAAACGGAGGAAGTAAAAATTAAAAAATACAACACCTTAAAAAAAACAAGGAAAGGCTAGCACCGGACCGTCTGTGGCTATTCGTGATCGGCCGCTTCTAGACTAACAAAAAAAGCTACAGCTGAACCGCCCAAAAACAAACCCTAACAGTCGAGCATTGTACTCAACTCTATCCACGCCTTTGGTGTTGGAGGGGAGAGGGTGAGAAAGAAGAATGGAACCCCCACGTGGCCCGCCAACATGGCCGACTTGCATTAGCTAGGGCGTTGACGCAAGAGCACAAACATTTAGAGAGAGCACACAAGCTGTCTAAAAGAAATTTGGCAAGTAGGCCTCTAAACGGCGTCTGTAGGGAGAAAATCGATGATAAGCATCAATGTTGATGTCCATCAAGGTCCTGAAGATAACCAAGACAGGGTTTTCACCTGGCAGCCCCTACCAAAGGAAGAAGAACGACTCGATAGAACCCCCAAGAGGGAAAATGACGCCAAAAGTGTCGTCGTTGTCAACCCAGCAAGGCCGAGCTAGGTTTTACACCTGTCGCCTGCCCCTGTCAATTCATCGCTAAACGCTCCATTGCTCTACCACCAGCCAACCTTCGTCAGTGCGTGGACACCATTGTACCAGCTCCCCCTACCGGCCAGCCTCCACATGGAACATGGCACACACGCTGTCACCAGCCTCCCCTAACACCACCATGCCGGCCTCCCTGTCGTCGCCGCGTCAGCCTCACACGCCGTCGTCCGGGCCAGCCTCTTTGTCGTTGCCCGCATCGACCTCTCATGCCACCACCCGCTTGCCGCACCAGCCTCTCATGGTCTTGTCGCCACTGACCACGTTGGCCACTGCAGACGCCAGTTGCACCTCCTCAGATCATTTCATGTAGTTTAATTATGTGATAGGGAAACTTCCCCCCTGGATTAACTTCTTACTATCTCTTACGATATTTCGAATGAATGGTTAAAAAAAATATATTTCAAATGCCTTGCTGATTATAGCAATTAACTGAGCTTGAAATGGTAAGCATCATGTTCAGATATGATAAGCTCTCTTTCCCTGACAAAAACAAGTTCCATTTTTTTTTTCTTTTTACGTAACTGGCATAAAAACAGGTTAAATGTTGCCGATGCAGCGCTGCTATACAAAAATGCAAGTGTAAATTTCATTTTTCATTTCTGCCCTCCTTAATCTTGGTATTAATCACCGCAGCCAATGACGTCGTCGTGTCGGCGGCGACGTCGCCGCCGCTCAAGTTCGGGATCAACTACGGCCAGATCGCGAACAACCTGCCGCACCCGACGCAGGTGTCCGGCCTCCTCCAGTCGCTGAGCGTGAACCGGGTGAAGCTCTACGACGCCGACCCGGCCGTCCTCGCCGCGTTCGCCGGCACCGGCGTGGAGTTCATCGTCGGCAACGAGGACCTCCACAACCTGACCGACGCGCGCAAGGCCCGGGCGTGGGTGGCGCAGCGCGTGCAGCCGTTCCTCCCGGCCACCCGCATCACCTGCGTCACCGTCGGCAACGAGGTGCTCTCCGGCAAGGACACGGCGGCGATGCAGAGCCTCCTCCCGGCCATGCAGTCCGTCCACCAGGCGCTGCTCGACCTCGGCCTCGCCGGCAGGGTGAACGTCTCGACGGCGCACTCCGTCAACATCCTCGCCACCAGCTACCCGCCGTCCGCCGGCGCGTTCCGGGAGGACCTCGCGCAGTACATCCAGCCGCTGCTCAACTTCCACGCCGAGGTCGGCTCGCCGTTCCTCGTCAACGCCTACCCGTTCTTCGCCTACAAGGCGAGCCCGGCGAGCGTGTCGCTGCCGTACGTGCTGTTCGAGCCCAACCCGGGGGTGCGCGACCCGGCCACCAACCTCACCTACGACAACATGCTGTACGCCCAGATCGACGCCGTGTACGCCGCCATGAAGGCCATGGGCCACGCCGACATCACCGTGAGGATCTCCGAGACCGGGTGGCCGTCCAAGGGGGACGACGACGAGGTGGGCGCCACCCCGCAGAACGCCGCCGCGTACAACGGCAACCTCATGAAGCGGATCGCCGCCGGGGAAGGGACGCCGCTCAAGCCGGCCGTCCCCGTCGACGTGTTCGTGTTCGCGCTCTTCAACGAGGACATGAAGCCCGGCCCCTCGTCGGAGAGGAACTACGGCCTGTTCTACCCCAACGGCACGCCGGTGTACAACATTGGCTTCGACGCCGCGTCCTTCAGCCCGTCTCCGACGACGTCCACGTTTTCCTCCTCTTCCAGGCCAACGGTAACATTTTTTTTGAATTTTATTCTACTTCGAAATTTTAAATATGCAAATTTGAGTTTCATAGAACAAAGATAACTTCTAATGGCCAATATAATTGTAAGTTTCTGATTGCAATTATTTTTTGTTGTGTTCGTTCTGCAGAGTACATTTCTGATGGGGGTGGTTGTCCTACTCGCCGCATTCCTCCTCTGACAATTTTCTCCACAAGTATATTGCACGAATGATTTGGGATTGTTTTTTGACCGATATAGTTCGATTTGTGGTTGGTTGCATAGCACAGAAAAGCAGATACATTGTTCTAACCTCGAGGTAAGCTTGTCTTGACCATGTTCTTGTTCAGTTGCTTACAAAGTTTTCAGAAACCGTTTTTTGTCAGTAAAATCACCATCTTACAAGTTACAACTAGGTTCTTGCTTACTGCGTTAGCCATGAAATTGATTAGTTCAACAATCAGCATAATCTTGTAGACATAATGCAATATGGTAGGTGATGGGTCGATCCTTATCTCAGTGACCATATATGTTTGGACATTTTCGCATCTGGTGCGTCATGTGAAGGATGTCGTTCAGTTAGCGCATTTCCCAGGGAGGTAGGCCGGTGGTTGATCGGTTGTTGCATGTTTTAGGATTCTAGCTCTGGCTATCTCTTCAGAACTCTAAACTGACCGACCAACCAACGCCCAACGAGAAGATTCTAGTTTGCGTCATGGGCAAGAGTCGAATAAGCATTTGGCACAGAAGTGGGCATTATTCAGAAGCCATTGATTGTTCATCAATTTCGTCAGGAACAGAGCATTAAACTAACTAAATCCTCAATAATTTTCTCATTTCGTTATCTTAATTGTGGAATCTTGGAAGAATTGAATTGACTGTTTGTTGTAGAAAATTAGGTGGGCTTTTTTTTTTTTTTTCATTCTAGCATATGGATGTTTAGGCAGATCTCTTACTATTCCTCACAATTGAATTAGGTAGGAGTAAGAAGAGTACTCTGTCGCTAAGTTGACAAAATGTGGAATATATGCGAGGACAGCGTTTTCATTCATTGTATAGTGGAGATGATCAAACAAGACTGTACTTTACCTGCTTCTGTCAACTACTCTCTCCGTCCCAAAAAAAAGACAAACCCTGGTTTCCGTGCCCAACATTTGACCGTCCGTCTTATTTGAAAAAATTATAAAAAAAATTAAAAAGACAAGTCACGCATAAAATATTAATCATGTTTTATCATCTAACAACAATAAAAATACGAATTCTAAAAAAATTTCATATAAGACGGATAGTCAAAGTTGGACACGGAAACCCATGGTTTGTCTTTTTTTGGGACGGAGGGAGTATTCGCTTATAATCAATTACTCTTCCGGTACCAAAATATAGCAATTTAATATTGGATTAGACACATCATAGTATTATTAATTTGAACAGAAGTTGTTATATCTTGAGACAGAGGGAATAATTGGTAGCTCTCTTGCTGTTAAGTTAAGAAAAAGTCAAACAAAACAATGCCCCTCTTTGTTTTAATATATGGCATGCTGCACCAAAATGACAAATTTATTTGAAGACCAGTTTAATTTCTACCAAGCCTAGGGAAACAAGTTTCTGTCTGAAACTTGCATGTAAAATCTGCAATTATGCTGCTAATTTTCATGCCAACAGGCCAGCCAATATAGCTCCTGATAATATGTTGCTCCATTCATTTATAATGCAGGATAGCAGGGTTCATTTTTCATCTATAGTTTGGATTTTAAAGATTGTAATCGTAGAGCACAGGAGAAGGGTCATGCATATCATAGGCACTCCTACACAGGAAATTAGTCGTTTTCCCCAAGGAATCAGATTCAAGCCAAGAGTTAAATTGGAAACACAGGTGGCAGTGACTTGTTCTGTAGCTGTGGTGATTCACATCACTTGCTGATAGAGAGTGATAGTGTTTTGTTTGCTTCTATTATTGCTGTAAAAAAACAGTAAGTTTAATAGTCTATTCGATTGGTTCCCAGTTATACGTAGATCAGCATGTGGTTGATGATATAACCGATTGAAGCTCAAAGCCCAGTTTTCTTGGTGGTTAATTTGAAGAGATTTATTCTGGGTCAGCAAAAAGTACCCCGAGATACCGGTATCTCACGGTACCAAATCGTTTCCGCATGTTGGATCTAACAATGCCCATTCTACCTAGCTAGATCAAAGGATCAAAAACAATTTAATACCGTGAGGTACCGGTACTTTGAGGTACTTTTTACTAGACCGGAGCAAATATCTAATTTGAAATAATCACTTGTGTCTAACAGCAAAAACTTGCTAGCATTAACACAGTCATACTCCCTCATGCCTCAATAGTACCAGTCTCTTTGCTGATAAGAGATGTGTGGTTTCAACCTCGAAGTCCCGTGTTCAATCCCTAACAGTTCACAATTTCTTCTTAAAAAATATTTGGAGGGACGTCTCCTTCTAAATCTCATTTTTCTGTCGAGAGTAAGTCGCCAAGACAACAAAAACAAGAATATGGGATAAGCTAGCACGAAGCAACGCAGCAGCTACTTGTGTAGTCCACGATCATGTGGGCGCACTCCGTCCGATACTCCGGTGGCAAGGTGCGGAGGATGCTTCCTGAGAAATATGACATTGTGCCATCGTTAAAACTGGATTTCGTTAAAATGCTACTCCGTAAAAGTATTTCGATAAAATGCTACTTTCAATCCATGGCTATACGCTAGAATACTATTCAGGACTAAATTGCCCTTGGCTTCTTCATTGTCATCTTCTTTTCTAACTTTAGCCAACGAGGTCCTCCCAACGCGCATTGTGGTCGGCCTCGCTCCTCTCCCATAATGAAAAAAACCGGACCGGCCCGACGGTTCGACTGAAAAAATCAGAATCAGAAGTCAGCACGGTTTGGTTGGATGAAAAGACCGGACATACAATTGACCCGTTTTAGACCGCTGGAACCATCTGGCTCTCAGGCCAACCCGGTAAGGAATAAGTTCATCTGAGGTCCCTTAACTTGTCAACGAATCCGATTTTCGTCCCTCAACCGGAAAACCAGACATAACGGGTCCCTCAACTATCAAAACCGGTGCAGATAAGGTCCCTCGGCGGTTTTGAGGGTGGTTTTGGCTGACGTGGCGTCTACGTGGCTAATTTGACTCGGTCTTCATCTGACGTGGCAAAATAATAAAACCCGTGGGACCCACATGTCAGTTCACGCACAAAATAATAATAAAAATGGTGGGACCCACATGGGCCCCACCTGTCATCCTCACTCCTCCCTCCCTCTGTCTATCCTCTCTCTCCCCTCTTCTCTCTATCCCTTTCCTCTCTCCGGCCGATGGAGCGGGGCGAGTGGCAGCCGGCAGAGCAGGCGACGGGTGGGGCGGAGCGGCTAGCCGGCGGAGCACCACGTTGTCCATGGCCCTCAGCTCCGGTGGCACGTTGGGCTCGTCCTCGAACACTTCCAACCCCGGTCCCGCGCTGCGAGCACTGCTGGGCCTACCTGAACAGCCACTGCGACATGGAGCGCTGGGGCTGGTCCTGCGCCCTCTGCGGCACCCTCAACGGCTTCGACGACGACGCGCTCCGCCGCCTCCAACACCCCGAAGGGTGGCCTGAGCTCACCTCCTCCTTCGTTGACCTCGAGATCCCAGGTTTTATTACCTCTTTTCCTTCCTCCTCCTGCGCCAGCGTGGTTTCTCCTTAGCTGGTAGTACCGTAGTAGAAATGTAACCCGATAACCCGTGAATTGTGTTTGTGCAGTGGATGGCTCGGAGGGTGCAGGAGACGGTGTGCAGGCGCGCCCTGTGTATGTAGCGGCTGTCGATCTTGCATGTAAGTGGAATCCTTCGCGTATTGCACCGTGATCATGGAATTTTTTGAATATTGCCCCCCTCCCCTCTGCAGTTTGTAGTGGTGGGAATTTAATTTTGCTTGTTATATAATGTAATCTTACCCAAGTAAACCCAACTAGATGAGAAACATAGAGAAAGGAGAGAAAAAAAATGAAATCGTGTAGCTCAAATTTGTATGCTGTTATTTGATAATATCTGCAGGTATGAGTCTAGGAGCTGAGCATTCGATGATTATTTAGTTGCATTTCATCTTCAAACAGTCCCCTCAGTTCGTGCTCATATGATTTATTTTCAGAATTGTTATTGTAGTGTTTGAATGTATTCAGGTTCTGAAGAGTTCCTGGAGCTTATTAAGAGTGCGCTTCTGGCAGCTCTAGAAGGTTACTGTTTTGAACACTTGAAACTTACTGAATTATTGGTTGCTTGAACTGCGAATTGTGAGCGAGTATAATTTATGTTGCTCCTCAGTTGGCTTTTTCTCTCTGCAACAGCTTTGATTCCAGGCTCCCTGTTTGGGCTTATGACGTTCAGTCACAAGATTGGACTGTATGATGTACAAGGTCCAATTCCAGTTGTAAAAAATGTTTTCATCCCTCCAGACACAGAAGAAGATGGGCTGCCTGTTGCCCTTGAAGATGCCATGCCTCTAATTTCTTTTTTGGCCCCTGTATGTTATGATATTATAATAAGTGTTACAGTTTGCTGAGTCATTTCGAACATGTAATAATGGCAAGATAAATTTATGAGCAGATCGACACGTGCAAAGATCGAATTGCTGCTGCCCTTGATACATTGCGACCTACATCTTCATGGGAGCGAGGTGCTGCTTCTGGGCAGGAACCTGATACTGTTTTGCTTGGTGGCCGAGGTTTTGGAACAGCCATGTCTGCTCTAACTGACTACCTAAGTTCAGAGTATGGAACTACTTTTGCTTTGGGTAGGGTAACATATATTCCCAATGTGTGCATTTTTTTTTAAATGATTCTTGTCAGTCATGCATTACTTTTATAAGATAAGATGATGTACTTGCTGATATTTTTATTCAATCTTTTTAGCCTAACTACATTTTTAAAAAAAAAAAAAATTCAAACAGCTAGGGTATTTGCTTTTCTGTCTGGTGCTCCTGATTATGGAGATGGTCAACTAGACACTAGGAGATATGGTGAACAATATGCTAGCAAAGGGGAAGACCCTGACCTTGCATTACTTCCTGAACAGATACCATTTTATAAAGACCTGGTAAGCTCCGAATGATTCTGGAGGGAAAGAAATTACATTTTTGGCTGA
This sequence comes from Oryza longistaminata, assembly GCA_009805545.1. Lineage (NCBI taxonomy): Eukaryota > Viridiplantae > Streptophyta > Magnoliopsida > Poales > Poaceae > Oryza > Oryza longistaminata. The sequence continues at coordinate 15,421,048 of CM020182.1, read as the reverse complement.
ACATGTTTGGCATATGTCAACCTTATTGAAAATTTGAAACAGGCAGCTGTCGCTGTTCAAGCAGGAGTATGTGTAGACATATTTGCTATAACCGACGAATACACCGATTTGGCTTCGTTGAAGTTTTTAAGTATTGAAAGTGGTGGCTCATTGTTTCTGTATACAAATACAGACGATTCAACACTTCCCCAGGACATGTGAGCTTGATCGTTTGTTTGTCTTTTTTTTTTTCCTGCACTTCATTCAAATTCCATATTCCAAATTTTCTGATCCACATGAATGGCCTTTGCCCCTTGGTTTGCCTTTTCCTCTAACAGATATCGCTTGTTGAGTAGACCCTATGCATTTGGTTGTGTTCTAAGGTTGAGAACATCTTCAGATTTTGAACCTGGCAATTCTGTAAGAATTCAAGCTATTTATGTTTAATAACTTTGATGTATTGTCAAGTCAATATCTAATGCATCTGTCATTTTTACAGTATGGCCATTTCTTCCCTGATCCTCAATATGAACATGTGCAACATATCATCTGCTGTGATTCATTTGCTACTTATGCATATGACTTTAACTTTTCACACCCTGAGGGCTTTTCCAGGTATGATTTTTTTTTCTCAGTATATATTTCACTCAACCATGGAACTTTCCAACTTTCTGCCTTGATCCTATCAATTTAGTGAAGACATGTGATACTTGTCATCAGTGATCAGATAATATGTTTTACATTTTTCACAGGCACACAGATCCTGCTGTTGTACAAATTGCATTTCAGTATAGTGTTATTGAACCTGTCAAGCATACATCAGAGAATGAAACACAATCATCTACAAGGTATGCAGGATTTTGGCATTCCTTAGTTTACCGTTAAGTTAGTCTGTTCCATGCCTAATTGGCCTCCTTTCTGGCCGAACATGCCAAGCCTCTTGTGCTATTAACATTTAATATTTCTGTTTTTCTACTACTAGTTCCTGTGCTTACAATGATTAATAATGCATGAGTGAGTATAGTAATGTTACATAGCTTCATTTGTTCCTTCTTCAGTTTCATCTTTGTTGCTGTGCTTTTGGTCAAGTGATGTCTAATTTTCAAGTTGATTAATTATAATGTCACATCCTACAGTAACATGTTTTGTCTAAAGAGGCGGTTGAGAATAAGGACATTGCAGTATCGACCAGCTAAAAATATCAACGAAATATATGACAGTGTTGATCCAGAGACTCTCCTACATATTCTAGTACATAAGGTAACCATGTTCAGTTTTCTTGAAATCATACCACTTCATTTCAAGATGTTCGGCAGTTTGAGAAGAAAAATCTTTATGGTTCATTCGGTTACTCTGTTGCATGATATGTTGTCAGGATTAGAAATGTAGTGAACTCAAGACCATTCAAATAGTGTGCTATGGATTTCAATTGGTGAAGGTTCTATTTAAGGAAGATTCCTCTGTAGATTGAATTCTGTAAGAAAATCATTAGGAAGACGTTTTTTGTAGCTTTTTTTAAAAACAATTTTGTTGAATGATTATCCAAGTTTTTCTTGGAGCTCCATGTTTACGCCTTTTAACTAACAACACCTGTGAGGAATATCACTTTTCTTTCTTGCCCTAAATTAACTTTGATTTCTATACTTTTACTATTTTTGCTCTCCTAACTTAAGTCTATTCTGAAATGTTGGCATCAGGTTATTTTAATTTCATTGGATAAAGGAGTTAAAGAGGGCAGAAGTTTGGTACATGATTGGCTGTCTCTCCTTATAGCTCGGTATAATCAGGCATTGAGATCTGATGCACGAATTCCAGAATCACATGTTGATGTTGACTTCTTACAGTGCCCACAGCTGCAAATGTTACCTCAGCTTGTGTTTGCATTGTTAAGGAACCCTCTTCTTCAGTTTCATGAAGAAGGCATTCACCCAGATTACAGGATATATTTGCAATGCCTTTTCAGGTGGGAAATCAAAATCTAAATTTAGGGCTTTGTACACTGTTCATTAAAAAAAGCATCTAAAAGAATGATGTTGTAGAATATTTGCACTAGCAATTACTTAAAAGAATCATAGATGTTATACATGTTAGAATATGCACGCTAGCAAAAAAAACGTTGGGAAAAATTATAATCATGTATACTGTAGGAAACACAAGGGGTTTGTAGCCAAACTTAACCAAGCCAAAATCTTGGCAATGCCCAAAAAAAAGTCACTTGTTTGGTTTGTAGCTAAAAGAATTGGCATTGCCAAATTATTTGGCTTAGTTGAAGGCCAAATGCAACTTTGGTAGTAAAGCAAATGAGTGCCTAGCCAATTTTTACCAGAAAAAAATTGGCAAAGGCCAATTCTTGCCATTGCCAAAAATTGGTAAGGCTAGGGATGACTATGAACCAAACAAGCCCAAGATTGTACACATTTTCTATAATCATGTGTACTGTAAGAAAGGCAAAATATTGACCACTCTGAGAACTAAAAGGAAAAAGATAAGAATAAATTGCTGCTGCTGCTGCTTTGGATCTATTTTGCTTTATTTGGAATTGAAGCCAATTTTCTATCTCCAAGCGTACAAGTTTTTTATTGAAACTCCTTTCCGTTGTTATTACAGTGCCCTGGAGCCATCTTCTCTAGCCAAAGCTATATACCCAGTTTTAGTTTCATACTCGTCACCCGACAAGCAAGCATTCCCTCGGCATACGTTGAGCCGGGCTGCTCTAATCATGAGTGAGAGCCCCATATTTCTTCTGGATGCATTTACGAACCTTATTGTTTACTATTCACCGTCTGCTGATCCTTCACTTCCTTTTCCTCCACCTCATGACTGTAAGTACACCATTTCACTGTTTGCATGGTGTGCATTGTTTTTTTCACTTGATTGCTTCATCTACTTATTTGTTTCATATCTTTGCATATCACGTAGGTCTTTTGAGAACCATGATTAATGAGTTGAAGCAGGGCAGGTGTATAACACCAAAGCTGACATTTATCCATGGAGGACGAGAAGATCCAGCATTGTTTGAGAGGTATCTTATTGAAGAGCAAGATGTTGACGGTACAGGGTTTACAAGTGGTAAAGGGTTTGTATCGTTCCGTGAGAGCATCAGGCATGCTGCAACAGACATCATCGAGACAGAAAGTAGTATCTAGTTCAAGACGTAGCACAATTCAGCTCCAAAATCATGGAGTGGATTGTATGAAGTCATCATAGCCTTCATTCCTTCATATAGATATAGCCTTGGAGCAATAAAAGGGGAGGGGATCTTCTGGCATCATAGTTGCCTGTGTGTCTGTGTCACTGTCAGTAGCTTAACTTTGTGGCATTTCGTGTATATCCGGTACCTCTTTTATTTTGTATACTCTTTTTGTTACGGAACACAGCGATACAAAGAATAACACATCAGATTTATACAGTATAAGTAAAATGATTAATTATATTGTTCAGGTTCCCAGGACTATCTCATATCCCAGTATAAGGAATTTACCGGTTATTCTCATCTTTAAGAATCCGTATTTGTATACCATGGATTCTGGTTCCGGCTCATTTTTGGCTTCTCCTTTTCTTTTGGAAGCAATGATGATCGGCATGGATCAACTCATGCTATATGTAGAGTTCATATGGTTTTTCCCCCGACATCGTCAAAATGTCAAGCTAGATGACAATGTGCAAGTGCAACAAAGTGCTCCGGGAATCGTCCACAGAAGATAAAAAAACATGACAACCATTCAAAACACAAGGAGAACATCATATATATATAATCTTTGCTTCTTTTGGCGAACCATAGCAAAAGGGGAAGAGAAATTAGGACTCGCCAAATAAAATATTTGGAAGGCAAACTACTCCGAACACGCAGCACAGACCAGACAGCACGGTAATCTCCTATGCTTAGTTCCTGATAATTTGCTAAGTACGTAGTCCTCGAACAATCGAGGTGATCAATGGCGCGTTCAGACGCTCAGAGAATCAACGTCGTAGCCACGACGGCGGCACCGGCGATCACGGCCGGCCAGGTCATCAACGGCGGCGCAGCTGCCGCACCACTACTCTTGCCGTCCGCCTCGGGCGACGGGGCAGGCGCGGTGGCGGCCGGCGCCGCGGGGCGGGGGTCGTTGTTGCTCCAGCAGGCGACGAGGACGGCGCCGGGACGGGCTCGCCGGGACGGCATAGCTCGGGCGCTGACAGCGGCGCCGGCGACGGCGCCGGAGCGTCATGGCCGGAGACGCACCATGGTGGTGCCTGAGCTGACGCGCCCAGCCACTTCGGCCGCCGGCACGGCGAGCGCCCCGGCCGCAGCCGCCGCCGCCACCAACGAGCACAAGAAGAGCAAGTGAGCCCTCGACATCGACAAGGGCGCCATGGACCGGAGCTTCACTTCACCTCGATAATGGCATATAATGGGATTGTTAGTTAGCTCGAGCTGAAGCAATCGTAAGAATGTAATGGCAGCGTACGCGCGCGTAGAAGCTGGTGATCACGCAGTGCACGGCTCGTAGGATCGCGTTTATAGAGAGAGTCAGGAGTGCGAGCGAATGCGCGGAGAAGGCGAGCAATTGATGCCGGTGCGGGCGCGGAAGGTCTTGATGGAGGGAGCATTTGATTGATTCCTCGTCGCGGGTTTTGTGGGCATTTGCTTGAAGCCTTGAATCATGCATCCTGGGCGAAGTTTTCGTGCGGAAAATCTGTGCATGAGACGGGCCAGAATTGATGGTTTGATGTGCATTCTGTTTGCCCAGCTGGTCCCGGAGATTGGCGTATAGCTGGGTAGCATTTGTTTCCAGGTAAAAATAAATCCGAGTCTTCTAGGCATCAACGTAATCTTTTGGACAGCTCGACTTTCTTCAGAGGATAGCTCGCTAGCCCAGTAGTAGCCCTGGCCTTGTGACGAGTGTGAGTTGTATCGAAATTAGACTGAAAGTCTATGAGCGATCGATCGCCCAGGCGTTCGGCTAGCGATCGGCTCCCCCTCTTTGGCATCGCATTACTTTCCTATTTTAGTAAATTTATGCATCTAAAGTTTATACACCTCAAGTTTACACATCTAAAGTTTAGAGACCAAAAATTTATAAGTCAAAAGTTTAATAATCCGTTCAAAATTGAATTTAGATTCAAATATTTTTTTTATATATTAGTATTTTCTATACATCTAAATTTTATACACCTAAAGTTTATAGACCTAAAGTTTATATACCCGATATTCATTTGAATTCAAATATTTTTTTATAAATAGTATTTCTATACATCTAAAGTTTATTCATCTAAAGTTTATAGACCTAAAGTTTATATATTCAAATTTGATTTGAATTCAAATATTTTTTTATAAATAGTATTTCTATACATCTAAAGTTTATTCATCTAAAGTTTATAGACCTAAAGTTTATAGACCTAAAGTTTATAAGTCAAAAGTTTATATACCCGTTTCAAATTTGAATTTAAATTATATCTAATTCAAATTTGAATTTGAATTCAAATATTTTCTATATATAGTATTTCTATACCTCTAAAGTTTATACACCTAAAGTTTATAGATCCAAAGTTTATAAGTCAAAAGTTTACATACCCAATTTAAATTTGAATTTGAATTCAAATTTTTTATATATAGTATTTCTATACATACATTTTTCTAACTTTTGTTTTTTAAAAAAATTTTGTGTGATGTACTGTAGTAGGAAGAGAAGAAGGGAGGAGGAAAGAGGAGGAATGGGATACAGGGGGAGGGGAGTGCGGGTGATCGCGCATTAGCAATACCCAAATTAGACGGCAGTAATTGAAGTCTTATGGCCCAAGTATGCGCAATACCCAAATTAGACGGCAGTAATTGAAGTCTTATGGCCCAAGTTAAAATTGGTACAAAATATCCCCGCAAAATAAAATCGTACAAAATATAACAGTGGAAAAATCGTACAAAATATAACAGTGGAAAAATCGTACAAAATATAACAGTGGAGGAAAAAGAAATTGACAGCTGTGGGATTTGAACCCACGCCCTTCCGGACCAGAGCCTAAATCTGGCGCCTTAGACCACTCGGCCAAACTGTCGCTTGATTAATTTAGTATCGTCTTGCATTTATGCAATTTACTCAGAGTATAGAATGAAAAGACTACAGGCACGCATATCCCTTTCTCTGCAGGCTCTAAAACTTTTTGTAAGGCCGAGTTTAGTTGCAAAGATGACGACATATATGCACCTTATACATTTGGATTGCTCTGTTGAGCTTCACGAGAAAATGGATCATTGATAGGTTTTCCCTTCAGTTTTATGACTGTCGTGACCTTGGGTCACGGACAAGATTGGGGATAGATGGTAAAATACCCTTTTCTCGCCTATCCTGAGAAATGAGCCCAAATACAAAATGAACACACACTTTGACCGACGAGATTTTTGTATTCCAATATGTCCTGTCTACTACAGGCTTTTTGTCTGTTTTATATAGTTCATAGCTATACGTATGAGATTACAATTGTGCCCCTCAATGGGCCTATGTAAGATTACAATTGTGCCCCTGTCATATGAGCAACCCTGAGGGCATTTTGGTACATTTCGGGGGTCTTTATAATCTTTTGGTGCCAGCTTGATGGAGTGGTTGAGTGGCCCCTGGGAATATTATCTTGGCATCTTTATTGCTCAAATTGCCTTCTTCATGACCAAGAGTTTTTTCCACCACCAAGGGTCTTCTCCATGGCTGAGAGTCTTTTCCACGACCAAGAGTCTTTTCCACGGAAAGTAGTCTTTTCCATCTCGACCACCCTTTTGGGCTTACCTGGTAGTTGACCTGTCATTAACTCAAGAAACAGTCAAAAGCGGATGATTTGGCTTAATGGCAGGAACTTGCTCGAATGGTGTTTTCCAACTCGAACGACATATTACCATTTCCCTGATCGAATGACTCTTTGCCACTCGGATACTTAGAATAAATACTCAATCTTACTCAATCTCTTCCTCTATAGTGCTTTGGGCCGAATATGAAGGGACAGTGGTGACCCCCTGCTATAACAATGACCTCCAACCGTATACTCAAGCAAACGAACGAGACTGACCGAACTCCTCCTTCAGATGCTTCACGATCGACACCTTCAAAGAAGTTATCCACATTCTTGGCCTCACGGAGTAGTTCCACAACACCTATATCAAAACTGTAACTTACTTTCCTCATAGCCCTTGTAATTACAGTGGCGGAGCCAGCGGTGAAAAACTTGTGGGGTCATATCTGTAAAATTCTTTAAGTTTTATATGGTTGCAATGTAAATATCAATAGTTTTTGGACTATTTTGCAAAAACCTGTGGGGTCAGCTGACCCCACAGGTTACACCTAGCTCCGCCACTGCTTGTAAAGACAACTTCTTTCTGTTTGTCAGCATTCTCACACAATCAACTCCTTTATCTTAAAACCAAGCTTATACAGGCCCAGAAGTACATTGTTAAATTCAGTGACAAGAATTCCCTGAAACGTAACTTGGAGGGGCTGATAACCTTCCCATCCATAGTAACCTGAAAATTCAACAAGGATGGCCTTAATTATTTTATCGCCAACTTTACAAAAACAGACAACAAAGATACAATGAGGCAGATATCCCCATATGGCCATAGCAGTATAGCTAATTATTGTGCTTGCTGGTTAGTACTAACTTATCTATAGGCCTGTTTAGTTCCTCCAAAATAGCAAAACTTTTGCTGTTTTGGAGCACTTTTTACTAAAATGGATCTAAACGTTAGTAGCAGAAGTTGATAGTTTGGTATTTATCATTTGAGAGTCTACAGTAGCAAATTTTGTCAAAAAGTGCGTTGGGAGCCGTACTCTCTGTCTTTACTAGTAAAATGGTAAAACTTTACCATGCATCTAAATACCAACTAGCAAAATTTTAATACCAAATCTTTTGCCACCAAAACTTTTGCTAAAACAAATTGCCACTGCAAATCTATTATATACTAAAAGTCCATTAAACTTTCTAAAATCACTCTCAAGCTGCCATATGGCATCCTAAAAACGCTCTTAAGCTGTCACGTGGTGTGAGGAGAGAAGACGAGGACTCAAAGGTGCAGCCCATGTATTTGCGTCGTGGGACTCTAAAATTAAGCAAAAGTCCTAAAAATTAAGGAAAAAGAGAAAAACCAAAATCCTCTCCCACAACCTCCGCATATACGGATGCATTTGGCTGCTTTCCTTTCATGCTCTTCTTTTTCTACGGTAGTTGAAAGATTTTTCTAATCGATAGTTAAAGATATTTAATGTCCTTTTATGTCAACAAAAATTTCTAATAAACTAGTTAATCTAGATCGTTATATCTAACACATAAAATTCTGAACTTTCCCATGTTTTATTCTTTGGTAATTAACATCAGTAGTTAAAAGATATTTAATGCTCTTTTATGGTGATAAAATTTCTAATAAACTGATTGTTTGAGCGATTTTGCTATATCTCATTCAAAAGATTTTTTTTTCTTATCTCTCACTCGATTTTCTCACTCAAATTTACAGAGTATTTTCTTGTAAGTTACAGTGTAATTTATGAAATCTTCGCATGTAATTTTTAAAATTTATATTGGATTTGGTCTTTTCTTGAAGATATGGTAATTAGTGTTATTATGGTGTTTATTAGTTGCTTTTTATTTTTTACTATGTGTATTGGATTTTAATCCAAAGATTAAAAATCTGTGTGATATAATCATAAAAATCTTTGAAAAGATGTATAGATACTCCCTTGTTTGAGACCGTTCGATCTAACAAATAAAATTCTTAAGTATTCTCCATGGCTCCAACAAGTACGCATTCGCTCTTCTTTGCCCTTTTTTTCTACAATAGTTAAAATAGAATTTTGCATGTCACTGAATGCATACACATATTGATGTTCTCACATATGTATTGATCTCGGAGGAAGTAAAACACACTATGTCTATTGTTATAATATTTTTGGCTCAATTTGGCGGCAGGAGTTTAGAAAGGACACATTTATCCCATACCCAGTTGTACACTCAACATAGTGTTTACATCCCAAATTTAAGAGATAAAAAGCATTTCAAGGATGATTGATACAATATAAATTGCAGAACTCATTTCAACTATTTTGCTAGAAGTTTGATAACTATTCTTGAAAAATTGAATTTCTTAAAGTTTAGAACTCCAAAACGAAGATTTGGTATGTATTAAAAAGAACATATAGTTTAGATGATAGTTCAAAGAACCAACTCCATTGTCGCGACGTAATACTTTCCTATAATTCAAGATTTCATGGTTGTAACTAATTTTAGTTTAGAATTTATGTGTTGCAAGAAGAATTAGCATTCAAAATAGTCGCAAACAAAATATTGACAAAAATCAGGTTAAGAATAGAATCAGGAACAATCACACATATACAAACATTATATTCACATGTGTAGAGTAATATTTCAAGCAATATTAAATTAGATGCCCGCGCATATGTGCAGGCTTCCTTTCTAGTTGATCTAAACAGGCCCATAGTTGATGTGGACAAAAATTGCAATAAACAACTACCTACACTATTAACCTTGCTCTAAGGGCAAGTTTTTATAATAGGGGTAGTTACTACGTAATTTTATCCATGTAAGGTAAGATGTGATATATACAATACACCACATCTACACTACCTTTGCTAACCCAAATAATTTTATTTTATTTTTTTTGTCCAATCCCCTATATCTTCCATCTTCTTCTCTTGGGGTTTGTGTGGAGGTTGCCCCTTACATGAGAGTAGCTCACATTTTCTTTCCTTATTTATTTCTTCCACGTCATCATCTAATCATATATGGTATTTTTAGGGGCAGCACATCAAGCATCATAGTACTTGCCCTTAGAGCAAGTATAATAGAGGGCTATAAGAAAGCTGAATGCTGAGGTGGACTTGGTCATCGCTTTGACTTCTTCTGAATGCTTTCGTGCTATTTTACAACTGTTGGGTTTTATATTAGCTCAATGGTAACGTATATAGGGCAGTAGCATGCATTATATTTGTTACTGTACAGTTGGCCGTCATGCATATTTTATCATGTTCTTGTCTTAATGTTGTGCAAATGGTTGTCATAATAGTGTATGTTTTCTTATACGGAAGACTTTACTTAGCATTAAGTGGACTTGAGTTTGATGAGAGGAGAAAGATGAGAAGTGGGTTGTAAGTTTACAGCCGGCTTAGAGCAAGTATAATAGTGAGCTGTAAGCCTATTATAAGCTTATGTGGAGGAGAGAGGTAACTAAAAATCAAGGGTGTTGGCTCTCATGCAAGAGCTAGCTTAACACAAGCTCCAAGACAAATACATTAAATGTATAAGTGAGAGATAGAGAGAGGAGAAGAAAATTGTAGCCAATCTATTATATATGTTGGCTTTAAGATAGGCTAATAGTAGGAAGTGAGCTATACTATTATTCTTGCTCTTAGGCACAGGAACAAAAAAAAATCTATGAGACAGACATGTGAACCATATATTTATAGTGAAGAGTTAACCACTATATGAGTGAGTGATAGATAGACTATAAGTAAGCAGCTGGCTTTATTATTATCCTTACTCTTACACTTAGAATCTCTAGAGATCTCAACAACTGGAGTAAAACCATTTCCTTAAATTTCATTTAATGCAGCTCACCTGTGTTTTTTAGACTGAAGCAGTAGGATCTCAACAGCTAAACAGTAGAGTAATGGTTATATGAAGTCACCACTATAAATGTATTTGTAGTATCTAAAACACAAATTATTAGGGAAGAAAAATTATCCAGGTGCGTGAAAAGGAGATGGTTAAAAGTAGGAGATAGCCGGGGATAAAATAAATTTAAATTTAAATGAGTGGTGACCGGTGAAACAATTAGTAATTAAAAATATACTATTTATAAAATGAATTTAAATTCAAGAAATACACATATTAAAGAGAGGTAAGAGATATACGGACACACATTTAGGCCGTGTTTAGTTCGTGTGCCAAATTTTTTTAAGTATACGGACACACATTTGAAGTATTAAACGTAGACTAATAATAAAACAAATTACAGATTCCACCCGTAAACTACGAGACGAATCTATTAAGACTAATTAATCCGTCATTAGCAAATGTTTATTGTAGCATCACATTGTCAAATCATGGTGTAATTAGGCTCAAAAGATTCATCTTGCGATTTACATGTAAACTATGCAATTGGTTTTTTTTTCATCTACATTTAAAGCTTATGCATGTATCTAAATATTTGACGTGACGAAAAAAATTAAAAATCCGAAAAAAAAATTTAAATCTAAACACGGCCATAGCTGGTTTTGGACTGCTAGCTTTAGACACAATCGCGTCAAACGTCGAGCTCCTCCCAGGACACAGCTGTCAAGTACTGTAGAATTCGTGCCGGTCTGCCGCCGGATCATCACCAGAATTTACACACTTTTCCACGGTTTGTCAAGCTGCTAGCTCTAGCTCCATCTCCACGGTCAACCGCTTGACGCTAGCTTGCTCCAAGCTGCCAGTTGTTGTATCACCTTTGCTGTATATACATGTCGTTGACGCAGCAAAAGCGCTCAACCATCCATCGGTCGGTCAACACGCACCTTCTCTTCAGAAAACGCAATATATCGAATTGTCGATATGCTCCGATCCTCTCTGCCGTCGGATCTCGGTCGACGGCGACTGCGATCCGTCCGATTGATTGGGACATGATGAAACTCGCGTCTGGTGGAGTGGTTTGTTTCTCCCATCGGTTTCATGTATCACTTTCGAATATGCCCGCAGTGCTTCGCCCGGGTGAAGGTGAGCAAAAGAGAGCAACAGGTACAGTTAAGCGATACTTTGATGTCTTCCTCGGTCTTTATTATTAGCTTCCTCCATTTTTTCCAAATAAGTTTACTTTTAGAGTAAATATTACATTGGAGTTTATGATATTAAGAAATAATTAACTGGGAGTAGATAAAGTGATGAATAGTTACATTAGGGTTTGATAAAGTAAGGATATTCTAGTATTTTTTTTTATTTTGGTATTTGTGTAATAGGTGGAAAATAAAACTTATTTTGGGATGGAGGTAATAGCTGTCAAAATGTCTATATAATATATGCAATGATACTACAGTACATTTACCGTAGGATCTAAATAGAAATGTTGGCGGTCGTAATTCTTGCTGTTTTAGGTAAAAAAACGGTACTCTCCTTTCGCCCCAAGTTATAGAGCATCCTTCTTTCTAAGAAAATCAAACTCGATAAATTTTGATTAATAATTGCACTAGCAATATTTATGCTAAGCATTATGTATTTTATATCAATATATTTATATTTAAAAATACTTTTATGTGGTACTAATTTTATAATTGTTTAATAACATAATATGAAATAAACTAATTATTAAAACATGTCATTGAAGGTTGTGTAGAAAAAATATATACATTATAGTTTGGGATGAAGAGAGTATATTCCTACAGTACGGAGTATATTCTTGTCTTGACCAACCATATTGTCCTAAAATAGTAGGGAGTTTTTTTTTTCCGACTATTTTAGTAGTATATTGTTTTGATCTGGACTTTCTAAAATGGTATCATACAGTTGTATCGATAAACCATCAGAACCGGAAGAAATATAACCTTAACCCTGGATGTTGTTAGTGTTGATGCTATATCAATCATTATAAAGTATTCAATTTAGCAAGTTCCATCTTTCAATATTCACAAATATATATAGTTGCATATGATGTAAATTTATTACCTAAACATGCCTATGACTTGCTTGTCATTGTAGTGTGGTGTTTCTGAGACTAGTTCCGTTTCCAATATGTTTTTCGACGTTCCAGTAGTACCAAAGTGTCATTTTATTTTTTGGAAAATAAATGGTTCTAGAAATGGCTTAGAGTTTTCTTCTACCATTTTCTTTTTTTTTTTAACAAATCGGCACTAGACTGTGCCCATTTCATTAAATATAGTGGGAGAACAAACTGTACAAAGCAAAAAAAAAAAAATGGAAATTTACATATGGAAAGGAGAAAAAATTAAGGGATTATCTCGGTTAGCATTTTTGCGCCGGGTAGGGTCCAGGTATTGGCCTCCTCCTTTATCTTTGCGCAGAGCGATAGTGTCGAGAGTTCACTGTGTTAGAAAATTTTTTGATTTCTCTCTTTCCAAATCTCCCATGTCACTAGCAACAAGCAGGTGCGAATTCCTTTTCTCGGTGTCTTCCTGGGTGTGTTGCTATTGCAGTCCACCAGTCTTGGAGCGATGTAGGTTCGATGTGCTCTTGCGACGTCTAGCAAGCCAGATTCTCCCAAATGCTCCTAGAGTATCTGCAGTCTACTAGGAGGTGGAACACCGTTTTCTAAGTATATCTACAAAGCGAGCACTTTGGCCATCCACATGTAGTCAGTCTATCTGCCGTCCAGACACTATTTTGGTTCACCGTTTTCATCCACTCGAGATCTGTTCCAAGATGTATCTTGTCGCTACAATAAAAGATGTACTGGGTCTCAGTTCCACCAAACCTTACGAATCGGAATCCTCTGCATTACAAAGGACTAATGAAGAGGCACGAAGCTGTGGGCATTAGCCCGTCCTATACACGGTTGAACAAAAATGAATGGACTCGATTAGATACTACAATAACGAAATGCAGTAAATCGTCAGTGTTTTTAGAACGGTAAGTTGGGTACAGTCGTTGCTACAGTTCTGCTACGGTACTACTACTGCTAATCTCTGTTCACATAGATGGGAAAGTATTTCATTCTTAAGGGATATCCTCTCTTTTTTTAATCATTTTAATGATAATAATATCTCTACTATTATAAAAATTGAAGATGTTTTTGCCGGTACTTTGCTACGTTATCCATGTATGAGTCGATCAGTTTTTATGTCCGTTCGCTTTTTAAATACATATCCGTATTTGAGTCTGTTTTTAAATTCGTTCGCTTTTGGAAATATAGAAGGAGTCGTCCAAGCGAATTTTCACTGTGAACTTCATCTTAACTAAACCATATAAAAATAATAAGGTTAAAATAGTTTTTACCCGTAACAACGCATGGGCTTTTTTTCTAGTAAATAAAAACATTTAACATGATTGATCGATATGAATTTTGTTAATTTTTTATCCACTTATATAGGTCAAATTTAAACTTGCACCAAGTGCCATATTACATGATATATCTTGCCAACTTTTTATATAAAAAATAATAAATATTTATGCGATATGTATAAAACGATAGGATGTCCTCTTGACGAAAGAAAATTTGTCTTTTACATAGACTCAAATTACTATCAAACAAGTTCTCTCTGTATTACTTCCTTTGTTCCATATTTATCATTATATAAGTTTTTTTTAACTAAGGTTAGAGGAGTATTAATTTTTACTAGTACTATTAGAGCAGGTACAATAGCAGGCTATAAACCAGCTATAAACATATTTTAAAGAGATAAAAAAAGAGAGAGAAAAGCAGTGGGCTATAGATCTGTAGCCAGTTGCAGCACAGACTCCAACGTAATGTGTGTATGAAATGTGGGACCATGTATTAATAGTATAGTAAGGAACTATTGTATGAATTAGCTATTACATTGGCTATATATGATTTGGAGCTAGTAGTTGGCTATACTATTAAACTTGCTCCACTACTAGCTCCAATTCATCTATAGTCAATCTAATAGCTAATTCATACAATAGTTGCTTACTATACTATTATATATGGTACCATCTGTCATACACACATTGCGTCTTGGAGTCTGTGCTGCAGTTGGCTACAGATCTGTAGTCCGCTGCTCTTCTCTCTCATCTTTTGTCTCATTAAAATATGTTTATAGCTGGCTAATAGTCTGCTATTGTACCTGCTCTTATGCACTAGTATCGGCCATCGGAGTGCGTCAGTTCTTTTAGAGCAGGTACAATAGCAGACTATTACCCAGCTATAAACATATTTTAATGAGACATAAGATAAGAGATAAGAGCAGTGGACTACAGATCTGTAGCCAGCTGCAGCACAGAATCCAAGACGCAATGTGTGTATGACAGAGACCATATATTAATAGTATAGTAAGCAACTATTATATAAATTGGCTATAGATGAATTGGAGCTAGTAATGGGCTGTACTATTAAACTTGCTCTAAGAGCACCCGCATGGTAAAGTAAGGTACTCTCTATAAAACATGTACATATCAGGAATAGACTAGGGCCCCGTTTGGTAGAGCTCCTAACTACAACTCCCAACTCCAAACTCCAACTCCAGTGAGAGCTAGCTCCTCTAGGAGCTGAGGTAGGTAAAAAAGTGTTTGGCTAGATTACTCAGCTCCACATTTCTACATCCTTTGTCGCCATTTCATCGAACACCTTCTAGGCGTCGCCTTGACGTTGCCGCCGCAGCCGGTCAGCCCGCGAGCCACCGCCGCCGGGAAGCCCACGCATCTCCGCCGCCTCCCAAGCCGCTGCGCAAAATGTACAAGCTAATTTGCGTTCTGGATAGACTATAAAGAACTTAAATATGAGCATCTACTACTCTGGGTAGGCCATGTATATATTACTGTACTGGTAGAACTTAAACAGTATCACTCTGGGTAGGACGCAAGTTTCATCGTAACACGTAAAGGTTATTATTTCACCCTTAGAGCTAGTTTAATAGTATAGCCCACTACTAGCTCTAATTCATCTATAGTCAATCTAATAGCCAATTCATACAATAGTTGCTTAGAGCACCCACAATGGTAAAGTAAGGTGCTCTCTATAAAACATATACATCTCAGCAGTAGACTAGATTAATAGTAAAACACCTTAATAGTATGCCTACATGGGTATCTATAGATCTCTAATGCATTGCCTCGTTTTTCTCTATAGACTATCTCCAGGTTAGTAGATAGCTTTGCTCTCTCTCTTCATTTAATCTCTTCCAAGTAGGAAAATATGCTGACATGGATCTCTTATAGAGAGCCTATAGATAACCATTGCGGGTGCCCTAAGAGAACTTGCCTGCTGATTAGTATTAGTAAAAATTGGAAAGATTGGGAAGATACGCAAAACAAGGTGAGCCATTAGCGCATGATTAATTGAGTATTAACTATTTTAAATTTCAAAAATGGATCAATATGATTTTTGAAAGCAACTTTCCTATAGAAAATTTTTACAAAATACGCACCGTTTATTAGTTTGAGAAGCGTGCGCGTGAAAAACGAGGTGTTTTCTCACCCTATTTCACACGAACAAACGCAGCCAAGAAGCCAACGCGCTGACTCCAAAACTCCACACAAAAAAAAGAAGCCAAGAGTGCGACGTTAGACTGGGTCACACATGATCATTGGACACACGCGCACAAGGCCAAAAGTACTGCACTTTTCACACTTTTTTTAGTACTTCCCCCTGCACGCGTGGGTCGCGGTCCAGGCCGTGAGCTGTCCCCTGCTAATAACGATACGGGAATTCGCGGGGCCGCATGGGTAGGTGAGAACCATATGAGATCGAGTCGAGCGTACGTACGCAGCTGAGCAGCTCGGTGCTCCGCTTTTGCGTGCGCCGCCGCACTCCGTAAACACTAGCCGTGACCGGGTCGCGGCGTCCGCGGTTGGACGGACGCATTGGACGCCGTCGTCCTCGCTAGCTGTCTCGCGGTGGAAGCCGAGTGGGACGCGATGCGAGCAGTGCGGGCGGGAGGGCGTCCCGCGCGCCGGCCGCGTGTGCAGCCGGAAGGCAAAGCGAGCACGTCGAGGTCACTCACATCTGTTCGGTATCTATCACTCATGATATGCTCGTTTAGCCCAAGATTGATCCGTGGTTTGCCTAAACCATAGGGCAAATGAACTTGATAAACACTCCTCGGTGCCTAGCTTAATTTCTTGGGCAATTGGGACAAGTCTATTGTCCCTAGACCTGTTCAAACAGATTGAGCTGGGTTTTATGTTCAGTGGGAATTGTCTGCAGTACAGCAGCTGCAATAGCAGCCGCTGACATGTGGTGCTACTGCAGCTGCTGTACTGCAGAGGATCCATGTCCTTTTGTGTTGGGCTTGAAAAAAAAATTGCATTAAGCATGAGCCCGGCTGAGCCCAATGCATTTACGTTTTTCTCAAGATCAAGCACAAGCAAAAGCCTGAAAGCCAATATTATGGGAATATGGTTAGAACGCCCATTGATGAAACCAAATTTTAAACATTAATACAACAAAAATTAAAAACTTGATATTTCAATCATGCAAGAGATCCCACATCACACAGACCAAATAACCACTTCGAGATTTTCTTCTCATCGAGCCTAACAACTTTAATATAAACCACATTTTTCATTGGATGTCGCTTGAAACATAGACATAAGATTTTGTAACAAATAGATATAAGATTTCGTAACAAATATTTGGACCCTAAACTATCTCAAATGGAAAAAGTTATAAATTATAAAGTTGTAGATCTCATCGAGTTCTACAATTTTGATATAAAGTTTTATTTTCACTCGATCATATGAAAAGGTTAAATGCAAATATTTGTTTTTTTTACTTCCTCCGTTTCACGACGTAAGACTTTCTAGTATTGCCCACATTCATTTAGATGTTAATGAATATAGACATATGCATGTGTTTAGATTCGTTAACATCTATATGTATGTGGGCAATGCTAGAAAGTCTTACATTGTGAAACGGGGGGAGTAATAAAATTGATTTATATAAAATTGTAAAAAAAAAATTTACAAACGAGTCACCCATCTTTATAAACAAGAACATTTTCAGAGACGGCTGAGACTTAAGTGATTGTTATTGAAATTGGTTTTTAGATACGGTCAGTGACTAGCTTTTCTAGCTTTTTTTATAGGCCAAATTTTCCGATATAATCGTGATCGGGTTTTCTGACTTACTTTATAGGACCCGTTTTAAAACAGGTACAATAGCATGCTACTCCCTCCATCTATTTTTGATAGTCATATTTTATTTTGACACACAGACCAAGGATAAGTAGTTCTACTTATCATTCATTTAAGCATGCTACTAGTCATTCCTCGTAAACAAGCGATTCATTAATATTTACATTTCTCAAAGCCCATGTAGCCAATCATGTGTGGAAGAATGGAGAGTCATGCATTAAATTCGAGAAAATCATTAAGATGATAGGTTGTTGGATTGAAATATGCCTATCAAAAATAAAATTTTTAGATTTGGAAATATGACTATCAAAAGTAGATGGAGGGAGTATAAGTCAGCTATAAACAGATATCGAGGAGATTAAAGAAAAGAGAGATGAGCAGCGAGCTACAGATTTTTAGCCAGCTACAGTACGGATTTCAAGATACAATGTGTCTATGATAAGTGGGACCAGATATTAATAGTGTAATATATATTTATATGTTGCTATTGTATAAATTAGCTATTAAATCAACTATACATGATTTAGAGTTAGTAGTTGGCTATGCTATTAAACTTGCTCTTAGATCATCCGTATAAAGAAAAGGAGGATGCCATTAAAGATGGGTATTAAAGCCGAGTTTAGTTTCAAATTTTTTCTTTAAACTTCTAACTTTTCCATCATATCAAAACTTTCTTATACACATAAATTTTTAACTTTTCCATCGCATCATTTCAATTTCATCCAAACTTTCAATTTTGACATGAACTAAACATACCCTAATTAGTGCCGAATCCTAGGACCTATTGGTCCAATCAGAAAACGTTAGGTCCTATGCTTATACTCCCTCCATTCACAAATGATTAGCATATATGGTTTGTGCAGCGATATCAATACACTCCCACATGTCAGATGTCACTTAAATTGGCATCGATCAGCATGCAACACCGTTTCGTATGTCCTGCACATGCATTTGGGTCGTCAATGATATTGCTTAATTGCATGCATGCATGCACCACAATAGCATGCTATAAGCCAGCTATAACCACATATCGAGAAGAAAAGAGAAGAGAGAGAAAAAAGCGGGCTACAGTTTTGTAGCCGGCTGTAACACGGACTCCAATACATTATGAGTGTATGAAAGGTATGACCGGGTATTAATGATGTAGTATATTTTTATAGGTAATTATTGTATGAATAGGCTATTAGGTTGGCTATAAATGATTTGGAGCCAGCAGTTGGCTATGCTATTGAACTTGCATGCAAATGACCATTTAGTACTGTACAGAAAAACAAAAGTCACATGTAGGAAGTACCAAATGTATGTATGCATGCATGAAGGCATTTAGAGGTAGTTAAGCGCTCGCTTCTCGTGCATATGGGGAGTTAAAGTCTACATGCTTCTTGATTCTCCCTCACCACATATTCACTTGAAATAAAATGTAGGGTTAATTGAATCCATGTCACTACTATTCAAAATATCGGCTACGTGCCATTAGAATTTGAGAAAATTGAAACCATACCACTCCATCATATTTTCCGTCAAAAATCTCCGTTAGCCCCAACTGCACGTGGGACCTAGTTGTCGGTTCAATCTTCATCTCCCTCCCATCTTCTCTTTACCCTTCCACTCTTCCCACCACTATCGTCGACCACCACTGTCGCAGCCACGGTTATCGACCACCTTTGCGGAGGCCTCGGGAGCCACTGCTGTCGTCGCTATCATCCGCCCCAACCGTGGCAGGAGGCTTAGGAGTCGTCGCCGCCACCGCCGTTCGCGGCGGTAGGCTCTGGAGCAGCCGTCCTCAACGCCATCCGCGCAGGAGGGCTCGGGAGCCGCTGCCGCTGTTGCTATCCTCAACCCCATCCGCGACGGGAGGGCTCAGGACCCGCCATCGCTGCCGCTGCGGGGGGGGCTGGGGAGCCGCTGCCGCTGTTGCTATCCTCAACCCCATCCGCGACGGGAGGGCTCAGGACCCGCCATCGCTGCCGCTGCGGCCGTCCTCGACGCCATCCGCGCAGGAGGGCTCGCGACCCACCGCCGCCGTCGCTATCCTCGATCCCATCCGCGACGGGATGTCTTGGGAGCCGCCGCCGCCACCGTCCTTGACGCCATCCGCGGTGGGAGGTCTCGGGAGCTGCCGCCACCGCCGTCCTCAGCGCCATTTTTAGGATACCGTACTCAAACCGTGTATCCCCACATACTTGCTCTGATACCAAGTCTGTGGGATACCTGATTTGAGTACGGTATCCTGAAAAATCAGTCTGTGGGGATACCCTGTTTGAGTACGGTATCCTAAAAAATCTAGTATGTTACAGCCATCCATGCGGGAGGGTTCGGGAGCCGCCACCGCCGTCGGTGTCCTCGATCCACGATGGGAGGTCTCGGGAGCTGTCGCCGCCGTCCTCGATGCCATCCGCGGCGGGAGTGCTTAGGAGCCGCCGTCGCCGTTGCCGCTGTCCTAGTTGCAGTCGCACGGATGGAGGAAGATATGGGGAAGTAAGAAGATGGAGATGGAACTGACATGTGGGACCCACGTCTATGGGTCTGACGGAAAACATGATAGAGTGGTATGGTTCCAATTTCCTCAAATTTAAGTGTCATGTAACTGATATCATTAATATTAGTGGCATTTTTTTAAATAGCATATTTGTAAAGGCATGGATCCAATTAACCCTAAAATGTATGGTAATTAAGTTTTTTTTGTCTTGGTGAAAAATATCATTGTGAGTACTAAACAAAAGTGAAAGTTCGGACTGCATAGAAAGTAACATCATTTGTTACACCACCTTAACGCACAAACCGGTCCTAAGCGATCAGTATGGTTGTTAGACAGCAGCATTAGAGCAAGTTTAATAGTATAGCCAACTGTTAGCTCTAAATCATCTATAGCCAATTCATATAATAGTTGATTACTATACTATTAATACTTAGTCCACCTATCATAAATACATTACGTCTTGGAACCCGTACTGCAGCTGGTTACAGATCTGTAGCCCGCTGTTTTTCTCTCTCACACTTTATCTCTTAAAAATATATTTATAGCTGATTTATAGCTTGCTATTGTACCTGCTCTTATGGTACTATTGCCATGTCTCCCTGCTTCACTTATAGTACTTGATGTACTTTGGCGGACTATCATGTATGACTCGTTAAAAACTGGAAAAAGAAGAAAACGCACGAAGAAATTAAAATAAAGGAAACAGTAGTCAGTGTCGTAGCAGCGTAGCTGATTTTGTAACGCGTGGAGTTCACTTTAT
Source organism: Oryza longistaminata (assembly GCA_009805545.1). Classification (NCBI taxonomy): domain Eukaryota; kingdom Viridiplantae; phylum Streptophyta; class Magnoliopsida; order Poales; family Poaceae; genus Oryza; species Oryza longistaminata. The sequence goes on along the minus strand of CM020182.1, from coordinate 15,400,058 downwards.
TCGTCTCGTAGTCCCTTCAATTTCCATCGATAAGTACACCCAATGCGCGCAGCAAGGTTGACAGAGACCGTTTTACGCGTTTCGTTGGGTAAACGAGTTGGCGATTTAAGATTTGGTAACATGTACCATGTAGTTTTTGCCTTTATGAAACTTATGCTAAGGATTCAAGTATTCAACCTCATCAGAAAATAATTCTGATGTAAAAAAGAATAATTATTCCCTTCATTTTTACATAATTGTCAGTTAGACCCTATAACACATTAACAATTAGCGCACAAAGCAATAGTACTTCTTATCATTGACTTGCACACACAAAAAGCAATACACCAAGGGTAAGATAGTCGCATACCATAGAAAAATGACCATATATAGTTTTTCCCCTGGTTAAAGAAAACATGCAAATGAAAACGGGACACTGGTCGGTATATATTAATATTATATATTAATATTATATATATATATATATATATATATATATATATATATATATATATATATATATATTATGATTATTATGATTATGATGCATCAAAGTGTCATTGCTAGACAAAAGTATTTCACCAATATTCACTTTTCTAGAGTTTAAAAAAATCAGTGGCTAAAATTAAATGCGTTAAAGTCAAATCTGGCAAATATTCCTACCGAGGTCGGTCTGTGTGTCGGAATTCGGTGACGTCTCTTCTATGGGTAGCGTCTACTAGCACCCTAGTAGCAGGCTAGCACTAGTGCATTTGATCTCGTGTCATTCTCTTTTTCTCTTGCTGCTGTACGGCAAGATCTTGATTCAAACCGTATCTCTAGTATGGATCATTGAAGCAGTCAAGAAATCAACAAGTTTGCGGGCTGTTTGTTGCAGCATATTGAGTACTCCTCTATCCCAGAATATAAAAAGTTTTAGAGTTGAACATAGTTATTAAGAAAATAGATAAAAGTAAATGGTGAAGAGTTATGATTGAATTAGTAGTGGAGGAGGTGAGAAAGTGAATGGTAGAGTGTTGTAATTGAGTGAGAAGAAAATGTTGGTGGAGAAGTTGTTATATTTGGAACAAATCTTAAGAGCTAAAAGTTGTTATATTTTAGGACGGATAACACACTAACTGTTTGATGGCGCCTCAAGTCCTCAACCCAATAAATAGCTACGGGTGGCAAAACTATTTATCCGCGCAAACCGGATCAGCTGACACACACACACACAGTGATCGATCGAAGCATCGAACGATACTGTGGCAACTAGATGAAATCGATGGTTTAAGTGATTGCCGTTAGAATATCTGAAATTGATGGCCATTATTAAATAATCTGATTTCTATAATGACTATATGAGGGTATAAATGCATGAATTGACAGCTACAAAATTAAAATGTTATTTTTGAAATCAAACCATGGAATTTTATATAAGTCATTTTTATATGAAACACACTGTTGTTTAGGAACTTAGTAGGCGTGCAAACGAGAATTCAAATTTCAGAATCAGAAAAAAGAGCATAGCCTGAACCAACCAAACCATTATGGCTTATTGAAAGAATTAAGTTAACATATATTTTTTATGAGGTGTTTTACAACTGTCTATATTAATATTAGAATTAATTTAAACCGTTTATTCCAGATGGTATATATTTGTACTACTGCATTACTGGTGGTAGAATAATTTCTACTAATAGTAGAAAGTTCATAAATTAAGGTTTAATACTGCTTCTATCGGTGATAATATACTTACAGTAGAATATCAAAAAGTACTAAATTTTTACATAAGTCAAAAAAGACCGAGTATATGCAACCAAAGTTCATAAACATCATCACGACTGTTCGCCGAATCATTACCCATCTCTCCCCCGTGTCTTTCAGGGGCAGGGGCCACATGGGCGGCGACCACCGCTGCCGAGCTACACACCCAGCTTCCTTCCTCCTCCGCCTTGCTGCCGCCCAAGCGGGGCGACAAAACCGCGTGGATGCAAAGACGGCGGTGGCAGGGCTTCCTTTTTCCCCGAGGTCGCGGGGTCGGAGCCCACGACCTCGAGCTTCGGGGTGGCTGTGGCTGCGGCGGCGGCAGACTGGCCGCCAGCGTCGAAGAGGGCGGTGTCAACAGCCAGGTGGACCAGGGTGGTGACGGCGAGGTGCGGTGCCGGACCTGGTGTCCCCCGCCAGATCCGGCTCCTCCGTCAGCATCTGGCCTCCCTGGCACAGGAGGCTGGCACCCGAGCCGACAACGGCGGCGAGGCGGTGGAGGTGCGGCAGCGTGGAGGCGGTGGGGTGACAGTGGAGGCGGCGAGGCGATGGTGGAGGCGATGAGGTGTGTCTTCCGGGCTCCTTCCGCCTGGATTCGGCTTCCCGCGGGCGACGGTGCGGGCGTCGTGGCGCCGCGGCAACGGTGGAGGCGGCGGGGATGTTCTCCCGTCCTCCTCCCACCTGGATCCGGCCTCCCTCGGGTGACGGCAAGGCGACGCCGATGCAGAGGCAGTAGTGCGGACGTGGAGGCAGCGGGGAGTTGGTGGAGGCTGCGAGTTGGGTCTCCGGCTTCCTCCCGGTTGGTTTCGGCTTCCCGCGGGTGGCGGCGGCTGCACGCATCGCGCGTGAGTAGCAGCAGCGACCAGTGGCAGGCCTCAAGCGGCTGGCAGCGGTGGCACCGTCTTCTCAATTGCCGGCCGACCAATATCCTCTCGTGGAGCTCCTCCTCTCCTATGGCTAGATTTCATGTTCTGGTCGTGGGAAGCTCTTGGAGAAGGGTGAAGGGGATGGCTCTGTGTAGCAGAGGATGGCAGCGGCATGGCGGTCTCGTGAGCTTGCCTGTGTTGTGGTTGGTGGGCTAGGCTTGATGGCTAGAGGGACAATGCGGTGGTCCGGCGACGTTCGTTGTGCGGGTGGGTTGTGTAGTTTTGGATGAAAATCGCTGGCGAAAGCCTTGGCTGGCTTGATGACGACGACGCCCTTAGACGTCGTTTTCCTCCTTGGAAGCGTTGTTATGGCATCCTTTCTCCCTCACTACCAAGAATCTTGCCTGTGCAACGATAGTCGTTAGTGAACTCCTGTGTTGAAACTCTATAGGCCTAGCTGTTCAGCGAGGCATTCGCCTTCTGGGTTCCGTTTCTTGGATGTGGCGAGCGCCTAGCTTTCTTCGTTTCTGCTAGGTGAAATCAAAGCTGCTTCGTTGTGGTGCAATGAAGCTCGGGAACGATAACACGTTGTAGTCTTCTAAGGATGCTGGTGGTTGCTGTACGCTAGAAGTGGTGCTTTGGTGGCTTGGGTTGATGCTCAAAGTTGGTTGTCGGTGTTGTTTGTTCATTTTGGCGATGCATTTGGCAATGATGATGCGATAGATGTGGAGTTGGAGCTGCTGTGTCGCTAGGTGACAAGCTCGTCAACAATAACACTTATCTCGCGAAGTCAAAGTCTTTGTGTCGCTTTACGACGAGCACTTTTTCAGTGTCTATTTTGGGCTCTGCCTTTGTAGTCTTGGCAGCTTGAGTAGTTAAATTGTGGTTGTAGTAGTGGTTTTCGCCTAGTTTTCCCTAATTAACTGTGCACTGTAATGTTTGGTCCCGTTTTCTCCTTAAAATGGGACACTTTCTTTTTTATATAAAACGTTGGCAACGGCCTGACCGTTCGAAAAAAAAACATTAGCGCACTGCTTATACTGTGACTTTTCTGTCCGAGGGTGTAACTTATTCAGTGAAGCCGCAAATTTTGGTAAGACATCAAACCACAAATAGTATCACAAACTTCAAGCTTACCCAAAAATTATTAATAACTTTTTTTGAGATATAAAAAAATGATAATACCAAAATTTTATAAATGCCGATTTTGACATTAAACCAAACATTGGCTTATATTTTTCATTCCATTGTTTATCTATGAACCCATTCCCATTTGGAGCGTCCATATCGATCAAGATGGTACAATCAAGGGCAGAGACATGTCTAGGGCAAGTGATGAGCCTTAGGTTTATTACCTCCATGTTAAAATCATCTTAATTAGATCAATATTAATATAAATTCTAGAAAGAAAAACTAATTGAGTCCTTGCTTAGCCTGTTTAGTTGCCTTCAAACTTCCAACTTTTCTGTCACATCAAATGTTTGGACACTTGCATAGAGTATTGAATGTGGACCAAAAAAACTAATTGCACAGTTTGCATGTAAATTGCGAGACGAATCTTCTGAGCCTAATTATGCTATGATTTAACAATGTGGTGCTACAGTAAATATTCGCTAATGACGGATTAATTAGGCTTAATAGATTCGTCTCGCAGTTTACAAGCGGAATCTGTAATTTATTTTGTTATTAGTCTACGTTTAATACTTCAAATGTGTGTCCGTATACATAATTTTTTTTTTGAAAAGTAACTAAACACGGCCACTATACATTTAATTAGTATGAAAAATATTTGGATGTCTCTGTTTTTTTTTCTTTTTACACTTTCTGTTCCAACTGTAAAAAGGCACACCACAAAAATCGAATTCGCTTGTCCTCATGTTTACTGATCCTGCGATGCCAGTGCGGCAGTGGCGGGCAGTGCCACAAGCAGCGTCGACCATCTGACGTCACAGCAAGGAGAGCGAAGGGCGAAAGCAACCGATCGAGCTTAAATTCGTCAATCGTTATAAAGCCCTAATTATCTAAGGGGTTGGAATGACTAGTTATTAACAAAAGAAATTCAGAGAATGATAAGACTGACCCAGTCCTCCTCCCTCCTCCTCCCGCCACGGTCACTACTCAATGATTATTATGATTATGATGCATCAAAGTGTCATTGCTAGACAAAAGTATTTCACCAATATTCACTTTTCTAGAGTTTAAAAAAATCAGTGGCTAAAATTAAATGCGTTAAAGTCAAATCTGGCAAATATTCCTACCGAGGTCGGTCTGTGTGTCGGAATTCGGTGACGTCTCTTTCAATGGGTAGCGGTCTACTAGCACCCTAGTAGCAGGCTAGCACTAGTGCATTTGATCTCGTGTCATTCTCTTTTTCTCTTTGCTGCTGTACGGCAAGATCTTGATTCAAACCGTATCTCTAGTATGGATCATTGAAGCAGTCAAGAAATCAACAAGTTTGCGGGCTGTTTGTTGCAGCATATTGAGTACTCCTCTATCCCAGAATATAAAAAGTTTTAGAGTTGAACATAGTTATTAAGAAAATAGATAAAAGTAAATGGTGAAGAGTTATGATTGAATTAGTAGTAGAGGAGGTGAGAAAAGTGAATGGTAGAGTGTTGTAATTGAGTGAGAAGAAAATGTTGGTGGAGAAGTTGTTATATTTTGGAACAAATCTTAAGAGCTAAAAGTTGTTATATTTTAGGACGGATAACACACTACCTGTTTGATGGCGCCTCAAGTCCTCAACCCAATAAATAGCTACGGGTGGCAAAACTATTTATCCGCGCAAACCGGATCAGCTGACACACACACACACAGTGATCGATCGAAGCATCGAACGATACTGTGGCAACATAGATGAAATCGATGGATTAAGTGATTGCCGTTAGAATATCTGAAATTGATGGCCATTATTAAATAATCTGATTTCTATAATGACTATATGAGGGTATAAATGCATGAATTGACAGCTACAAAATTAAAATGTTATTTTTGAAATCAAACCATGGAATTTTATATAAGTCATTTTTATATGAAACACACTGTTGTTTAGGAACTTAGTAGGCGTGCAAACGAGAATTCAAATTTCAGAATCAGAAAAAAGAGCATAGCCTGAACCAACCAAACCATTATGGCTTATTGAAAGAATTAAGTTAACATATATTTTTTATGAGGTGTTTTACAACTGTCTATATTAATATTAGAATTAATTTAAACCGTTTATTCCAGATGGTATATATTTGTACTACTGCATTACTGGTGGTAGAATAATTTCTACTAATAGTAGAAAGTTCATAAATTAAGGTTTAATACTGCTTCTATCGGTGATAATATACTTACAGTAGAATATCAAAAAGGTACTCAAATTTTTACATAAGTCAAAAAAGACCGAGTATATGCAACCAAAGTTCATAAACATCATCACGACTGTTCGCCGAATCATTACCCTTCTCTCCCCCGTGTCGCTCAGGGGCAGGGGCCACATGGGCGGCGCCCCATCGGCACCAAGAAGACCATGGTGTTCTACCGCGGCCGCGCGCCGGCGGGGGCCAAGACCAAGTGGAAGATGAACGAGTACAGGGCCTTCGAGGAAGACGACGACAACGCAGCCGCCGCTGCTCCGGCACCGAACCATTATCTCCAGGTAACTAAACTAAACTTAGAGATGCCTCTTTTTTTATCCTATCCTATTTTTTTTAGATAATGGAATTAAATCCTATATAAGAAACCCAACATCATGGTCAAGTTGCAACTTCAATCATTTCTCATTCCAAAACAAAACATGCTCCTTTATGCTCTAGTTGCAAACTTGCAATGGTGATCGTGATGAGAGGCGGCTAGCTACTGTAGACGCACGAGCCGTGAGGGAAACTACAACTTGGAATATAAAACGTTAATTTGTGCTTGTTAATTTCGCAGACGAGGAGTGACTTCAGCTTGTGCCGGCTGTACACCAGGTCAGGGTGCCCCCGGCAGTTCGATCGCCGGCCGCCGAGCTCCTCGGTGGCAGGCGGCGGCGGCGAGAACCGGGCGACGCCGTCATCCACCGCGGCTGCGTTTGCCAACGAGGATGCTGCTGAATCCTCCGGGAAGGGTCAGAAGAGGAAAAGGAGCGCGCCAGATGACAGGCTTGAGAGCACCTCATCCAGCGACGACAATGGCGGCTGCGATGGCTCTATGCTGCAGCAACAGCAGCAGAGGCAGAGAGGAACCGATGAGGAGCTTGTAGGGTGCAGCATGACGGACTGGGCAGATCTTTTGGACTGGTTTTGATGTAGGAATTCGATTTTAAGGTCGGTCGTAAATTCAAGAAAGCGGCGGTCGATCTCTAATTTTTGTTGCTAATTTTCATTTTTTTTTTCGTGTTGACAAAAAATATTTTTAGCAGTCAAATGGTAAATTTTTTAGAGAGATCTCAGACAGTTGTGCAGCTCAAAGACACAATTTTTTAATGATAACGGAAACTAATAAAAGCCTGCAGAAAATCAAATTGTAGCGTTTGTTGAATTAATTGTTGATGCAATTTTTTACAAGAGCAATTGAATCATTGCCAGGAACAGACTATAAAATCCAACAAAATTAAATATACTTATCAACTTTTGGTGTGATTGAACAGGCGAGACAAAATGCATACGGAGTTGACTATATATTTATGTAATGACTTGTTCAGACACTTAAACATACGCTCAATAGGAAGATCTGAAGTTCAATTTATCACATAATTAATTTCTACCGAAACACATTTTCATAAATACTTTACTTATCTTTTATGTTATTGTGAAACAAAAACTTTGTACTACTAATTGTTAGATTTTTTGTGAGTTGAATAATAGTTAAATAAAATATGTTATTATCCAACTGTCATATTTTTCCTTAATTGTTATATATATTTATAGTATATGATATTACCATTTTGCATACATATATTTAAATGCAGTTTACCAAAGACCAAAGTGTTCTAAAGTTTCTACACCAAACGAGATCATCTTAATCCACCACCACAATACTAAAAGCGAGCAAGAATTATATGCATCTACAATTCAACCATCACACACCAGACAATGTTGTCCCTACTAACGTTTTGCTGCAGATTTTGAAAAGATTGTTTTAGGCTGAGAAAAGAAGTTTTGAGAAGCAATTAATTTGTTAATATTTAGGAGCCATTTAGAAATTTGTGCATCTCATAATTAAGAACACTTTTTCACTAATAAGGGAAAAGCAAATGTCAGAAAATCTAATTTATTCTTGGGTTTGTCCACCAGTTATATATTCACTCATGTGATTCAACGATGTTTCCATGGAACTAATGTAAGAGAATACACACAGTGCAGCTTGCATTTTGGTCTTCCATACAAAAAACATCTCTCTCTGCGCGCGCGTGTTTTCATGTGATTCAACGATCTTTCCATGGAACTAACCATGATGTAAGAGCATTGGCGGAGCCAGGATAAAATTATAGTAGTATTTTGGGTCTTCTAACAATCTCAGATAAAATCTATTTTAGCCCCCTTGCAATAGATATATGGATTTAAATTTTATGGAGGTCTTAATGGAGGCTCTAATGATTTATTAGGGAGTAGGAAGGTCTAAAGACCCCCCAGCCCCCACGCTGCCTCCACCACTGTGTAAGAGAATACACGCGCTTGTGTTTTCATGTGATTCAACGACGTTTCCATGGAACTAACCATAATGTAAGACACATAGTGCAGCTTGCATTTTGGTCTTCCATACAAAAACATCTCTCTCTCTCTCTCTCTCTCTCTCTCTCTCTATAATTCGATGAGTAAGCGCAAAAGAACATGTCCAACTCATTTGACATCAATAACTAATGAAATGCAACTTGTGCTTTGGCCATGCATAAAGAAAGATTCGTCTATCGATCGTGACATCTTATAATTGTTTGCGTCGGACCAAGGGGATGGATTCTAATAGCTCGAGTGGACGTCCACCCGTTTATTGCATGTCAACTAAATGGCTACGAAAAATTTTCAAAAAAATTGACAAGATAGATCAAAATGTAATATATCACTCCACAAACATACAAGTTAAAATTCAACTTCTACAAGTTGTAACAAAAATAACAAATTTAACTGTAAATATACATACAGTAATTTGAGTTTTGTTTGTTATTTTTGTTACAATCTGTAGAAGTTCAATTTTAACTTGCATGTTTGTGGATTGATACATTATATATTGATCTATCTTATTTATATTTTTTTAATTTTTTTCATAACCATTTAGATGATATGCAATAAATGGGTGGACATCCACTCGAGCTGTTAAAATAGTTTCCCGTCGGACCAAACATACCCAACATGACGCAATGCGTCATTTGTCATAAATTTCCCACGCTGACTATCCGTTGAACTCCGCTTGCTGATAAAACGCAAACATTCCCGTGTCCATTTCATTGCACGATGTATCGTTTTGTCATGCTGACAGTTGCCAATCACATATACTAGCAGGGCTGTCCATGCATATATATATATATGCCCTGTTTTGGGGAACTCCTAGCTAACTGCTGCAGCTTCTCCTAGAATCAGAAGTTCCTCAAATAGTACATAGTTTTTGGTCCAGATTCTAAGAAGTTATAGTAGTAGAATCCAGAAAATGAACTAGAAGCCAAAAGCTGTGAAACCTAGCTTTTCCAGATTCTCAGAAGCTGACAAACTGGCTACCAACCCGCTACTTTTCAGAATCTTAAGTTCCCCCAAACAGGCAAACAGGACCATAGGCACACGCACAGCCACAACTCGCTGCAAATGTACATATCGTATGCAAGGTTTTTCTGAAGATTTTACACAAATCAAGTTCTTATTATATATGGAAAGAATAATTAGTGGGGGTATTTTTGGTTGGCATCCCAGTTCACCACATGCATATTGTGTGGCTAAAATCACTGTTCGCACGCCATACTACTAGTGTCAAATTTGTTTGAGAAACCAAACAGATTCCTCGTTTTGCACGGTTAAGGGCCTATTCGGTTTGGAAGAAATTTAAAGGAATTGAAGTGTTCCTGTAAAATTCCTATATTCTGAAGAAACCCCAAGTGAACCGTGCCAAAGATAGACTGCAGGGGGGCTTCATCCAGGGATGGGCCAGCTTTGGACTCGGATCGGGTTTGGGCCACACACACGCACACGGACTCGTGCAGACCAGCGGGCGCGGCCTAATTAGCTGCACTGCTAGGCAACTTCCGAGCCGAAAGGCATTTCCAGCAGTCACCGTCCACCGAGCCCTTGCGCTGGACGGATCCTGATCAATGATCATCACGGCGCTCTCTGGAATCAGATTCCGACCGAATCGACCTGCATTTCCACGCCCGAACCTTCACCTCATCTTCTCGAGCCATCCATCGATCGATCGATAAGCGAGCATACTTGCTTGCTGCCTCTGCGTGCGTGCAGATTCCAGACGCATACTCTGAGCATGCGCACAAAAGAGAAACGATCGATCGCGAAAGGTTAGGCATGCACCAATCGGCACCGGTCGATGATGAGGAAGCTTCGGGTCTCCGGCGATGCGTGTGCAGACATATCCAGTTTAATTCACAGCTGCAGTGCAGTGCACTGCAGAGATAGACCTGATTTTACACGCCCCAGGTTTCCTTTAGAGCAAGTTTAACAGTGTAGCCCGTTGCCGGCTCTAATTTCATACACATCATCTGCGGGTAATATAAGAGCCAATCAGTACAATAAGTGTTGGCCCATCTGCTATAGAACAAATTTACTTTATTATATGTAGGGCCCGCCATTTCAGCCTTTTACTCTCAGCAAGCCTGTGTTACCCACGTGCATGTAGGTTTGGAGCTTGTGCCAAGCCGGCGATAAAACTAGCCCCCGTTTTACACTCTCTCTCTACTTTTCCATCTTCCACGTATGATATAGCCAGCGTATGGGTACCTATTGTACCTGCTCTTAGTTTAATTACATGGCCGGCCGCGAGAGTTGGCACGTACGTACGTGCACACGTTCTTCAGTAAGAAAGGGATCGGATCTTAGCTAGGCTTCTTTCGGCTGCGAACGTCGTACAGACGATGAGTCGATGATTCCTCCCTACTTTTGCAATGCACGCTTGTGCCAGCGATGTGAACGAATCACCGGTGAGGCGAAATACGCACGTTGATCAATTGCTGATCGCATCTTAGGATGACGCACGCACCGTGTAATAGTCCATGATTCCATCTTGATCGGCCGCGATGCTTGTATGCCTTTTTTTTTTTTTCTTTAATCATTGAACGTTAACTGGTTGGCTAATCGATTACACCGATTAACGAAAAAAAAGGAGTGATCCATCGATGGAGATCTCCCTTTCCTTTCAGCATACACGCGCGTACGGCTGAAAGTGAAGAACCAAATCAGCACAACCACCGCCTCTGGGATGCAAGCATGCAACTTGCCCGATCAGGCCCGCGGATAAGGTAAACTAGTGCGTCGCACAGGCGTGCGCAGATACGTGCCACAGATTTATCCAGAGGCTAGAGCTCAGGCAGATCCGGCGCCTTTACAAGAGATCACACACGACACGAGAGAGGCCGTGTTTAGTTCTATGCCCCCAATTTTTTTTTTAACGTATTCGAACACACATTTAAAGTATTAAATATAGTCTAATAACAAAACAAATTATATAATCCGCCTGTAAACTGCGAGATGAATTTATTAAGCCTAATTAATTCGTCATTAGTAAATGTTTACTGTAGCACCATATTGTTAAATCATGGCGTAATTAGGCTCAAAAGATTCGTCTCGTAATTTACATACAAACTATGTAATTATTATTTTTCGTCCACATTTAATGTTCTATGTATGTTTTTAAATATTAAATGTGACAAAATATTTGGGAGTTCGAAGGGAACTAAATATAGCCATAGAGGAGAATGGTTGTTGGGTCCCAGATAGTACTCCTACTGGCATCCGCGGATGGGATGAGCCGTGAGCGTGACCTGTCGACTGTCGTGTGCAAAGGGAGGGGGGGGGGGGGGGGGCGGGGGGGGGGGAAGAGGAGACGAGTGGTGGGCTCCGGGTAATTCTGGTGGGCTGCGTGATCTTATCCTGCCCGCTGCGTTGGCCCACGCACGCGGCCCACGGCACGGCGGTTGGGATCCGGTGGTGGGATGGGTCCGGCGCTCGCGTCACTCGTCCAAACGTGGGCGGCGCCCGCCGCCCACCGATTTTTTTTTTTCTTGTTCTTCTCGTTCTCGTCCTACGCGCGGTCCTGCAGATGCATCATTTGGCACCCGCATTCGGAACGTTCCTGTGGAAAAAAAATTAAGCACGCGCGCGATCACCCCGTGACCAGAAGATGCGCGAGACAAAATATATCATGTAGCCCAAACATGTGCATATAAGAGAAAAGGAGTGAATTTAAGTATTGGTGTTTCAAAATGCAACTGATAAGCTTTTGGTGTTTTATTAGAAGGAGATACGAAAACTTTATAATAACATAAGAACTAGGAATAAATTCCAATTCCCTCAAAAGGAAAAAAGAAGAAGAAAATATTCCAATCGAAATAGCCCAACGATCCGCCCGAACCAGCGAGCTTGCTTCCTCTGGTTTAATTTGGACGTGGCCACGGCACGAGCAGATACAACGCGCTGGCGAGCACGGGCGCGGATCCCATATCATCATACGGGCTGGGAATAATCCCCCAAGTGCCGATTGATTCGTGGCGTCGGAATCGGCCGTCCCAATCCTCCTCATCATGCCCCCCTTTCCCGCACTGTTGGTTTGGCTGCGCGCGGGCCTGCGGCCAAGGAGAGAAGGAAGAGGTCGGCGCCACGCGACCGTATCACCGAATCCATCCAAAAAGGGGCTGACCCGCACCGCGACAAGGAACTCTAGCTCGTACTACCAGTTCTCGGTTGCTCTCGCTCATCACTATCTTCTGAGCTAATCTCTTCCCTTTTCTTATCATCATCCTGATCAAGGCAAATGCAACAGAACCAAATGATGTGTACATGGCTGAGGCTCGCTCCAAATCTCTATATAAGCTGCCCATTGCCTCCCGTTGTGCCACAAGATCCAAGGCTAGCTAAGCACCGGCATTTGCATACAGCCGCCTAAGCAAAGAGCACAGCAAGTATACGCGAATCTGAGTGTGTGAGAGAGACTAGTAGCACAGACGAAGGTATGGCGTTCTACCTCGGCAGCATGGGTGGCTCGCCATCGTCATGGGGGGTGGCGGAGGTGCCGGTGCCGAGCAGCAGGCCGTGGAGCAAGGCGGAGGACAAGGTGTTCGAGAGCGCGCTCGTGGCGTTCCCGGAGCACACGCACAACCGTTGGGCGCTCGTCGCGTCGCGGCTCCCGGGGCGCTCGGCGCACGAGGTTTGGGAACACTACCAGGTGCTCGTGGACGACGTCGACCTCATCGAGCGTGGCATGGTTGCGTCCCCGGGCTGCTGGGACGACGACAACAACAGCGCCGGCCACGGCCGTGGCAGTGGTGGGGATGAGCGTCGTCGCGGCGTGCCCTGGACTGAGGAGGAGCACAGGTATGTGTCCAATACGTGCCATCAAATCCCGGTTCTATTCCATGTTTTTTTTTTCCTTTTTCCTTGTAATTCTCGGTGCGCTCTTTGAGATCCTAGGTATTATTATCTTGTTCTTTCCACTTCGGATTACTTCCCTGGCCCACATCACATGTCTCACCAACACGCGGGCCCTAGATTTCCCTATAGCAACAGTACCTTGCACTACACGTCTACTATATCTGGTTGTGGCTAATTTCCTCTTTCTCTCTTTTTCTATTATTATTATGAATAGGCTATTTCTGGAAGGGCTAGAGAAATATGGGCGTGGCGACTGGCGCAACATCTCGCGCTGGTCGGTGAAGACGCGGACTCCGACGCAAGTGGCGAGCCATGCGCAGAAGTTCTTCATCCGACAGGCCAACGCCAGCAGCCGTGGCGACTCCAAGCGTAAGAGCATCCACGACATCACTGCCCCATGATGTGTGGTCCGATCGAGGATATGCATTATGATCCGGTCCAGTCTAGGTTTAGTTGTATTTCCTTCAATTCCAAGTAGCTTTCAACCCCATTTCAAAGAGGAGAGAACGAAGGGAGTTTAGTCGTCGGCCCTCCCTGTTAGTTCCTCTCTCTGTGTTGTGTAAAATATAGCTAGGCAATAGCTAAAACTAAGTTTGGCTGGAACCTGAGATCAATTGTTGTGATACTAGTTTGTGTACTCGTCGAATAATATTTGTATCCGTTTAATTTCACCGTGTGCGCGCGACATGTAAGCTAGCATTGCTACACATGTTTGATAGTACTTAATAGGGGTAATAAGGTTATACATTCAGCTATCATATTTTCATAGTTGTAATGATAAGTTTATTAAATTGTGTTCACCCGTATAACAATAATAATAAAACTAAAATAGCCTTCACCCGTTGCAACGCACGGGCTTTTTTCTAGTACGTAAAATATATATCTTAACTAATTAAAATATTTGTAGTTTTTCTTTCGTCACCTAAATTTCTGTCCATGTTAGCGCTAATTTTTCGTCCGTCGAGTGAGTGTCCTCTTTGCTCATGATCTCCCCTGCGCGTCTTTCGTCTGTCTCTCCATGAGAAATGGACTGTATCGGACGCACCACAATACAAGGGAAGAAAGATGGAAGCAATGAACACATGAACAAATATATGACTATATCAAGAGAAGAAGGAAAACTAAAAGATTAATAAATTCCTAAATCGAAGGAGAGGATAAACTAGATTGAAATTGCTTAGCAATAGAAGTAAGAAGAGGGATTAAAGTAGATTGAAATTTCCCGAAATCGCCAAATTAAGAAATCCCAAATTCAGTGACACCCTAAATTCCTAAAATATGCAAATCAAATTAAGTATCTGCTAATCAATTTAACCTCTTTCAATTCGGTTACTCACCGTTTTCTTGGAACCATAAGCCACCTGGAAACCCCAACATAGTGCGGGTTTTTGCCGTGAAGCGGCATCGCTGCCGTCGCCGTGTGGGCCTCATCTTCGCCCGCGCGTTCCTTGGTGCTGCGCTGGCCTCCTCCTCCTCATCATGGATGCGCCAGCTTCACCGTGCGCGCGATGTCTTGGACCCCCGCCCCCCACCATCACCGCCGCGCTGGGACCAAAAGGTTCGCCTTGACGCTGCCCTAAGCAGCGCCCTCCTCCGCACCCCCCAAGCCCCTCCCAGCAGATGATGTTGGAGCCGCCCGGCGGAATCACCTTTACCCCCTGCGAGCCACTTCACTGGACCACCATAGCTGCCATCGCCGCCGTCCGCTCTCACGCTCGTCACCGGTAGAGACCAGAGGGGATCGGGAGAGAGTGAGGGTTAGGGTTTCCCCGTCCACATCTTCAGCGGCGTGAAGGCGATCCAAGCCGTCCATCAGATCGGCGGTTCATGCATGCATGTAATATGAATACATAGTTGTACATAGAAATTTTTATATGTATGAATACAAAATTTATACATATAAATAAATAAATAAAGTATACATATATACATTTAGAAGATACATAGTTTATACATAAAAATAATAAATTTTATACTATGCGTATAAATATAAAATCTATACTTATATATAAATTTTATACTTATAAATACAAAGTTTATACGTAGACGTATAAACTATATACATATACGTATAGGATAGAGGGGATGGGTTCCGGCCGCGCATCATCCTCCCCCAATCCAAATCCTGACTCTTCCATGTTACCGAAGGAGTGGACTCGGTCCAACGAAGTATTCCTCCTAGTGTAAGTGCGGTACGCATCAAAGATCACAGAATTCACCGATGCACGCGTGACGGCAATGCCTCCAGCGGTCCTGCCTCCCTGCAATACGCACGTACGCACACACGGTACTCCCAGAATAATCTGCTTCCATCGTGTCTCTCGAGTGGGCTTCAACTACCTAACTTGGCATATCTGACCGGATGATGCATCATTATCCACAAACCAAAGCCTCTAATTATCTAATAAATAAATATCCCTTTTACACGTCCAAGCAGCAACATACTTCAAGAGAAAAACAGATAGCGACAGGGAGATCACGCGGCGATGAGCGACGATGACGAGCTCGGCCGATCGAGATCTCTGGATAAGAATAAGCACAGCGCTGGACGGCCCAGTGCAAGCGCGCGCGTGCGAAAAATCTCCAGACGGCTGGGACGAGGACGGCGCGCCGGCCCGCGCGCGCACTTTTTTGCTTGGGCCACGCGGCGGACGTGGCCTCGCGCCCTGCCACCCGCCCGCCCGCGCCGCCAACGGCTGAGGCTGATCTGAATCCGATGCTCGCTCGCTCGCGGGCGCGGCCCCCACGCCCACGTCGAGGCGCGATCAATCGATCACGGCTAAAGTGACAGCGGCAGGCCACCGATTCTACTATGTGACGACAACGCGAGAGATTCCGATGAACGTGACAGGGACATGTACAGTAACACAGCCGCGCAACGTACGTCAAATCGAGAGGAAACGCATATGTGTTACAGGTTTTATACAGCCGTATGCCCCAGGATTGCATGGTATGTTTGTGTGGCTTTTTGTGTCCAATCTGTATAGATTCCTGTTGATCGATAGTTTGATACGGGTTTAACGGGAGAGAAAGCGACTGATCACTACTGGCTGATTCGTCGGCACTCGGCCGGCCGCGGCCAAAGGAATGTTAGGATTTTTCTCGCGGTTCGCAGCACATCGGAACGGTTCTCTGGTCACTGCTTCGTTCAAGATTTGCTGAAAGAAGTTGATTCTGTGCTACCCCATCATCAAATTTACTTTTCGACCGGGGGAATCTATTAGCCATGGTTAGGGAGCACAAGAGTTGTACGCAATTTGGATTATGCTTACCTAGTTTCTAAGTTTGGCATGGTCCTTGATAAGGAAAAAAATTGTATATGATGACAAACACATATTGTATTAACTCATGTCGGATAACCATATTTTGCATCGTCTAAACGCTATCTTATCCAGGAAATAAGGGTCAAACTTTTGTATAGATAATTACTACACCTAAACTTATTTGAGTAGGGAGTTATTATGGGCTGATATTCTTGAAACAACACTATCATCAGAAGTAGTGTTGAAGACCACTATTGCAAATTAAGGAGAGAATTGCCATCTATATATTATATGTTTCATGCTTACCTAGTTTCTAAGTTTGGCATGGTCCTTGATAAGGAAAAAAATTGTATATGATGACAAACACATATTGTATTAACTCATGTCGGATAACCATATTTTGCATCGTCTAAACGCTATCTTATCCAGGAAATAAGGGTCAAACTTTTGTATAGATAATTACTACACCTAAACTTATTTGAGTAGGGAGTTATTATGGGCTGATATTCTTGAAACAACACTATCATCAGAAGTAGTGTTGAAGACCACTATTGCAAATTAAGGAGAGAATTGCCATCTATATATTATATGTTTCATGCTTACCTAGTTTCTAAGTTTGGCATGGTCCTTGATAAGGAAAAAAATTGTATATGATGACAAACACATATTGTATTAACTCATGTCGGATAACCATATTTTGCATCGTCTAAACGCTATCTTATCCAGGAAATAAGGGTCAAACTTTTGTATAGATAATTACTACACCTAAACTTATTTGAGTAGGGAGTTATTATGGGCTGATATTCTTGAAACAACACTATCATCAGAAGTAGTGTTGAAGACCACTATTGCAAATTAAGGAGAGAATTGCCATCTATATATTATATGTTTCATGCTTACCTAGTTTCTAAGTTTGGCATGGTCCTTGATAAGGAAAAAAATTGTATATGATGACAAACACATATTGTATTAACTCATGTCGGATAACCATATTTTGCATCGTCTAAACGCTATCTTATCCAGGAAATAAGGGTCAAACTTTTGTATAGATAATTACTACACCTAAACTTATTTGAGTAGGGAGTTATTATGGGCTGATATTCTTGAAACAACACTATCATCAGAAGTAGTGTTGAAGACCACTATTGCAAATTAAGGAGAGAATTGCCATCTATATATTATATGTTTCATGCTTACCTAGTTTCTAAGTTTGGCATGGTCCTTGATAAGGAAAAAAATTGTATATGATGACAAACACATATTGTATTAACTCATGTCGGATAACCATATTTTGCATCGTCTAAACGCTATCTTATCCAGGAAATAAGGGTCAAACTTTTGTATAGATAATTACTACACCTAAACTTATTTGAGTAGGGAGTTATTATGGGCTGATATTCTTGAAACAACACTATCATCAGAAGTAGTGTTGAAGACCACTATTGCAAATTAAGGAGAGAATTGCCATCTATATATTATATGTTTCATGCTTACCTAGTTTCTAAGTTTGGCATGGTCCTTGATAAGGAAAAAAATTGTATATGATGACAAACACATATTGTATTAACTCATGTCGGATAACCATATTTTGCATCGTCTAAACGCTATCTTATCCAGGAAATAAGGGTCAAACTTTTGTATAGATAATTACTACACCTAAACTTATTTGAGTAGGGAGTTATTATGGGCTGATATTCTTGAAACAACACTATCATCAGAAGTAGTGTTGAAGACCACTATTGCAAATTAAGGAGAGAATTGCCATCTATATATTATATGTTTCATGCTTACCTAGTTTCTAAGTTTGGCATGGTCCTTGATAAGGAAAAAAATTGTATATGATGACAAACACATATTGTATTAACTCATGTCGGATAACCATATTTTGCATCGTCTAAACGCTATCTTATCCAGGAAATAAGGGTCAAACTTTTGTATAGATAATTACTACACCTAAACTTATTTGAGTAGGGAGTTATTATGGGCTGATATTCTTGAAACAACACTATCATCAGAAGTAGTGTTGAAGACCACTATTGCAAATTAAGGAGAGAATTGCCATCTATATATTATATGTTTCATGCTTACCTAGTTTCTAAGTTTGGCATGGTCCTTGATAAGGAAAAAAATTGTATATGATGACAAACACATATTGTATTAACTCATGTCGGATAACCATATTTTGCATCGTCTAAACGCTATCTTATCCAGGAAATAAGGGTCAAACTTTTGTATAGATAATTACTACACCTAAACTTATTTGAGTAGGGAGTTATTATGGGCTGATATTCTTGAAACAACACTATCATCAGAAGTAGTGTTGAAGACCACTATTGCAAATTAAGGAGAGAATTGCCATCTATATATTATATGTTTCATGCTTACCTAGTTTCTAAGTTTGGCATGGTCCTTGATAAGGAAAAAAATTGTATATGATGACAAACACATATTGTATTAACTCATGTCGGATAACCATATTTTGCATCGTCTAAACGCTATCTTATCCAGGAAATAAGGGTCAAACTTTTGTATAGATAATTACTACACCTAAACTTATTTGAGTAGGGAGTTATTATGGGCTGATATTCTTGAAACAACACTATCATCAACAATAGTGTTGAGTACCACAATTGCAAATTAAGGAGAGAAGTGAAATAGTACTCGTTTTGCATACTTTACACCTTCTCACCTTGGAAAAAACGAGGTACATGTCCACTAGTGGCTTTGTGTAGCTAACATATAACAAACGGTAATATTCAATATTAAAAAACCATATAAAATGTTTCTCAATCATAATAACGGGTTATTAAGAAAAAAGTAGCCATTCCTTAGTGCACTACATAGTGTTCAAAGTGCGGTGGCATTGCTATCTAATATCGTTGTGTATTTCTTGTTACATCAATGTTTACCTTGTCTCCCTCATCAATGTTTACCACTTTTTTTACGAATAAGACAAGAAAAAAGCCACAAATATACATTTTCTAGTTGCATGATACTGTTGTTCAATATCAGAACGAGAAAATTCATTGTACTTATATCCAACACTAAGAAGGTTTTTATTTTCCCAAAAGAGAACTCCTAGATGATCATTATGCAATCTCATCATCAAATCAATGGCCATATGAAAGATGATATGACTGGAACTCCGTTCACTCTCTTCAATCAACTAGTCCACACAAATCATAACTAAGGGAGAAAACTTTAAAACCCAGCTAACCACAAAGTTTGTGTTCCAGATTTACTCTAATTAATGTTTATCCTAAATGACTAATCCTCATGTTACTCCCCTTAGTCACACTTTAATGTAATTCCTAAACTGTTTAGTTTACGCATCATCACCATTCCATTATGCAACACGCGTAAGCTTATCCCGGTGCTCTCATGCCCAAAACGTGGTGCGTCGCAACGGGCACGCACATTGTTGGACCACACTTCCTGCATGCCGGGTTGGGCCGACCACCTGCTCCAAATCTTTATAAGCGATCCATATTGCCTCCCGATGTGCCACAAGATCCAATGCAAAGCACTAGCATTGGCATACAACCACCTCCACAAGAGCATCTGGTAGGTTGTTACACACGAATCTTCATGTGATAGAGACTAGTACGTAGCACGGAGAAGGCATGCGTTCTACTGCAGCAGCATGGGTGGTTCGTCATCATCTTGGGCAGCGGCTATGATGGCGGCACCGCCAGTTCCGAGCAGCAGGCTATGGAGCAAGGCGGAGGACAAGGTGTTCGAGAGTGCACTCGTGGCGTTCCTGGAGCACACGCACAACCGGTGGGTGCTTGTGGCTTCACGACTCCCAGGGCGCCTAGCGCAAGATGTTTGGGAGCACTACCAAGTGCTCATGGACGACGTCAGCCTCATCGAGCATGGCATGATCGCGTCCCCGGGTTACTAGGACGACGTGGCTGGCCGTGTTGGGGCGTAGGGCGCGGGCCGCAGCGGTGGCGGCGGTGGGATGAGTGCCGTCGTGGCGTGGCCTGGACCAAGGAGGAGCACATGTACACATCCGATCCACGCAGTTAAATCTCGATTTTGTTCCATGGGATTTTTTTTTGTCATTTTCCCTTGCTATTATCGACGAACTGTTTGTGGTCATAGATACTTTTTCTATTCTTTCCTTGTCGGATTACTTCCCTACCCCACACCACCCATCTCACCGACATGTGGGCCCTAGTTATCCACATGGCTATAGTACCTGGTACTACATGTCGACTACACCAGATCGCGGCTAATTTCCTTTTCTCCTTTTTTTTGTTATTATTATGCATAGGCTGTTCCTGGAAAAAGGCTAGAGAAGTATGGACGTGGCGACTGGCGCAATATCTCACGCTGGTCGGTGAAGACATGAACGCCGCCGCAGGTGGCGAGCCATGCTCAGAAGTTCTTCATCCGTCAGGCCAGCGCCGACAGCCGTAGTGACTCCAAGCGCAAGAGTATCCACGACATCACTACCCCGTAATGCATGGTCCGGTTGAGGATATGCAACGTGATCTGGTCCAGTCCGGGTTTTGCAACGTGATCCGGACTAGTCCGGGTTTAGTCACATTTGCCGTAATCCCCAAGTAGCTTTCAACCTTATTTCAACGAGGAGAGGACGAAGGGATAATATATCATCCAAAATGATGTCTTATCTTGGAACAAGTGTCATATTTTTGTGTGGATAATATAACACTAATCCTTATTTAAGTAGGGAGTTATTATAGACTATCTTGAGACAACACTATCATCAACGGTAGTGTTGAGTATCACTGTTGCAAATTAAGGAGAGAATTAAAGCACTTGTTTTCCGTACTTTACACGTTCTCACCATGGAAATAATGAGGTACATGTCTACTAGTAGATTTGTGCCGCTAACATATAACGACTGGTTTATTCATAATTAAAAAAACATATCCATTGCTTGATTGATCACCGATAATTAAGACAAAAGTAGACATTCCCTAGTATACTAGGCTGTGTTCAAAGTGTGATAGCATTGCTATGTAATATGGCTGTGAATTTCTTGTTGCATTAATATATATTTACCTTGTCTCCCTTATCATTGTTTTTTTTATGAACAAGACAAATAAAAAAAGACACAAATATATTTTTTCTCTGTTGTAATCGCGTCGTATGTGTGTTAGCTAGTATACAGATCGATATGTCAGAATGCTTGTTATTGAAGGAAAGTTAGATATATAGGTAGAAGAAACCGATAGATAGGGGGATAGGTAATTTCTATTTGAACTTCACTCTTACATAGTGCTAGTTTGTAATAATTGGCTGTAGCTCTTTTGAGTAAAGGCCGGGATGCTATTTCATTCCATTATCTTAAAAAAAAAGGGATAGGTAATGGCGCTAACGAATAAATTGCTGATGTTCTTTGTAAAAAAAAAAAGTACTTTTAGATTATAGGTACATTTGCACCGCTGCTGCTTTCACCATAAAAGCTTTAGTTGCTCTTTCTTTCTTTCTTTTTTTCTACCGACCTTACCATGCCTACTAGTATTTGCATAATTGTAATCGGCTATAAACACCATAATCTGTAACTTTCTTTATACGCACTATCCTACGATGATAATATCACTAACACATGCCCAAAATTCGTAAGGTCCATAGAAATAGCAGATGAGTTGTTGGCAAAAGCGAGATGGTGAATCGAAACTAAGATGACTCTGGCCCCTTACTACTCCCTCCGTCCCATAATAGGATTTTGAGTTTTTACTTGTAACGTTTGACCACTCGTTTTATTTAATTTTTTTAAAAAACTATTATTTATTTTATTTGTGACTTACTTTATTATCTACAGTACTTTAAGCACAACTTTTCGTTTTTTATATTTACAAAAAAAATTGAATAAGACGAGTGGTCAAATATTGCAAGCAAAAACTCAAAATCTCTTATATGGGACGGAGGGAGTAGTGATGAAGGCACAACCACAAGGTGATTGTGGTCAAACCGTCTAGGAAGAGAGGTGTAGAGGAGAATTAATCCTCCTGATCAGCGTTGTTCCCAGGTATGAACCATTGTGTTGTGCCATCTCACTGGTGGAGAAACCATCTTTAGTCGGTCAACCAAATTCCACAATAGTCACCAACCGGGACTAAAGATGATTTTTAGTCCCGGTTTATCCTCTGTCAGAGGCATGTCAGGGGGCCGAGGATCTTTACTCCCGGTTGATACTACCAACCGGGACTAAAGATTACCAACCGGGAGTAAAGATCATTTAGATCTTTAGTCCCGGTTGTTAATATCAACCAGGACTAAAATTCAACATAGTATATAATCCATATTCCTTATCCTCTCCTCCACAATCACAGCTACTTCCTCACCCACAGATCGATCCTCCTCTCTTCTTCCCCTCTCCTCCCCTTCCTCCTTCCTTCCCCTTCCCTTCCTCCTCCCTCCCCTGGAGACGGATGAGGCCGCTCCTCCTTCCTTTCCCCTTCCTCCTCCCTCCCCTTCTCCTTCCTTCCTCTTCCTCCTCCCTCCCTTGGAGACGGATGAGGCCGCTGATGAGGCCGTGCCGCACGGACGCGGTGGACGGACGGACGCACAGGCGTCTCTCTCTCTCTCTCTCTGTTTTTTTTTGATATTTTGTGATTCACTAAGATGTAATTTTGTGATTCATTGTATGGATTTGAGATGTATAATCTGTGATGTTTTTGTTACTTTTTTATTCATTGTGATGTTTTAGATTTGTGTGTATAAGTTTAAGATTTGTGATGTAGATTTGGGATTTGTGATGTGGATTTGAGATGTTACTTTATTTGGGATTTGGGGTTTGATTTGGGATGTGCATGCCATCCGATTCGGGAGAAAATAAAAAAGTAATAAAAAAAAGGGACCATCCGGGATTGTCCCTATCCTCAACCGGGACTAAAGATAGATCTTTACTCCCGGTTATTTCGCCCGGGACTAAAGATAGCGATCTTTAGTCCTGGATTCGTAGTCCCGGTTAGAAAACCGGGACTATAGGGGGTTATAAACCGGGAGTAAAGACAGTTTCTCCACCAGTATCTAGAGCCTGCTATATCACGCCAATCCTTTGTTGAGCGAACCAGGGCTAGATGATGCCCATGGAATCACCGTTATCTAATTCGGTAGGCCGTGTGCTAGGGAGTAAACAACATCTCCGAAACTGTCCACGCGGTTCGACGAGGAGCGACATCATTGTCGTCCGGAGGCCGGGAAGGAGGGAGCTAGCCCGAGAAGCCATGACGCTGCCATGGGACGCTCACCATCTCTATTCATTGTGATAGCATCGTTGCTCAGATTCAATACTTCTTTGCATAGAAAGATATTGTGGTCGCATTGTTCTAGCAAGTGTATCCTCCGTTCCAAAATAAGTTTATATTTCTATTTTTTTTTATTTTAGGACGAATTGAGTAATAGGGAGTAATAACTACACGGACACCTGTTTTCTTTTGAGGTTTGTCTTTGAAAAAAATTGTTGCCCAAGTATGAAGATCAGTATAGTTATTGTTTGTAGGGAATATATCTTATGCATACAAGGTTCTCGTGCACACTAACTAACAAATATCACAGAAAACTCTATAAGAAATTGGCCATGTACTTACAATAATATTCCACCTACCTGTGAACTCTTATCTTCAAATTCATTGTATTTCAACCTGTAACAAAAATGACAAAATTCTAATAGATTTTTTACTATTAAAACTGTCAGATTTTTCAATTTTTTTTGCTACGAAGAAAAGATAATGAATTTGAATGTGAAACTTTACAGATATGTGTAATACTATTGTAAGTATGTGTCCAACTTTTTATAGAATTTTTCGTGATATTTGTTAAGTGGTGCGCATGAAAAATTTATGTGTATAGGATATGTTTGGAATGTAATCATAACCTCTTGCTTTATTCTCAAAGTGGTGCCAGCAATTCTTTTTTCCCATGGCACCAGCTCTCTTGTTTTTGGGAACGTTAGCGTCAAAGCGTTCCGTTTCACCCCTTCATTTTACCGGACCGTTTCACATCCGTCAGAAAAAAAAACTAAAACTATACTGTACTCCCTCCGTCCTAAAAAAACAAACCCTGATTTCCGAGTCCAACGTTTGACCGTTCGTCTTATTTGAAAAAAAAATTAAAAAGATAAGTCACGCATAAAGTATTAATCATGTTTTATCATCTAACAACAATGAAAATACTAATTATAAAAAAATTTATATAAGACGAATAGTCAAACGTTGGCACGGAAATTCAGGGTTTGCTTTTTTTTAGACGGAGGGAGTAGGTAGTAAAAGCCTTCCGTTTCAAGACGAGAACGGGGTCAGTACCAGCGGACGGCGCGGCACGCGGATTGCGCGCGCGCGCCTCACTTCCTCAGCACCGGCGGGTGGGCCCAATTCGACGTGAGCGCGGCAGTTTCGGCCCATCCAACCACGCCGATCACGCAAGCCTGGCGCAATGTGAGGCACACCCTCGTCTGGGCCGTTGGAACAGCCTCCTTCAATTAACGTATCACGGGCTTATGGCCCATCCGATCTCCTCGTCACGCGATCGAACTCGCCAGCTCAAAGTCGCAATATATAGCCATATACACACACTCAGCATGGACGCATTATGGTCTCTTATTCAGGATCAGGGGATGATGGTGATTACTCACACGCTGAGTCACACTGTACGCTCCTCTCGCCGCCGGGCAGGCTGCCACACAGCACAGCAGCACAGCAGCTAGCAAAGCATCTCTCATCAACTCGTGTCCGGCTTAAGATTCCTGGCGTGGCATAAAGCCGGCACATGGCGAGCTGAGCTTGCAAAAATACACCAAAAACTACACCAACCACTATCTCGCAAGCTTATTTATGCACCTCCATTAAGTAAGAGCGAGCATGGCTGCCATCGTATAGGAGGAGCGCAGCAGCAGCAGCCAGCAGCAGCGGCAGTAGTGTTTGCTTGGCTTTGCGCGCTGTGGCCCGTAATGACAACCACGTCAGTGCCATTAATGTGCTTGTACACTCCCCTTTTGGGCTCAGTGACAGCGCTATGTTGAGTTGAGGCGTAGTAGTGGCGCGCGGAAGCATTCCGGACCGAAAATTTATTTATGGCCTGTTCACCAGGAGGAGGCAGGGGCCTGAACCCGATTATCCCATGGAATCTCCGCGCGCGCGGCGCGACCTGCGCTTTCAGAGACCAGGGTGAATGTGGGTGTGAATTCTGCCTGGTGCTCATCGTCGTCGTTGCAAAATCCAGTATAATTCCAATCGTCTCTAGTCTCGCGTGGTCCCGAATTTGACAAGGAAGAAGCAAGAGAAGCCTACGACGGTCGACGACGATGGAGTCAGCACAAGTCAATTCCTCCCCGGTGGTCAGGGATAGACATGATGCAATGTGGTGATGTTGCTGAACTTAATTTGGCTAGCTAAATGTCTCTGCCTGCCTCGGGGAACTATTCAGTTTCTGTTGATTGTTTTCTAAGCAATCACCTCTTCACAGTCAGCGTTCTGTTCTAGTTCCCCGAGAGGTGTATGCCACCTAGCAGTCGTAAAACCCTGATGTACCCTCATCATGTGTGATGAGTGATGTGTCAATATAATACACTGCTGTTTTCCCTACTAGCTAGTACTCCATGCAGATTGACTTAAATTTCGTTCTTAATTGGCTTGTACGCATGCCATTAACTCGCCAAAACAGAAGCGTGCCAGGAACATGGTGATCTTTTATTATGCGGACGATGTGCATGCACATCTTGGGGACAACTGGGCAAGTTCTACACTTATGGAGTAGTATTTTTTTATCAGTAACATTTTCCTAGCTTGTTTTTAAGAACTTTCCTGGCTTCTTAATCTGAGCCAGAGTCTATGCCAAAGTCTTACTGAAACTGAAATCAATCGCACGATTGCATCACCACTTCTGTCTGCACAAACTGCAGTCTGTTAGTCAACAGCCTGGCTGCATCTTCGCTAACTCGCGCGGAAACAGGGATGCATGAATGTGGGAAATCAGAACAAGAAGGGAAATGAACAACACTGAAGAGCTAGAAATCAAATCAATAAGACAATAACAGATCAAACAGAGGGTCTAGCTGAGGGATTCAATATTCGACAGCTGGGAATATCAGAGGCCAACACTATACGGTCTTCCTCGCAAGTCGCAAGCAAGTGCTACGTACAGTGTACAGATCTTATCTGAATAGCAACTGCATATGTCTATTTTTTTATTCGAAAAAAGAAGCAACAGTAAATATATTTATGCATGGAAAATGAAAGATGATATACTACTCCAGTATAGTACGGATCCACGCACTGCACTAGCCCCTGAATGCAGTTGCAGACTTTCGTTTGAACGTACAGCTCCGGTATATGCTCTACCAGGTAAATATTTACTGCAGTCACAGCCAGTCCAGACAGTAACACCAATGGGCCGTACATCCAGCTAGCTCATTGACGCATCCTCCGTACCTGGCCATGCATGCAATGCACGCACCATGCGTGCCCTCTCACTTCCATTTCAACACGGATGAATTACCAGCATGGATGAATGAATGGATATATTGACGTATATATACGAGTCTATGTCATCCGTAATAATGTTCGCATGACTCTTCCCATCCGATTTCGCAATCCAATTAATACATTAAAATCCTCAACCACAGGAAAGAGAAGGAGCTAGCTGTGTGAAGTGTGTAGTGTGTCATAGTGTGCTTACTTTAAAACCCAAAATGGGGAATCAATCAAGCAGCTGTTTGCTAGCTAGCATCGGAATACAGTGTGCGAGGAGTGTAGTGATGAGAGAGCTAATTAAGCTCCCTAGTCGTAGCAAGCAAGGATGTAAATGCGAGCTGCTGCTGCTCATCGATCGGGCAATAAAGAAAACCATCACCTCCACCTCAACGCCGGCCCTAGCGATCGATCGATCGAGCGATGCAAAGCGCCTCGGCCTCGGCCTCGTTATATAACACAAACTGGAGCTGCACCACCACCCCACAAAACCCAGGCACGCACAAAGCCCACCTCGCGCGCGCGTGCTTGCAGAGTTGCAGTGCGTGTGCTAGCTGCAAGAGAGCTAGCTAGCTTAGCTTGGGTGCAAGATGAGCAGGAACAATGGTGGAAAGGGGGGGAAGCTGCAGGAGGCGGGTGAACCTGCCGTCGACGCGCGGGGAGGGGGACGTCGTCGGGGGTGGTGGGAGGGAGCAGCTCGCCGAGGAGGCTGTCGTCGTCGTCGTCGTCGACGGCGTCGCCGCCGAGCTCGTGCGTGTCGTCGGAGGGGAGCCCGGAAGCGGGCGGCGGGGGGTCGTCCGGGATGATCCTGGCCGGGTGCCCCCGGTGCATGATGTACGTGATGCTGTCGCGGGAGGACCCCAAGTGCCCCAAGTGCCACAGCACCGTGCTCCTCGACTTCAACGACGCCGCCGCCGCAGCCGACCCGCGCCATGGCCAGGTCGGCGCCGGCAAGAGCAAGGGCAAGCATCGCGGCTGACAACAACCCCCCCTCTCACCTCGAGCGCGTACGTGCATGACGCCGCCGCCGGCCGGAGCCGAGCTAGCTGACCTGGCCGCCGTGGTCGCCATGACGCTCTAGCTAATCAATTATTCCAAATTAAAGCTTATTAGACCTTATCTCCAGTACTCCAATCGTCGCCGAGCTAGCTTCTACTGCATGCGTCTTCGTGTCCTTTCTTCTCTTATCTGTGTGTGTGTGTGACAGTGTGAGTTGATCAAAAAACGGAATTATCACGTAGACCTGTTCTTCCATGGATCAATTGGGTGGTGCCAATGGAACGGGTCTAGGTAATAATTTCGCGTGCGTTTAATTACTGCGTTGTCGTCGTGGTGATAGTGTTGTAGTAGTAGTAGCGTGCAGCGTGCTGTACGTACGTACACATGTCCTGGTGACTGAAAGTGATCGTCGATGATGATTTTAAGATCTGTACGGGGGCAGTACTACTGCTACGGATTAAGATTTTGTCTCTCGGGGGATTTCGCGCGCGCGGAACGTAATGCTCCCTGTCCTTCGGCGTCAGGCGGAAACATGCAGGGCTTGACGCGCACGGTGTAAATTCGGTTCAGTGGAACAGAGCGCGGTCGGTGCAATTCTACTGCAGATGCACCGTTCATTTGTTCTTGAGATTTAATCCGGTTAAAAAAAAATATCTCAAGGTATCAGTACCTCACAATAACAAATCGTTTTCGATCGTTGGATCTAACGATATCCATCCTGTCCAGTTAGACCCAACGATCGAAAACGATTTGCACCGGTATCTCGAGGTACTTTCATTGGACCGAAGCAAATCGTTCGTACGTAGGGACACAAGTGGGCAATCCCGCGCTACCTGCATAAAAACATGTTTCTTAGGCCTTGTTTAGATTCAAAAAGTTTTTGGTCAAAAACGTCAAATCAAATGTTTGGACACATGCATGGGGGCATTAAACGTGGGAAAGAGAAAAACCAATTGCACAGTTTGCATGTAAATTGCGAGACGAATCTTTTAAGTCTAATTACACCATGATTTGTCAATGTTGTGCTACAGGAAACATTTTCTAATGACGGATTAATTATGTTTAATAAATTTGTCTCGCCGTTTTCCTAGCGGAATCTGTAATTTGTTTTGTTATTAAACTACATTTAATACTTTAAATGTATGTCCGTATATCCGATGTGATAACCAAACGTAAAATTTTTCCCTAACTAAACAATGTGAGGAAGGTCAGGTTGCACTATACCTATTTTGACTATGCTAGCGGTCAACCGTATATTTTTTTTATCAAATTAAAGGGGTATTCCCCCATTTCTATTCCTAGAAGCGGTAAAAAGTACTTGCTACAAGATCAAGGATTCAGACAATTACATGGTCTAGAGTAAGGAGATCAACCGTAGTGTGTCATTTAAGCTAGTACAAAAAAAAAATTAACGTTTGTCGTTGTTACCAGCTCGATCGATGTGCAGAATGTACGTCCCACGTGGATGGACTTAACCGAATATATATCTACTACTTTCTTCGTAAAAAAAAAAAACAAGTTCTAGCTTTATTGGTTCAGAACAGGGGCGGATGAAAAAAAAACAAGTTCTAGCTTTATTTTCACATAATATTAATTATTAACAAAATTGTCCCACAATATAATTACATTTTCACCTAGCTAGTTGAGTATGTATCTCAACCAGCTACAACTTATTTAATTTCTTTACATATACTTACTCATTTTAATCAATCATAACTATTTGTAAATTAATTTTATCTTATTCGATACTCTCTCCAATAAAATCCAGAGGTAGGCATATTTGGTTGAGCTTCGGCTCGACCCTACCTCTCCTGAAACAGTTTTAGTTCCAAAAGAGATAGTAAAGCAACTTAAAGTGCTTTTACAAAATAAACAGAGGTAGAGATAGGTTTAGATTGTTCTATAACTTTATTTTAGATTTAGCTTTTAAAGTAAAATTTAGAAATTAGAGTACTATACAATCCAAAGACAGTACCACTAGACAAGAATTTGGAGTGGAGCCGAGCCAACACCCCTGGTACGTACGGATCTGATTCGAGGAGCTAAGCTAGCACTGTACTCTCTCCGTTTCACAATATAACTCATTCCAGCATTTCCCACGTTTATATTGATGTTAATGAATCTCTAACATCAATATGAATGAGATTCATTAACATCAATATGAATGTGGGAAATGCTGAAATGACTTACATTGTGAAACGGAGGGAATAGCTAGCTATGCAGCACTAGCTGGAACCCGACTGTACGCAAAGTACTTCATCAATACGTATACCGGCAGAAAGAACTTCTGAATACATGCATATATCCGCGTATCTACGTATAGTTGTACATCAGTACATCTACATCTGATATATGCAGCATGGAGTGGAACTCAAATGCAAATGAAGGCGAAGCCAGGATTGGTCAAAAGGCCGGAAATACGTCTATATGGAAATACGTCTATACGTACTAACTTTTTCTTGCACTAAATTCTTGCTAACACTTATGTATCATGCTATGAGTACATCTAGATTTTTTATAACATCCATCTACTTAAATCAAACCGTTGAGATGATTGCTAGTAAAAGTTGAATAAGAAAAATTTATTACGCGTAGCATTGCTCTTTTAAATATATATGATAGACCATTTCTTCAAAAATTGACCAATAATATTTGCTCAGTTAGTACATTGTTAAGCAGTACATGAAAAGAGTGCCACCGCCTGATCTTTTAGGGTGTGTCCTTTTCAACGACAAAAAGAGAAAGTCTTTCGTTTTCCATACACACGTTTCCGGAACTATTAAACGGAACCTTTTTTAAAAGTTTTTAATAGGAAAGTTGCTTTAAAAATTATATTAATTCAATTTTTAAATTTAAAATAATTAATACTTAATTAATTATGTGTTAATGGTTCACCTCGTTGTAGGTATCTATATCTTCTCATTAATCTTCTCCTTTCCCCTTATTCTAAGCACGCCCTTAGATCAAGTTTAATAGTAGGCTATAAGCCAACTATAAACTTACGTGAAGAAGTACGATAAATAGAAAAATTAATAGTGTTAGCTCTTCAAATACTTCAAGATAAATGCATTAAGTGTATAGATGAGAGAAAAAAAATAGGACAAGAAAAACTGAGACAATCTTATAGCTCAACTACTATATACTCCCTTCCCATAAAAAACCAACCTAATTCATACTACTAGAATATGTCACATCCGGTCTAGAATATGTCACATCCGGTCTTAGATTCGTTTTTATGGGACGGAGGTAGTATATATTAACTCTAATATGAACTTTCCAATTAAACTTGCTCTTAGTCTATATATTTGAAGTGTGTTTTGTATGCTTATCTATTAGACTATTACCATGAATATTTATACAAAAGATGAATAGTCAAATAGACTTAATAAAGTTATCAGCATCATATATTTAAGGAGACTTGCAAAATTGTCACAAGCCAGAGGTAGTAGTTGCGGTCTCTTTCAGACTAATTTAATTCAGATACAGGGCGGCCATGCATGCAAGATTTCCTGCAAATATGTTTTCAGACTTTCAGTATTTCAGCGACTGTTCAGATTGTGTCATTCTGTTGTTCGATAAAATTGACAAATGTATGATTGTATTTAATTTGTTACCAAACATTGGTAATGCATAAGAAATTTTTATAACAAACACATTGATTTTATTCACCAAAACATTAGTTGATTTTGACAGTAATCTGAATAACACTTCAGATTCTTAATTTGACAAGCAAAGGAAGCAGATATATGCAAAGCTTGCAGGCGCAGGGTTGAACCCAGCCAGGTAGCACTCGATCTGGCCGTCCGGACGGCGAGACGGACGGCGATCGTAGGATCGAAGAGGCTGGGTGAGGAAGATGCTGGGTGGTTAGGATCATTCAAAGGGGAGACTATTGCGGATTAACTCGCTTTTAAACCCAAATAAATGCACGAGTAATTGGAGACAGTTGAGGGCAATAAGAAGGGGGGATTGTGTCAGGGTGATGAAACCACAGTTCATGCCAACCTTGTCGCTTCAATGCATTGTTGCAAATTAAGGGTCGAATTGAAGCGCACTGCTTCCAGTTCCAGCCGGCCAGCCACTTAATGCTCTCGTAGGAGTACTGCCACTAGCTTGGACTTGTGTTCAGCATTCTGCTTTGCTAGCTAGCTAGCCCAGTGCTATAAAAAAAAAATCTAGAATTTGAATGTGACAGAATGAATCTAGATATAAACATGTTTAGATTTATTATGTTGTACTAGAAAACGTTATATCTTATTCTATATTGATTTTTTATGGGACGGCAGAAGAGCAGTGCATTGCTCCGTGACTCCCTCTGCCTCTGCAGCAATTGATCGAGCAAATACAATACCAGTAGTCAACACACAGGCACAGCAAGCTACCTGGAGTAGTAGTACGTATTACCATTGGGTATTATACCATCGATCGGTCGATTACTTCATGGCTAGCTATTAAGTACTAGTGACTGTTTTGCCTGTTGGTTGTTGCATCATCATTTTAATTAAGGACCGGTGCTCGTACAGTGATCAGGAGCAGTGTGTGTAGCCAAGGCATTTGGGCTAAACTAGTGAGACGTTTCATGCTCTGCTCCGCTCTGCATGCATGCAGACACGCCTCTATCTAGCCAACGAATTAGCGCTATCCAAGTGTCCGTCAAGCCACGACCTACTGTTCGTTATAGTGTGTTCGAAGAGCATGTACAATAGGAGACTATTAGCCAACTATAAACATATTTTAATAAGATAAAAGATAAGAGATAATAGCAGCGGGCTACATATCTGTAGCCAGCTGTAGTACGGACTCCAAGACACAATGTGCGTATGACAGGTGAGACCATATGTCAATAGTATAGTAATCAACTATTGTATGAATTGGCTATTAGATAGACTACAGATAAATTAGAGCTAGCATTGGGGTATACTATTAAACTTGCTCTAAGGGCATGCAGATGTGCAGCTAGCAAGCAAGCCCTGCTTCTCTTACTACTGGTTATCACGATAATCGGGCTTGTGCTGTAATTAATGGTAGGTGTCTGATACGTTTATAAGAAATTTATACAGAATTTTTTTTTTATAAATTTTGTCCAATATGTTTTCCTAATATTTATGATGGCAACTGCATAAACAAAAAAAATATCCTAATGTTTTTTGAACAAATTTTGGTAGATGTTACCGTCGATGTATTGTAATGGGAGGGGTCCGAAAAGAAATTTAAGTTTAAAAATGTATTATTTTTATAAATTTTGTCTCGTCTTCCTAATGTTCACCATGGTAGCTGCAAGGTTACCAAGCTTATCACCAGCTACAATAATTTGTCCTCTCCGATAAGGTAAACCCTACTTCCTACGTCCCTAAATAGTAGTATAATAGATTTTGGTTGTTGTTATATTCAATCAAAATCCCTTATATTTAGGGACGGAGGGAGTACCAATTAAGCTCTACAGCTAGGTGGTGCACCGTACTACAGGATTCCACGTTTAACGGAAACACAATATTTGTCTATGTGTGTCCATTTTATTCCATCCATGCATGGGTGCATCCATGTGATGAAGCGAAACAAGGGGGGCAAACGCAACGCAATAATCAAGGGTTCGATCAACCACTCGCCCCCTTAAAATTAATCCCAGCTGATCGATCGATCGATCCCTCCTAAAAGATCAGCTCGTAACCTCACGGGAATTAAAAGCCACATAGTGCCTGGAGAGAAGATACAACAGTACGGGGGTACTAAGTGCTCATGAATAAGAGTTGTTGCTTGGCCAGGGTTACAGCTAGCCAGCATTGCAATGCTGATCTCCAACTGAGCTGTACTGTGTGTTGGACGACCTTAGCTCTCTCTCTCTTCTCCCGTGCATGGATCCATCGCCCCAACGTCCACGACATGCAAATGCTGACATGAATGAATGCAAGAGAGTGAGTAATGCTAACTGATCATCAGTCTAGGCCCTGTATAGATTTCAACTTTTCCATCATATCAAACTTACATACACACATAAACTTCTAAATTTTCTATCACATCGTTTCAATTTTTTCAAACTTCCAATTTTAGCGTGAAACTAAACACAGCCCCATAGTAGTCCACTTGGCATTGCTCAAGTGTGTGGCCATCTAGAACCTTGGGACTCCTGCGTGCGACCAGGGTTTTTCTTACCGTTTGGGAGGGTACCCTTCCTTGACGATCAGCTCGATTATCATAATAAATTGATAAAAACAAAAAAAACAAAGTTTATTTTCTTTGAACTTGGTCAGATTAATTACCAGGATGTTACTATTTCCATATCCCGGCGATAAGAAAAACCCTGCATGCAACATGTTTTGGGGATGAATGAATTTACGGAGATGTACATAATGCTCCTTAATGAAGTTAGGTTACACGAGTGAGATGGAATTAAGGACTGATATGATCGACAAGAGGAACATATATGTACAGCTAGATCAATTGACAGTATGTATCGATCATGCATGCCATAATATTAAAGGGGATAATTAAGGGCAAATTAAGCAGTGTGGGTGCAACCACACCTCAGCAGTGTAGTTGATAATACGCGAGTGTACAAAATACAGCTCGCAAAGTTGTTGCGCAAAATCGCTATATATTTATGGGGTCAATGGTCCCTGCGTGTGTTGCTCGCCACATTCCATTTGCTAGCTAGCTACTCCGAACCTCCACCTCCTACTGGAATCAGAACACTGCAGCTATGGCCCAAAGATCACTGTTCCTCGTTGGTTCCTAGATTCTCGGTCGTTGCTTCTTTAGGTCAATCTATCCCTTTTTTTAAAATAATGGATTTTCATTAATACGGCCTCTATATCCACGAAGGATATACACAGCCAAAACAAATACGAGAGCACTTAGACTCACATCTTAATAGAGAACACAAAACTAAAAGAAAAAGAAAAATCAACTACCCTGACACATCCTTGCTTTCCGACATCATCTCCTAAAACAGCGAGATTCGGCGAGTGGAAGTCGTCTGGTCGTCAACGCTCCTAGTGCGTCATCGCTGCGAGCCTCCGCTGATGCCATCTTCATTTGCTTCAGATGAGTTGATGCCAAACGTCGCCTGGTTTAGCCCACTTTCATCCGTCATTGCCCAACCAAAACAAGCCAACCAAATGCAGGCCGACAAGATCCATTTCCGCTTCGCTGAATTCCTAGGCCTCTGCTGCCCCTAGAGCCGCCACCGTCTTCGGGATCCTCCTCCCCCTCCTGGACTCCTAGCTCGTCGCCGCCACAAGGGCCGTCGTCGGAGACCTCTGCAGCCGCCGTCGAGGAAACATCTCTTCTACCCGGACTCCCAGGCATCTGCCGCCCCTAGGGCAGCCACCGCCAACGAGATCCGCCTCCTCACTGTGAACCTTGCACCGGCACTCAGGCCGCCACCGTCTCGGTTAGATCGCTACCCCTAGGGCCGCCGCCGCCGCCGGAGAAGTCTTCCGCCCGGACTCCCAGGCGCTTCTGCCAGACGCCGTTGCGAACGATACCACCTCCACCCAATCCCGCCGTCTCCTTGCCAAGGATACGCTGCCGACGCTTAGGCCACCGCCGTTCGAAGGGACGCCGCCGTCGACTCCAGAACACCTCAGCTGCCGCCCTTAACAATCACATGGCTAGATCTGGGCATAGAGGTCACACCACAGTAAGCCACTGCCCCTAGGACCATCACTGCTGGTGAGCATACCTCCATCCTCCGTCGCCATCTTCACCATCGCGCCGAAGGGGATAGGCCACGCACAGAGGAATCCACCACAGCGCTGCCAACTGCCTAGCAGCGGCAGCATGCCACCCGCCGTCCCCTACTGCCCTGAGGCCGCCGCCACTCCCCCGCTTACGCTGTCCATCTGCCGCTTCCATCACCACCGCGCCGCCCCACCAGAAGGAGCTAGCGCCACCGCCCACCTCCAACAGCGTCGCCGCCACTCTGCCACTAGGAGAGTGAGTCGCGAGTTCCGCTCCAACCGGACGCCGTCCTCGCCAGAGCAGTCGACCTGCCGACGCCGCGCCCGAAGCCTAGCCGCCGCTCCCGCCCGCATGCAAGAAGCGGCCATAGAGAGCTGTCGAGAGCCGAAAGGAACCCCGCCGCCACCGTCCTTGCACCCACGCGGAACTCCAGCGGTGTGCTCAGGCAGCGGCGAGGTGGGGAGGAGTCGAGGGGTCGGGGGAGTCGAAGGGGTGAGGAGGTCAATCTATACCTATACTAATTCGCTGGCTCATCGTTAAACATTCCATTGAAATTTCAGCGTTTGAGAGGATTGATCATAGAATTTTGTCCATGCTTAAAAATTTTTCTGACTCCACCACTACTAATTGGACGTTCTTTAGTAGCTGACAGTTAACAAGAAAGATCTGATTATTAATTCAATAGATCGTATTGTCGTGAACGTAAATCATGTTGATAATGTACATGTTAAATAAATCACGCAACTGAAAATTTAACACTTTTAAAATTCATACTTTGTAAATATGATATCGTACATCCTGAACTACTCTCAATTTATTTTTTATTAATTTAATACTAAAATTTAAAATTAATAATTAGTTAAGGTGTAACTGCCTGAACTCTTCGTTTTAATATAACCAGCTATAATTTTAAAGCTAACCAACAAGTTTAACATAATTTTAAATATTTAAAATTCAATAATAGAAAGTGTAACATATGAGTTGACGACCAGTTCTCTCGATTACCAAGTGACAAAATGGCATGCTAGTTATTGTGTTGCAAAACATGTAGTAGTAGTAAAATGAAACGTGAAGTTCCCTAGGAAAACAAAAAGGAAATGTGAAGATCTTCATGGGCCAGCTGCAAGCTGGCCATCCTCACCATGTGCCACCTTGGGCCCTCGAAGCCCACCTTGTGCCACCAATTGAATTTGTCGCAACGAGTTGTATACTTGTATCCCGCCGTCCTACTAGAGGTTAGGGATGAAGTTTCCCCAAGCTTCACGCTTGCTGCTTGGTCGCCAATATGGACAAGTACGACGAACGGTCAAGGAGGTAGAAGGTTGGGGGAAGGGAAAGAGTGCCACCAACACAAGCGCGTTGTCGATCCTTACAGCACCACCATCGTGCCGCGGAGATCGAGTCGTAGACGGAGGCCTCTAGCTGCTCCACAACCCACTGATCCCACCGTTTGCTGGAGCGCCGTTGGAGTCAGCGTCTCCCTGTGCTTGGGGACGAGCGGATGCGGCCAGGCTTAGGGTGCCCAAAATTGGTCACCTATTTCTCTACCACCATTGTCATCTACTAGCGCCCCACACAAGCTCGTCGGCAAAGGAAGCATGCCATATTGGTAGAGAAGCGTCCTGGGATTAGAATACGTGTGGAGGCCTAGAGGGAGGGGAAAAGAGGAGATTTTAGTGGCGTGCGTGGTCCACTACTTTTTTTAATTTTCTTTATTGACTGTGATGCCACGCATGACAAAATAGCTATCAAAATCATTTCGGGACTCGAATTAAACCAATTTTGGGAGTTGAGGGAGTCTATGTATCTGGTTTTACGGTTGAGGAAGGAGATTTTAGTGGCGTGCGTGGTCCACTACCTTTTTTTTAATTTTCTTTGTTGATTGTAATGCCACGTATGACAAAATAGCTATCAAAATCATTTAGGGACTCAAATTAAACCAATTTTGAGAACTGAGGGAGTCTATGTATCTGTTTTACGGTTGATGGAGGAGAATCAATTAATCTGGAGAGGTAAAATGAACTTTTTTTTCCAGATGGCGGTCATAGGAGACTGCAATGCCCCTAAGGCGTACAGGTCGCCCGGTTTATCGAAGTCCATCAGTCAAGTGAAAGCCTATGAGCGATATATGGGCCTGACTTGGGCCTAGTACCGGATGGACTAGCACCGATGCAGGCAGTGCTGATGCGCTGTGGGCTGACGAACTGCTCAAGTGCAACAACGCTAGCAACGAGATTGTCAATGTTAGCTCCCCTTTTATTTCATACTTCTAGTATACTAGAAAATTAGTGTGCCTGTTGGCCCGCCTATTATTTTATAACACATGCGGATTTTAAATTTTTAGTTTGATGGACAAAATATTGTGTTCATCCTTCGTGTTAAATACCGACGGATTATTTTATAATCTTATTTATTAGCGATTCTGTTTTGTTCTTTTTTCATAAAGTTTGCTTCCTCGTCTCTGTTTTAGTAAAATTCTCTATATATCTCTGAGTCCATTTGAACTGCGCCTTGCCAATCACCAATAATTTTAAACATTCAACCTCTATTTTTACTGATCTATACAGTTGGACCATCTCTAAACTAATCTACTAATCTTACCTGTGATCATGTTGCAAATTTGTTTGAAAATAATTTTTGTTTTCGTATAAAGATAATATATCAGACGACTGCACTTTATAATACTCCTTTTAGTGTTTCTCGAAACATGGTATAGTACAATTTTTTAATGGGCATGGATCGTTTAAAATGACATGGATAGTTTGTTTAGACCACAGTACCTGCCACCTGGCTCCCTAGCATCTAAGATTCTAGAGGCAAGGGCCCATGATGGCTGGATGGCTGCACGGCCCAGTAGGGTGTCTGAGGGGCTGAGGCGCAGGAGCGCTATGCGCGAGAAAGCAAGCAGTGAGGAGCGCATCAAGAAGGGTTTAGGGACACGTGTCAATCAAATATAGGGGAACAAATCGACCAATCAAATGGCAGGATAGTCTGCCAGCTTTAGAATAGTAGATTCTTCCGTGTCTTGTACTTTTGTCCATTCAATTTTATCATCGTTTAATTTTAAATCAGGTTAAAACAATATTCCCTAACTTGCAAAACCAGTAAAAATGCCATACTCTACACCATATATTTTTCGTGGGATATGGATATAAAAATGGTACCGAGTTAGAATGAACTTATGTTGAAAATGAACCAAAGTTATCAAAAACTAAAGTTAAACCTAGCCACTACACGGTTGTGATGTTGTATGAGTCGAGCATACGTGTTGTGTATGACCTAAAAAAAAAGAATCATCGTAATACATCACCCAGGATTTGAAGCTTATAACAAGATTGGATTAAATTGGTCAAACTTTTAAAACTACAACCATTATTTTCAGATTAAAATAAGTTTATAAAATCTAATAAGCCTAATGATACCATGATACTTTTAGGCAAATCTTTTTTAAACAAAACATTTGAAAATTTATTGATGGTCAGATTTTCTTCAAAAGTTTGATCAAAACTTATCCTCAATGTCAAATATTTATAACTAGAGGAATAAAACTTAATTTGTTGAATAATCCACATATGCCAGATTTTAGAAATACCATTTCAAAATCCTAATCCGGGTGGTACCATCCGAATTCGAACATACTAGTTTAAAGAAAAGCATTACCATATATCACTGTGATCGGATTCCGACCTATTGTCATCCTAAATCCAATATAATCATCATCAGGGGTGGAGCTAGTATAGCTAGGGGGGTGCCTAGGAACCCGGTTCAAAAAAAATTTTACCTATAGTTTATCTATTTTCACCATATATATATACATACCCCGTCAGTTTAAACTTAGGCACTCGTATCAAGCTAAATTTGATTTAAACCAGAGTAAAGCAAGCGAGTGGAAACCCCCCCCCCCTTCATTTTGTTTTAGCTCCACCCCTGATCATCATGGTCTTGATAAGCACGTCCCATATTCACCTTCATCCCCACTTGGATGCCTGGCCTAGTTGTGAGGTTCTAGCATGCAAAAGTGTTGGTGGAGGGGCATCGATGCGATAGTGGGCGGGGCTGGTGTCACATCCCACCCTTACATCATCTATAGTAACATTAGAAAAGATACGCCTCTAAAAATTGACGTGAATCAACTCCTACAAAAATACGATGTTAGTATCAGTCCTAGGATACAAATGTTGGTACCCACAATCAACGGAGTAGCAACTAGCAACTAAGTAACTTAAGATTGATTGTACCTTATAAGAGTTAAGAATAACACTTCGAATTATAGCTCATAGCAACTAAATAAATATACAGTTTTAGATCGTTATATTAAGGCCGGGATCAACTTAAAACGAGACAGCAAGGGCAAGAATTATACCTTTTCGATTTTGTTCTCCCTCCATTTGCACATCCTGCAATGATGCAAGAGGAAAACCTCGTGACAAAAGTTTTGAAATCCCATTGCATTCTCTATATAGTGCATCCTGCTCGTGAGTTTGGATTCCGGAGTTCCAACGCTGCAATTTTCTTCTCCATGTAGTGAAGTACTGTTTTGGTCCATGGAGACAACAGACAAGGCAATCATGATGGATATGTCGGCCGGACGTGTGCATGCATCGAAGATGAAGAGGTGTTGAAAATATGTTGCGTGTGTATAGAAATGGAACAGTACTAAATTTAAAGTTCTGACCGTCCAGTTGCTGTTCCTCTGATAGCAATGTGCCACTCAAGACAAGGATGATATCCATGTAAACTGTGGCGATCTTTTGGGTGGATTTGCCACTGGCTGTAGTAGAAGATAGAAGTGAAAAAAAAAATACTGTTATCATCACCCGAGATTCAATTTCTATTACTACATCTTCCAGTAGATTTAATACCAGATTGATCACCAAGAAAGATAATGCAGTAATCTTTACCAGAAATTACTGTTACCACATGATTGCTCTTTGCTTCTCCTCCGCTGCTGCTATCACAGTACAACATCTGTTGAAGATAATACAGCAGCAGCCAGCAGCAGCAGCAGAAAAGTTTCAGAAAGCAACAATTGTTACACGCCGCAAGAACAAGTTTTTCCCTTGTCTTGACGTTAAAAAAGCGCGAGAGAGCTTAGCTTTACGCTGCACTGCGACCAGGTTAGGCATGCATATATATACATGCATGCAACTTTAGGATCAGAGACCAGAGATGATCGATCAAAAAAAAAAAAGGTTGCTTTTATCGCGAGTAACCGAGGCAGGCTGCGTTGCAGGGGCTCGATCGCAGCGTGCGTGCGACACAGTGCGCGATGATATGCTACAGCGTACAGGCGAATGCGTACAACTTTCTTTGGTCGTCATAGTAAATAGTCCCCTGAGCCGCCGAGCAGAGAGCGTTGGACACACACGTCCAAAGATGGCAGCTTCAGTATTACGCCCCCCACAGTGAAATCTGAGTGCTGGGGGCACGTCGTGTTCAGGGGCGGAGCTAGAGCGAAATGGAGGGTGGTGTCACTTGTTTAATTTACTTTACTTTAGATCGAGTTTAAACTGATGCGGGTGACTAAATTTGTATTGAGGGGGTACATACATGGTGAAAATAGATGAAGTATAGCTAAAAAATTTTCTTGACCGGGTTCCTAGGCACTACCTAACATATACTAGCTCCGCCCCTGATCGTGTTGATGCTGTCCGAGCCTATTATTCATCATTGGGCGATTTTTTTTCTTTATCGTAAATTTTTATGTGCTCAACTAGTACAGTTTCACATGAGCTGATATCCACAACTTCCATGACTCCAGTTATGTTGTTGCAGCCTTGCAGGTAGTTTTGCCCTCGTGAAAAAAAAGAAGTATAGTACTGTACCTGGTTAGTTTTTATCCTCGTCATTTAAGTGAACAGGAAGTACTGTGAAGTCTCTATGTAACCTGGTATGCACGACCATCCATTAATTGCAAGTAGGGACGATTATATATTATTAAGTAGTACCCTTGATTCTTGCGTGTTGCAGAACGCATGTTGCTTCTTATAATTTGTTCGTAATCACTGAAAAAAAAAGCTAAACAGTCAATCTGGTCCTTCAAATTTCGTTGGAGGCTTGATTTTGATCTTGACGTCTGATCAGAGTCCGGTCCCCACTCCCCAGGTTTTCATTTTGGATCAAAAATCATTGTGTGACTCTCGTTCGATCGTACTAGATTAATATCGCCAATGTCACCGGCCTATATGCTTTCTTCACAACTTCACATAGATAATCAAACGAAAAACCAAAAAAAAAAAAAATGAATCGCTTTGACTATTGACATCACTAGGGCGACCTTAAACAACCTGATATCCAAAAACGGTGATAAGGTGAGATCTGATGTGTCTATCTGCATTTTACTCTTTGTCACTCACCACACGTCTCCACGTTATAATTCGCCCACTTATTAAACTACTATAAGCAAGTTATCCCAGTACCGGCTCTGTAATTGCTTTTATATGTTATAGAAGGAAGTCGGTTTTTTTAGTATAGTTATTTTCTTGTGCTCCAACAGTTGATGCCATGTGGCCGCTTGAGCTATAAATTTTCTTCCCCTTTAACGATAGCCTTGCCTATTGTTAGAGATAGAGCCAGCTATTGGGCAGGTTGGGCGGCCACCACAGGGCTCCACCGCTGACGCATCTACTATAGATAGTTGTCGACATCTAAAAAAAGTTAGTCGATCACCAAAAAAACACTATTAATCACCTTCTTTCCCTTTGGCAATAACCTTGCCTATTGTCACTGACGGAGCCAGGTACCAAGCATGTTGGTCGCTCTTGCTCCGCTACTGACGCTTTTACTACATATAACCGTCGGCGTAAAAAAAAAATGGTCAATCACCGAAAAACACAATTAATCGTTTGGACTCAAAAGCACCGCATTGCCTATGCACCTAATAAATTCAGTGGCACAATGAAATTGCTTCTACAAGCCATAGTGGCTTGCCCCCTTCTATCTCTAAATACTGGCTTTGTTCTTGATTGCGGATGCATGCACACTTTTTTTAATCTACTCCATCCGTTTCTAAATATTTTACACCGTTGACTTTTTAGCATATGTTTGACCATTCGTCTTATTCGAAAACTTTTATGAAATATATAAAACTATATGTATAAATATAAGTATATTTAA
Organism: Oryza longistaminata; assembly: GCA_009805545.1. Taxonomy (NCBI): domain Eukaryota; kingdom Viridiplantae; phylum Streptophyta; class Magnoliopsida; order Poales; family Poaceae; genus Oryza; species Oryza longistaminata. The sequence continues at coordinate 15,357,417 of CM020182.1, read as the reverse complement.
CAATGAATCAAATGATAGAAAAAAAATTAATAATTACTTAAATTATTTGAATAAGATGGACGATCAAACATATTTAAAAAAGTTAACGGCGTCAAATATTCAGAAACGGAGAGAGTATGTATTTTTGTTGAAAAATATATACGTGGGGACTCGAGATCTAGCAAATGCATTATTGCGCGCGCGCAAGCAATCATATGGTAAGATGGTCCTAGCTAGGTCATCCATGAACATGTACGTCCCGTCCCGATGTCCGTATCCTGCTCCCTGGCCAAACGATCCATGCTCTAGCTGGTAAGAAGCAAAGCTGGCCTTCGATCGTTCCCAACTAATAAATTCTGCACGTAATCTTTGCGTGCATCAGCAGCGCTGTTCAGTCCTTCATTTTCCTTGCAAACACACGTCATGGTGTTCGGCGTGATTTCCTCTCGAGAGGCATGCGACCGTGCATAGCGAGAGCTGTGTACCAGTGCTTCGATCACTTGCAGAGAAATCAGAATTCTAGCTCTCTTGGTCAAGAACTCCATGGCCCCCACACTACGCGAGCTGCTTGTCTCATTGCATCACTGCATACTGTACTAGATAAACGATTTTTACCAACGGGAGGCCATTTATATTTTCAGGTGGACCAAAAAAAAAATACTCTCATATAACCGTTTGTGAATATAGCTAAAGAGCATCTAGATTTAGCCCCGCCTGTAAAAATCAACTTTTTCAGGCAAACCTCTTATGAGATCTGCCTAGATAAATATAATTTTCGCAGGCGAAACCTTAGGTGGTCTACCCGCAGCTTACGAGAACACTATTAAATTTGACCGTGCCTCACTTTTTTCTCTATCTCCCTCACTTTTTCCTTTCCCTCCCCTTCACTTCTCTCCCTCTCCCTCTCCATCTACCGGGGATAGCAGCGGCGCCGGCCACAGCCGATGACAGCGAAGGTGCGCGGCCCCACCCCTCCCTCCCTCCCTCCGGCTCCCCTCCCCGCCCCTTCTTTCCCTCCCAGATCCGGCGGAGGGGAGGGGCGGCGGCGGCGGCGCGGGCAGAAGGGAGGGTGGCGGCGATGCGGCTCCCCTTCCTCTCCCTCTCCTTCCCAGATCCGGCGGAGGGGAGGGGCGGCGGCGGCGGCGCGGGCAGAAGGGAGGGTGGCGGCGATGCGGCTCCCCTTCCTCTCCCTCTCCTTCCCAGATCCGGCGGAGGGGAGGGGCGGCGGCGGCGGCGCGGGCAGAAGGGAGGGTGGCGGCGATGCGGCTCCCCTTCCTCTCCCTCTCCTTCCCAGATCCGGCGGAGGGGAGGGGTGTCGATGGTGGCGCGGCTCCCCTCCCTCTCCCTCCCAAAACTAGATCCAAAGCACTGGATTTGGTGTCGGCTGTGCTCAAGAGCATCGGATCTAACACCGGCGGTGCTCTTCCCAAGCGTGGAGACCTCGAGCGCACCATGACGACGATGTCGGCGGGCAGCAACCACGGTCAGGCTCTACTCCCGCCTCCATCTCCTATTGGTCTCTCGGCAGGCAAGGTAGCTCCTCCAGTCCTCTTCCTTCCCTCTCCCAGATCGCATGTAATGTAATTTGTGAATTTGAGAATGCTATGTGAATTTGGTATCGAATTTGTGAATGTGGACTTTGTGATTGAACTTGAGGTTTGATTTAGATTCGGTGACTGGATGAGGAGCAGTGTACGCTGCTGATTTTTTTTCACCGAATATGATTTTTCTAGGTGGGCTGTACAAGGGAGCCGCCTGCTAAAATTGATTTTTCTGAACGGATGGTATAACTCAGCCGCCTGAAAAATTGATTTCCGCAGGCAGCCGAGGCGTCTGCATGCGAAAATACTTGATTTTCGCACACCTTTACTTACAGGCGACGTGTCTGATCGCTTGCGAAAACCATTTTTGCCGCCTGCAAAAATGGTTTTTCTAGTAGTGTAGATCGAGCTCTAGGGTGAGCTAATTTGGAGGTTGATTCATCAGCTAGTCATGTGCACTTTGTCAGTTTCGTACCAGATTATGTGCAAGCTGCAAGTAATTAGTGCTAGGCACCACTGTCTTGTCCCCCAGATGAGTGAAAATAATGCGAAACGTGGATGGTCCAGGCGACGCTGCGACAGGGGCCCTACGCATATGCACGAAGTGGACGATGGTTAAGCTGGGTCGCCATGCAATCTGAAGCCCGTAGTGCATGAAATCTCCGGGACGGTAGGTAGCAGGAGGCATTCACAGACACATGTTCTTGATTCCTAAATTTTGCCAACATCGCGATCATGTAGAAATGAACGGCGAGATGCATGCATGGGAGACTTGTTGCAAAGTAATTAAAGGTAGCTATACGCCGAATCAGCGGAGGCTGCAGAGCGCTGATGCGGAAGTTATAATCCGATATGAAATAGACAAATAGTAGAATAATACCGATCAGCGCGAAGAATATGGAGGCCTGCTTTGGGATAAAGGTTTTAGGGGGAAATTTTGACAGATTTAAATTATAAATAGAAAAATTTAAAGGGTTTGATATACTTTTAAAATTTCTATGGAAGGGATTAATATATAAAAGGTTTGGTAATTTTTTTGACAACTAGTTAGAGAGTACTGACTAGATATGGAGCCAACTAACTTTTGATATATATTAATACATATGTACATGCCTTTTCTCCGACTTAGGGCACCTCCCCACCCCACGGCAATCCTCTTTTTTTAAAGTGTTTTTTTTATTAATTTGTAAAATCTATAGACTATAGGTATTTTCACTAACATCAACATTTAGATTAAACATTTCTGGTGTGCAAGCAAAAAAAAAAAAAAACCAGTTTTGGAATTTTAACCCTGCTGAAGTTTTGCAATTCTTTGAAGTTGATAATTCAACACTCTCTTGCTGAATCCGTTCCATACCCTCTAGGCTTTGCCTCAATATCCCTTATGTTTCTCAAAATTCATTTTAAATACCTTGTTTCCATTCTATTAGTTGTATGTCCTTCTTTATTAAAACAAAATGACCATAATACTCTTGACTCGCAATACTAAGGGAAAATAATATCTCTACCAATATCAAACTAGCAAGGGAAAAACATTCCGTATATGTAAAATTCCTAATAATGCTTTCAAAGTGAAAAAACCAACCTAATAATGAAAAAAATCATATAGATTTCAACCAAATTTCAATACAGTATGTTTTTTTTTTTTCAAATTCATGCTGCGGGTATTGAAATTTAGTGGGTTGGGTATCAATGAAAGATTTGGTGATTTAGATAACTGTTCTCCCAATATAAGTATTTATTAAAAATAAAAGTTCACTTATTTGATTTTATGAGTTAAATTATGAAAACTACAGAATATTGGTATTTGTTGGATTTAGAAATATTGAATATATATATTGAATAAAGATATATATGTAATATCTCTACCAATATCAAACTAGCAAGGGAATTTCTCCAAGACTCGATTTTTATTGGTTTTGTTGGATTGGATTAGCCCATGTTCATCCAAGTTATAGGACTCGAATACTGTTTGATGATTGAGGAATCTAAGTGTTTTGATTTATCAGGTGAGGCCTATATATGCTTATAGATATAAGTAGAGCAAAGGGTGGTACTGGTATGGTTATTTTTTAGAAAAAAACTTAATAGTAAACTACTGGAATAACAAGTAGGTGATTAAATCAATAAGTTAGGACTAAGAAATGCCACAGAGATTAAGAGAGATTTAGAAAACAACAATGGGGCTAAGGGAGAACTCACGGTACATCAGGAAGGCTATCTTTCTATCCATATTTATCTTTCTATACCGTATTTCTCTGACCAAAATGAAGGTTAACAAAGGGGTGAAATATGATGGTAATGCATGGTACTATCCATAATTCTCAGCTATCACGATTGTGTGGTTTCTTTGTGAGGCCTTCTTGATGACTTCATGTTCTTTTCTAAGTCATGTTAGACCAATAGAGATTTCTCAAATCTCTCATGATCAGTTAACTAAAAAAACAAATTTCAGTCAGCTCTTTGGACGGATTGCTTTGCGATTTATGCGTGAATAGTGAACATCATCTTCTCCTTTTCTTTCCCCCTCCCCATGCACGTGCGCGTTTATGAGAGCTCCGCAGCTCACTGGCGCTGCCCTCCTCTCCTCGCCTGCTGGCCAGAATATGCAAAATAGCGTTAGCGAGCCAGTCTAGACTGCCTCATCATCCTCCCCCCCCCCCCCCCCCCTCCCTCCTTGTACAAGTTCAGCAATATGAACCACCCACCTTACTACCAGATCCTTCATCAATCCACCCCACCACCAACCATGCCCATTGCAGGCTTCCACCGCCCGCCTGTCATTGTCGCTCACTGCCGATCCACCCTTCGCCCAAGACCATCCCTTTTAACCCAAAGGAAACCCCCCCTCTTCCCCCTCATTTAGCCCGTCTTTCCACCCAGACCCCAATCTAAAACCCAAATTCATATCTTTTAATCCATTAGAGTTAAGGTGTCGCTGTCACCGTACCATAGAAGTTTTCCATAACCCGTGCACGCACACACAAAGAGCATTGGTAGGTAAAAGGTGGCTGAAATTCATTAAAACTAGCAATTCCCTTCTTATATATATTAGTTAGAAGAACTGAGATCAACATATAGCCACAGAAAATCTTCTCCTTCCCCTATCATGCATGTCCTCTTCTGTTCCGACTCCCGTAGGACACTTCAAAATCAAACTAACACCTGCACAACTTCGACCGAAGAAAATCCGACTTCAAAGGCGCACATACACACAAACAAACACCCTGCTAGTGCGGCTAGTGCGGCTGCACTCGCTTCAACTGCCACGCCAATGGTGAGGAAGCTGCCCCTAAGCTCCGTCCTCTACACCATCAACTCGGCCAGGGACACCCCACCCTCGTCGCCTCCCCCTCCGGCGGCCACTCCACCGGCATGGATGTGGCCTTCTTGCAAGCACCCTAGAGCTCATTCCTTCCGTTCACCGTCCGCCGCCTCGGCAGCCGCAGCGGCGGCCAAGACCATCGCGTCGATCTTCCTCGACTCCGGCGAGTCCTCCTTCGCCAACTCATCCGCGCGCATGCGCCACGACTGCGCCTCCGACAGCCTCTCCACCGAGTCCGACGTCTCCGCCACGGCCGAGGACATGGCCGACGCCATAGTCCGCGGGCTCCGCTCCGACCGCCTCCTCTTCGAGCCCCGCGCGCCCTCCAGCTCCATCCTCGATAAGAAGCCCGTGCGCCGCGCCGCAGGCGGCGGCGACGACGACGACGACGACGATGAGGCGTCGTTCGGCGGCGGCGTCGCGGTGGCGTTCGACTCGGAGGATCCGTACGAGGACTTCCGGGCGTCCATGGCGGAGATGCTGGCCGCGCACGGCGTGGGCGACTGGGGCTGGCTGGAGGCCATGCTAGGGTGGTACCTCCGCGCCAACGGCAAGGAGACGCACGCCGCCATCATCGCGGCGTTCGTCGACCTTGTCGTCTCCACGGCGGCAAGGGGCTCCAGCTCCTCCCGCCACTCGTCGTTCACTCTCGCCGGGACCGACCTGGAGAGCAGCAGCGCCGGCGGCGGCGCCGCCGGCCATATCTCTTTCAGGCTAAGGTAAAATAACTAAAGCTAGCCCCGAGACAATGCGGGCTACCTACGTGTGTGTGTGCGCGTGTTAATTAATTCCGTTTGTCTTTGTGCTAAACTGTTGTAGCACTTTCCAATTGATTGACGAAGTAGCTAGCTAGCCTCCGGTTAATCATGGATCAATGCCAGATTACGGATAATGCACATGACTCCTCCTACCCGTCGTATATCAATTAAGCTTGCATGAGTTGAAGTAATCAAGTAAACTGTAATATTGAGTGTAAAGTGTGTAACTAAAGTTTGTACCCGCAGGCACAGCTGGTAGTGGTATAGCTATAGTAAGCTAGCTATAGCTGCCGGACTACCGGTACGTATGTACGTGCAACATGTGGAACGTAACAGCTAACAGTGACAGCGATGTGACCAACGTAGCACAGTACTTTGCAGTAAAAGTTACACATGCGCAGCACCGGACAAGGGACGGGTTTGGATCTAAGCGCCGGCAGGCGCGCGCGAGGCTCACTCGCTCTCGATCGATCTGCAGCGCAGTAGAGGCGACAGCGAGCGTATGTACGTACGAGCGCTGGGGCGTACGCGCGCGATCCATGTGAGACGAACAGCGGACGTCTTATCGGTAGCGGTTTGGGCGGCCGGGGCGGTGGTGGGGTTGGGGGTCGCGCGCGCGTCGATCGATCTTGGTCCCCTGAGATGCACGTGCCGTCGAGATCGGTATCGGGAGGGGGGGATACGGACGGACGACGCGGAGCCCGCGCGGGCGGCGACGTTGATGCGGCAGCGGCATCCATCGATCGGCCGCTGGCTGCGCGCGCGGGGGGGGAGGGGGCCGGGGGGACATACACCGGTTGGAACCGATCGATGGGCCGGATGGCGGGTGCAGCGCTTTGCCTTTACCAATGCCTTCGCGTAGCGTGAGGGTAGTAGTAGTACTCCTGGCTAGGGGCCAGCTGTGTGTACGTTTTCTTTTGGTCCATCCGTTTACTATCAATCAGGTCGGTCACTTTTAGGTAGCTTTGCTCTAATATTCGTGCACTACTGATGATTTATCAATCAGAGAATGCTTGGACTCGGGGAGTCCCATTGGACACTGTTGCATGCGACGTTTCCCACTTCTCGCTGCACAGCATGCTACAGCATTTGGGCCATAAAGGCAAAGATTGCCTTTTTTTTTCTCAATCCCAAATGTCCATTGCATATGAGGGTGGTTGCTGAGACGGATTCATTAGAGCAAGTTTAACAGTACAGCCCACTACTAACTCTAAATTATTTATAGCCAATGTAATAGCCAATTCATACAATAGTTGCTTACTATACTATTAATACCTGGTCCCACCTGTCATACACACATTACGTCTTGGAGTTCGTGCTGCAGCTGGCTATAGATATGTAGTCCGCTGCTTTTCTCTTTTTTCTTTTATCTCTTTAAAATATGTTTATAGCTGGCTTATAGCCTACTATTGTACATGCTCTTAATGCTGAAGATGGCTTTGGAAGAAAACTCTTTTGCTTTGTCGGTTATTAATGGGAGGAATCATTCGTGTGAGCCAAAAGATGTAATTTTCTCCAGTTTCGTGTCTTTCCCTGTTAATTTTTGCCCCCAAGGTTGTAATCGGGTAGCTCGCGCCATGGCAGCGATGGGTTGTAAGTGCGAACTCTATTCTAATCTCAGGTGGGAAGGTGTCCCCCTGGAGGTGGAGGGTTTGGTGACCATTTAGCTGTGTCAGGGAGGTACGTAATGGAAGTATCTTTCCAAGTAAAGAAAAAGTCCATTGCATATATTTCATCCCTAATTTAATGTATAACGCCGTTGACTTTTTAACTAATATTTGACCATTCATCATATTTAAAAAAAATTATGTAATTATCATTTATTTTACTGTGACTTGATTTATCATCAAATATTCTTTAAGCATAACATAAATATTTTGATATTTACAAAAAAAAAATTAATAAGACGAATGGTCAATCGTCGGTCAATAAGTCAACAATGTCATACATTAAAATACAGAGATACAGAGGGAATACTAATTAATGACCGGATTTCATTGCTCGCTAATCACAAAATCTGCCCTTCTTCTCCAATCATGCAAGTAACACTCTATTAGCAAGTTTCAAATGGCCTTTTTCACCTAACTTTTATTTATCTAATTATTCGATTACACCGTTGTATTATTGGTATTAATTAATCTTTACAACAAGATTTTGTGTCATTGTATTCTGATGAAGACAAAATATATATGTTTTAATTGTTAAGAATTGATGTTTCATGTGCGAGAGTAAAATATTGGTGTGTTTCACATATTTTTCAAATATTTGAATTCTTATTTTTATTCACGACATATAACTTGATGTTTTATTAAATAAATTTGACCGTTTGATTGTTGTCATCGTATTGAGTGCTCAGCGACTAGTCTCCCCCTTATCAATCACCTCAGATACGTTGCACACGCCCCCACAGCACCCTCCACCCAGTGCCACCCTTCCGCGCGCTCTCTATGGGTTCCTTCTAAAGCCACGCACCTCCGTCGACAATCATGGTGTCCTAAGAGCAAGTTTAATAGTATAGCTGGTTACCAGCTCCAAAAGTTTCATGTCAACAAAAAAAATAATGGAAAGAGATAGCTTGCACAATTTACATAGCACATTTCTATAAAAGATTGTTTTATAATTTTCTAATCTAATCAGCTCTTGCAATTGGCAGGACAGCCATGCATGCATGAATCAATGCGCTGGAGCTTGTGACTAATTAAGCGCCAGCCTTTCTCTCTCCAACCGTTCTTTTTGCTCCACCTCAGCCAAAAACTGAATTGTTTATTCCTATCGCCGACTGACATAAGCCTATTGAACCTGCTCTAATGAATCATGCATGCTTGCAGGGTTGTGCAGTGTTGTAGCTAAGCTCACATTGTCACCAGAGAAAATGAAGATAACTCTTTGGTTATTGGATTGAAACCATAGAGTTAGTGAATGGTGATCATTACTCTGGCTAGCAAAGGTGTTTTCTTTTGAAGTTACTATCAAAAACCCATACAAATGAATAGATCTGCCAAAATATCTTAGGTCATATTTATCATAGCTCCAGACATCTTAGATCCACGATGGATTTAAAATTTGTATGTTAAATTATAGTGGTTTAAAATTTTAAATTTCATCTAAAATAGGAACAAAATGGTTTATCCAAATATTATCAATGTAATCGCAAATACGTACAGATCCATGGATTGTGGAGCTACGAATACCTAACTCCAAGAAATCTTGGATCTGAAGTTGTGCTAAAGAGGGCAGAGGACTTTACACGATACATAATTGTGGACATTAAGATTTGTTTTAAACATATTTTTAGGAGAAATATAACTTGTGTTGCTCTTTTAAAACTTCTCTAGGTTATAGCTGATTCAAATGGTAAGTGGGAATTTTTCTACAATATTTGAAAAACAGATTTCGAAACACTTTTAGCTTTTCTAATATCAATGAATCATCAAAACATCATCCAACTCATTTTATCTAAACTCAGTCCCAAGTTTGAAACTAATAATCTGTAGATTTCAAGGTTAAATAGCGTGGAAATTTTTAATTTTCGTCTAACAGTTAGTTTTTAGATCTTTGTAAAATTTAAGGCTTCCTGCAACAGCGCCATGTCACAAAACACAAAACACAAAGTGAGTAGGGGTACTATATTTGTACACTTCGCAAACCGCCAAACCCCGTTTCTCCTGCCCAAGCGTTTTCAGGTGGAAAGAAACTACCACCATCACTGCTATGTGCTATAGTGGGTAACGGCTGGCCGGTGCACCGGGCCTCCCCTCCGGCCAGCCAGCCTCACGTGGATGGGGGCAGCTGCTTGTGCTTGTCTGCTCCAACCAGAGCTGCGGTCCGCCGTGTGGCAGCTGTGCTGCCCTTGTCCGTCTCCCTTAAATAGTTTGAGTCTTTGAGAGCTTCTTGTTCATTTTAGAACGGACGGCACCACTTCCATAAAAGAATCTTTTGGCCCCCATGGTCCACGGCCTTTGGCTTCTACTCTCTCTAGCCCCACCTGCGCCATCGGCCATCGCCACCAGTGGGCTCGATGCGTCATCCACTGTGGGCAGTGCCATCACGAGGCTATGTATTGCAGGTTTGTGCATCGTACTACTATACACTCAACAGTGCAAACTCCACTGGGCTGAACTAGTACTGCTACTACTACCACCACCTCATTCACGCAGTTATTAGTTATGACAACAACAAAATAACTTCGGTAATAACTCGAGCCCTTGCAAAAGTTGTATAAAGCATGCGAATGCCATGGCCGGCCGGGTTGCTGCTACTTTTTTCTCTTGTAAAAATTTCATGTGCTGCGGACGGCGGGAGGCACAGGGTACGGCAATAGTAAAACGTGAGGCGCTGCGGCCTGCGTGCGGCAGCGAGCAGGGGCAGGGCAGAAGAGCCAGCCGCGCGGCGCGTCGCGCGGTGTGGTCCAGGCTCTCTGCCTCTGCGAGCCTTTTTCTGTGTGTGTGTGAGCTAGCTAGCTTGCTTGCTTGAGTTCTCGATCGGTGCTGCAGTGCAGTGCAGTGCAGCTTTACTGGCGCACCGGCGCGACGCATGAGCATTTGCGTTGCATTCGTTTGTTCCCATCCGCACGTATGTACGGATGCTACCGGCACGTCCTTGGTACTTCTCAACTTCAGTGCTACGCACGCACAACTTCATTGTTAGTACGGCTTGACTGATTGAGGAAGACGATGTTTGATCATCTTGAGCTTTGCAGAATTTTGTGATGCTGGGCCATTGGCCATTTTGCCCTGTCGTGGCAGCTGGACGTACGAAGTTGAATGGGAATATGGAATGACAGTAGAATGATAGAGCACCGCACATCAGCCAGCAATTGTCTTTGCGCCCTGGACAGTTTGCTCTTGGCCGGCGTGTGCCCAGCTTTCCAACTCATCAATCATGGGTCAACTGCGCAACTAACGCTCAACACGACCAGGCCTCTCAGCTTTACATATATAGATAGATGGATTGACGTGAAACTTACTCGTACCTCTTGAATTATACACATATCCCACTATGTTTTGTTGGGAATATTAGTTGCAACTTGGAAGATATGTCACTTGATAACAAACAGGCAGGCGCCGCACCGCATCAAGCTATTTTCATTCGAAATATAATAATGACAGTACAAAGACTTTTAAAAATTGAAACCCACCATAAGACATGGGCCTGAAATTGGTAAAGCCCAACTGCAACGGAGAGTACACATGGGCCTACAAAGAAGGAAAGCCCAACTGCCCAAGCAGTCAAACAAGCAACGTCTATCGAGGTAGGATCGAGCCGTATGTCTGCACCTGGGAAGTTTCCCCCCATGGAACACGCTTTCACATGAATTCTGCGCACGGTCGATCGGGAGTACGGCGAATGTATACGGAAATTATTCCCTTCTAACATCCTCCACAACGGATTAGACTCATCTCTTCTTTCTATAAAACTAATGCACACTACTCCCTCCGTCAAAAAGAAAAAGAGTAAAGTCCATCAACGGTCCCTAAACTTGTACCGCTGTGTCATTCCGGTCCCTAAACTCGCAAATTGACCGTTCAGGTCCTCAAACTTGTTCGATTGTGTCATCCCGGTCCCTAAACTTACAGATCACTCATTTAGATCCTCCAACTTGTTCAGTTGTGTCACCCCGATCCCTAAATAGGACGGTCTAAAAACTTTATATCAAAAAATAATTCATAACTTTTTCATGTGAACTCTAATGAAGACAAACTTTATATCAAAATTGTAGCCCTAGACGCAACCTACAACTTTGTAGTTGAAAAGTTTTTGAATTAAAACTGTTTAGGGCCCCAAAATATTATTGCATGTTTATAGATTTTGAAATTTTAATTTTAAAATTACATTTTGGGACAAAAAAATGACTTAAAATAAAAAAAATCAACTACAAAGTTGTAGATCGCGTCGAGGGCTACAAGTTTGATATAAAGTTT
>CM020182.1:15326691-15344523 GCA_009805545.1 Oryza longistaminata | reverse complement strand
GGGGGGGGAAGCGGGGGGAGGAGGGCTTCTCGTGCGACTCTTGGCGGGGTCACGTGGACATTGGCACACACAAAAGTTGGACGAAGATTAAGGGCCCCAGGTAGATTTGGAGGTGGTGTGGTCCCTGTTAACCGGCGATGACGGGGTGACGAAGGCTTGGGGAGCAGTACTGCCTACCTTGGTGGAGTAAAAGGGTCTTATGGCGTCCCGACGTGGATTTGTAGCTAAGACTATAGGAGCCAGCAGTCACCGGAGACGAGGAATAAACTAGATCTGGATTGATACATATTTTTTTGTGAGTTTTCAATGTTTTAGCCAATGTAGCCGGATGTTTCTTAAGGTTGGATAAAAATATTGCATTGGATACTTATATGGTGTGTTTCATATTTTTGCCTTCGATTTAATTTCTTGCACATCCATGATGTTTCACCGATTGAAACTTTGATGTTTCATCTATGAGAATAAAATGTTTCAATTGTGATCAATTATGTTTCACATTTTTTTAATAGTTTAAAATATTTTTGATTTTGGTGAAACATTTTTCTTTTAGTGGTGAAACATCGTCCCATTTTTGAAGAAAAGTTGGGCACCCAATTTATAGTCGCTGGGCACACGCACCCATATGCATCTTCGATTCAGACTCGATCGGCACCTAGTGTTGCCGCACGCCAAACATGACTTCTATATTTCCACATAGATGAAACCGCCATCTCATGTGACGAACTAAAAAAATAACCACTTCTTGACATCCCACTCACACGTACTAGAATGATTACACTCTATAACCCCAATCATGTACGCCACTTTGACATCACATATGTACACGGCTTCATCTTTTCGCTTCAGCATATACTTAGAGAGAGAGAGAGAGAGAGAGTGGAAGAGGGGAAGAGAAGAGAGAGAGAGTATATGACAGGTGGGCACCACCATGTTTGAAAAAAAGAAAATGCTGACTGGATTGCCACGCGTATACCACGTCGGATAAAACTGCTCTGGATTGGGTTGCGGGGGATAATTTGTCCAGTATTAAAAGTTCAGGGTGAGTCATGTCTGGTTTTCGGGTTCAGGGGGGAATTCGACCGACCACAATAGTTGGGGGGTGGTAATTCGTACTTTTTCCTATAATTAACAATAAACTAGAAGAGTGATTGAGAATAAAATAGTGGATCCGACGGTTATATATGTAGAGTAAGAACGCGCATGGCATGTTCTAGAAGGATAAGATGAAAGGAGGACAACACCTTCTAAATGAAAAGATACAAAGCATTTTTAGGTTTCTCTTAGCAAAAATTAAGGTAGAGAAAAAAATTCTTTTTGTCACTTAAGTGGTCAACTTTTTAAATTTTCATTTGCTTCGATATTTTTCCAAGCATCTCATTAGCTAAAAATTATAGATTTCCATGTATTGCAATGAGTGGCTTAGAATTATTCATCTTGTCGTATCAATTTTTATATTTTTGAACGAATTGAGTAGTTCGCAAGTTGCACGTAGGGGGAGTGCTTAGCACTTGAATGATGTCTTCAATAAAATGTTAAGTACATAGTTAAGTTGAAATTTTTAAAATTTTAGTTTAAAGTTTTGGGAATTTAAGTTGAAAGTTTTAAATTATGAGTATAAAATTACAAATTTTAGTAAAAAGTGAATTTCGAGTTGAAATTTTCTATTAAAAGGTCTTCATTGCAATTTGCAATGGAATTTTAAGAATATGCAGAAATGGAAAAAAAATAAAAATTCAAAAGCTGTCGGTACTACTTAAAGTAGAAACTTATCGGAGAATGCTATGCGTGGGTTAATCGATGGAAAAGAAATAACCGGACGCTCTCCTAGACACTTATTCCCAACTCTCATCTCTCTCTCTCTACTCTCTCAACCAGATGGGGGGGGAAGCGGGGGGAGGAGGGCTTCTCGTGCGACTCTTGGCGGGGTCACGTGGACATTGGCACACACAAAAGTTGGACGAAGATTAAGGGCCCCAGGTAGATTTGGAGGTGGTGTGGTCCCTGTTAACCGGCGATGACGGGGTGACGAAGGCTTGGGGAGCAGTACTGCCTACCTTGGTGGAGTAAAAGGGTCTTATGGCGTCCCGACGTGGATTTGTAGCTAAGACTATAGGAGCCAGCAGTCACCGGAGACGAGGAATAAACTAGATCTGGATTGATACATATTTTTTTGTGAGTTTTCAATGTTTTAGCCAATGTAGCCGGATGTTTCTTAAGGTTGGATAAAAATATTGCATTGGATACTTATATGGTGTGTTTCATATTTTTGCCTTCGATTTAATTTCTTGCACATCCATGATGTTTCACCGATTGAAACTTTGATGTTTCATCTATGAGAATAAAATGTTTCAATTGTGATCAATTATGTTTCACATTTTTTAATAGTTTAAAATATTTTTTATTTTGGTGAAACATTTTTCTTTTAGTGGTGAAACATCGTCCCATTTTTGAAGAAAAGTTGGGCACCCAATTTATAGTCGCTGGGCACACGCACCCATATGCATCTTCGATTCAGACTCGATCGGCACCTAGTGTTGCCGCACGCCAAAGATGACTTCCATATTTCCACATAGATGAAACCGCCTTCTCATGTGACGAACTAAAAAAATAACCACTTCTCGACATCCCACTCACACGTACTAGAATGATTACACTCTATAACCCCAATCATGTACGTCACTTTGACATCACATATGTACACGGCTTCAACTTTTCGCTTCAGCATATACTTATTCGAACAACTTATTACCAACTTAAAAAAAATAACTTATAAACTTTTAGTACGTGGTCTTTTACATAAGTGTTCATAGTAATTGAAAAAACAAGTATTGTAAAATAAGTGGATGAAAAAAATCACAAGATCAATTTATAGGTTAAGTTTTAAAATTAAAATTTTGTCTATAAATATAAACATACATAGAACGATGGAGCTGATAATCCTGTAATATATCACATAACCATGCATGCAATGCAACGCGACGTCGTGCTTCCCGTGCACATGTACACCATTTAGAGTAGCTAGTTAAAGTACAATACGTATTTGTGCTACGGCTAGATCATACTATTTCCATTCTAAAATGTTACCGTCTACTCCCTCCGTTTCACAACGTAAGACTTTCTAGCATTGCCCACATTTATTTAGATGTTAATGAATCTAGACATATATATATTAACATCTAAATGCATTAACATATGTATATTAACATCTAAATAAATATAGGCAATGCTAAAAAGTCTTACATTGTGAAATGAAGGAAGTAGTATACGATTAGATACTTTCTACTGTAATAAATCTGGATAGGAAGAGCCTTTTTAAATCATTGTAATAGAAAGTATCCCATTATTTTCTAGCTAATACTGTAATATTTTAGGTAGCACATCGGTCACTGCCATATGGACCCGATGATCTTTAGCCCCATATATGTCAGTGACAAAAACCGTGCCTGTAAAGGATCTCAATCGCTTTGCGGCTGGTGGGTGGGACCAGACCATCAGAGAGCTTGGCACGGGGAGGGAGCGCAGAAGAGGCCGGAGCGCGGGGCCCAGAGGTCAGCGAAGGCGTGGAGGATGAGCGCGTGGTGGCGCGGCGAGTTGAGGGTCAGGAACTGGTGGAGCAGCGCGTTCAGCTCCTCCCACGCGTACATCTCCTTCTCCACCACCATCGCCACCATCGACTCCCTGAAATCCTCGTACGGCGCCGCCGACTCCACCTCCACCGCCACCGCCACCAGCAAGCTGTGACCATGGATTCCACCCTGCTGCCATGGCTGCCATGGTTAATTCAAGTGTGAGTATTATGGCCCTTCTAAGTAGCGTAATTAAGGAGGTTTTGATTTTGATCACAAATGTCTTCAGTTATCTGATTGAGCATACGGCACACTTGAACCTGATTATACCTTTTTTTGCTTCGTGAAGGCGGCGGCGGCGGCGGTGGTGGTGGTGGTGGTGGTGGAGGCCGACGAAGACGGCGGCGCGGACGACTTGGGCCTCGACACCGCCCTGCCGCCTAGTGCGCCGCGCGCGCGGGACACCAGCGAGGAGAGGAGCGAGCGGAGCAGCCTCTGC
The DNA here is from genome assembly GCA_009805545.1 of Oryza longistaminata. Classification (NCBI taxonomy): domain Eukaryota; kingdom Viridiplantae; phylum Streptophyta; class Magnoliopsida; order Poales; family Poaceae; genus Oryza; species Oryza longistaminata. The sequence goes on along the minus strand of CM020182.1, from coordinate 15,340,458 downwards.
CTGGGGCAGCTGCAGCCGACGTCGTCGTCGTCCACCACCGGCGGCTGCCGCAGCGGGCGGCGCCGAGCAGAACCACCACCACCACTCCCTGACATCAATGGCGCCATTGTTGACGCCTCCGCCTACAACTGAGCTGAGGGAATTCTTCTTGACGTGAAGAGAGCGCGAGAGGTGGTACTATATATCGTCACCCAAGCTGGCCTCACTGTGACTCGAGCGTGAGCTAAGTGAAACAGTAAAAAAAAACACGAGTGTGGTGAAACAGTAGCCGCGCGCTAGCGACGCTATGAGCCTACGAATGATGAATCATGGCGGCCGTGCAGCAGCACGGATGTACTGCAACCAGCGATCGATGGTGTGTGATTTGACGCGTCGGGGGGAGAGGAGACACAGGTTTTTTACCACTGGTAAAATCGTATGGGCAGGTCCGCAGGTGTGACGAGGGGCACAGGCGTAGTACGTGAAGAAGAAAGCCTGCTTCCAGTTGACTATAGCAACAGGGAGCGTGACTGCATGAGGACAAGTAGATTGAGGAGGGGCTTGCTCAAGTCTCGAGCAATAATTTGTGCAAACGTAGCGAGAGTAATTGAGGAGTACCCGAGTACCAGAAAAGTTTATTCAGTGAATCCTGAAATTGTCACGTACTTCCTCCCTTAAAAAAACAACTTACGCCGTGTTTAGTTCCAAAATATTTCTTTAAACTTTCAACTTTTCCATCACATCAAAACTTTCCTACTCCTACATACATAAACTTTCAACTTTTTCATCGCATCTTCTAATTTCAACCAAACTTCTAATTTTGGCGTGAACTAAACACAGCCTTTATATGGGTGAATTTGAAAAGTTACTCGTCCAGCCATTTACAACACTCTACGGTGGTGTGAGAAAAAGTGAATACTCCATCTCAAAATATAAGTATTCTAGCTATAAATCTAGATAGCAGATTCATTGTTAAAAGTTATTACTCTCTCTGTTTCAGGTTATAAGACGTTTTGACTTTAGTCAAAGTCAAACTGTTTTAAGTTTGATCAAGTTTGTAGAAAAAATAGTAATATTTTCAACTCAAGACAAATTTATTATGAAAATGTATTCAATTATTGATTTGATGAAACTAATTTAGTATTATAAATATTACTATAAACTTAGTCAAATTTGAAACAGTTTGACTTTGACCAAACGTCTTATAACCTGAAACGGAGGGAGTATATTGTAAGACGTTGTACTGGACAAGGCCACTCGTGCACCAAGGCACGACTCTCTAGCCACGTTTCATGAGTAGAAGAGAGAGAGAGGGGGAGGAATGGTGGAGGTCAAGCACCAAGCTAAGCAATAGCGAGTCCTCGCAGCTAGATGCGTAGATCCGACAAGGTCATCGCAACATTTGGGGTCATGGTCATTGCTCCATCCACCGCATCATCGGCTCGCTATCAAGATCTTGCTCGATCCTCCGTGTTCCATTGTGAAGCTCATTTGCGAAGGAGAAGAGACGCCGTGGCGAACAGTCGAGGAAGACAAGAAGGGTTAAGATTGTCTCGATTCGCACTTCACCGCTGATAGAAGAGGGGAAGTAACGGTCCCGCCACCACCTTTGATTCACGTTGGGGAAGGAGAAGGAAGGAAGACACCAATAGTAGAAAGGAAGGATGGAGCAACGGCGATGGAGGAGAGGGCGATGACATGGAGGAAGGAGGGGCTAAGCAAGCATCAACAGGAAAACACCGATTTTTAGATCTAGGGAGGGGGATTGGATTCAGTTTTTTTTTTTTACTAGCGTCAAATGTCCGTTCGTTGCAACGGTATTAAAAATAAGTATCACACATCATTGCTATTCCAAATATTCAGAATTCATGTTACGGTTGGAATTTGATATACGGTTCCAAATATTCAGAATTCATGTTACGGTTGGAATTTGACATATTCAGAACATATGTGAGCCTTTTTCTCTATATGGCCTCGCTTGTGGGCGCTCACTTGGGAAGATAAAGAGGGATATTAGTGGCGTTGATTTCATCGTTTCGCGATCACGCACAGTAACGCTACCAATTAGACGAATTAGAGATGCGCCAGGAAATGTGTGTTCAATCGTGAATTAGATGAACCGATAGGTGAATGCAGATTCACCCTTCATTATTATCTTAGAGTTTTTTTTAAAGGAGTATAAATATATGAATTAAAAGAATATGAAACCTAAAGTACAAAACTTTAGAAGCTGATATGTGGCCTCAGCCCAAGTGGCACTTGGCTATTTCTATTGTGAATTCGCAAGTGCAAACTGCATGTGAAGCAGAAGGTATCCACGAGACTGTGAGAGGAAATGGGAATATGGGATCTAATGATCCGTATCATTTCTCCCATTTTCTTCCCATGTGGCCATATCATCGAATTATTTGGTCACTGCTCGACCAATCAGTTGGAAGGAATGCAGGATACAATCATACATGCCAGCATTAGAAGATGTGTAGGCAACCCGTGCTATTACAATTTGCTTGAAAATGAGCGAAGCAAATATTGGGCAACTAGCGTGGGCATTTGATCAGGCATAATCCTTCTACTATTAGCTACTAGATCATATCAAAATTTTCAGAACTGAAGGCAAATTTTATTAGTGTTTACAAGTCTTGGCTATTTACAACATGCGCCAAAAAGAATGGTTTGAATCAAAAGAAACAAAAAACAAAACCGGGCAACACAAACACAACACGCTGTCAGCAAATCAAGCCCACTTTGAGCTACTCAAAAAAGCAAAGGGGAAAGCAATAAAAAGGCCTTTTAAGGTTACAGATACTCACATCGACAGGCGGCCACCTTCTTCGTTCATCATTCCTTTGAAACTTCTGGCCAACCAAATTGCGGTCTCTCGCGGGGAGACCTTGTTCTTCCCGAAAGGCTGTAGAACAATGGCGAGTTCCTCCAACCTGTTGTTTTCCAGCAAGTCCGCAGAAAGCTCCAAGAGACCTTCTAGAGCCTCAGCTCGCTGCCTAAATGACGTAACATCAAGAGCTTCCTTGGCAGGAGATGCCTCCTCCTTGACTCCATTGCTGGCCTCGGACGTGTACGGTTTAACGTCCATGGCGGTAGATAATCTCACTGCTTCTGGTATGGATGGTATGGATATGTTACTGGCAAGATTAGCTTCAGGCACGTTGAGTTTGGATCTAACTGGGGTTTGTCCAGAAGGTTGCGTGCTTGTTGAGCATGAACTGCTTCTTACATCAAAATCTTCTCTTACTACATTCAGAAGCTTGCTGGCAGCCGTGTCCCGAGCTTCCCCTTGAACTGTTTCTGATGTTGGCCACTCATCACTAGCAAGGAAACTGTTGAGTCTAATAGTCTGTACAGGATCATCAACTGGAGGGCCCGAATGTGAATCTGATTGTTTCTTGAATGACTGATAAGAATTTGTATCCTCTGGCAGAGTGTTACTTGTGCTTGAAACAAAAGGAGAAATAACTGGTGTTGATGCAAGAAGTTCTTGGACAGTAAATTTGTCCTCACCACTTAGTAGTGTGACAGCACTGTGCCCATGCTTGCTGGATTGTGAATCATCCTTGCAGACAAACTCTTGTTCAAAACTAAGATAAAATGTATCCAACGGAGAGCTCAGGCTTGAATCATCATTACTAGCCATACTCTTCTGCAATGTGCTAGTGTGTATTTCTGAACATGATATGGCTGTTAGACCATTCTCTCCTTTGGCGTCAAGCACTGGGCCTGTCCATGGTGGAGTCAGGTAGGCTGGAGAATTAGATTCAAATAGTTCAGATGGCTCGACCTTTTCAACACAATCAACTACAGAATTTGAGTAAAAGCTGATGTCCTTCTTGGATGCTGCAGTCATGAATTCCAGAGGAGCTGGCATTGCCTGAGAATTACCCAGCTTGATGTTCTCTTCTGACAGATTTGTAGATATCGGTACCAAAGGAGGGAGATTATGGAGAGAATTATTTGGGCTATGGGCAGGTCGCGGCGGTGTTTTCTCACTCTCTGCCTTGATATGAGCTCGTTTTGGCACAGTGAATGGCATGATTGGAATTCCTGCTCCTGTTTGTCTCTGAGGACTAGGCCGTCTACTAGAACTAGGTGACGACTTGGTTTTACTCATTCCTGAAGCTGAGGAACCATTTTCTGCAATCTGTTTGGCAGGTTCAGGAGTTGAGGACCCGGAATTTTTTAACTTTGGACAATGCTCAACAGTTGGTGACTGCAAAACCAGAACCAAGCAAAACCTATTAGAAGTAGAAAAAGAAATGGACGTTTTGTGATAAGAAATATAGGCTCATACCAGTTGTTTCAATTGCAATGGCACCTGGACTGGATCTACACATTCATCGCTTGTATTGGTCCATCCATTAGATGAAATGTCACCAAACTTTGAACTGTATGAAACACCACTGTGAGGCCTTGAGCTCTCTGATGATTGCTCTGCTTGATTCTTATTGCTAACTGCAGAAGTCAACTTTACACCACTAGAACTTACAGCAGAATTGTTTTCTCTAAGCCTACTCTCCTCTCTAAGAGTTGTCATTATTTTCTCAATTATTTTTGGCTGCTTACTCTCACCCCTGTGATGCTGATGTACACTTTTTGAGGAATCTTGTCTTTTCAGTTCAGCACCAGAAATGTTCTTGTTGCCTCTAAGATCTTCTGGTGTTACACATTTTTCATCTGAATCAGCTCGGTCTGCATCTTGGATGCTTCTGATATCGTTAAGCTTGCTGTCAGTGCTAGGAGCGCCCCCTGATGTGCTTCTGTCACTTGATTGTGTACTGTCGATATCACTACAAGAAATGCTACTGCTTTGGCTCTCAGACGTGCATCTCTGATTACTCCGTGAAGTGGATAATGGTTTCTCTGGCATGCGCATGGGATTTGGAGCATCAGAAAGAGGGCGGCATTGATTAACATAAGGTTGGAGATACGGATTCTTCAGAATCTCAGATGCCTGTTAACAAGATTTTTCATGTGTTTTCAGAATCCAGATGAAGAAATAAAGCTATTTCAAGAACTGTGGTAACTTACAGTAGGTCGATGCTCAGGACTCTTTCTCAACATGCTTTTGATAAGAGTTTTCCTGTACACAACAGCAATTAGAAGCATGTATACTTGCATTAAATGGAAATGTGTTAAGGTTTTAGCCAATTTCATCTATTATGTATCTCCTGCCAAAACATTACTTGGTTGTAAAAAATAAGACGATGACTTGCTTCTATTGTCATTGAAATTTCTTACAACATCACTTTTAGGCATGAAAAATAAAAATAAAATGTGGCTTCTATGCAATAAATGCACTTACATAGAAGAAGAGTAACAGGCAGGCAAGGGGCCAATGGAGGACCTATTTATCTTACTTATTAATCCAGCCATATCCTGCAGGTATTGTTGATTCATAAGATCACTGAAACTTAAAAGGCAAATACAAATAGTAGCATTGTTAAATAGCACACAAGAATTCCAATGTTCCATATTTTCTATTGGAGAAGTTCAAACTTCAAATAGATGTATTGACTTATATAGTTTTATTTGTTCTTTTCTTTTCTATGATTATTGTGGACAACACAATATATTCCAAATTATTGCGTTAGAGTCTACATGTAAATGCCTCAGTAGCATGTTTTTACGGAAGACCATATTGAAAGATCAAGGTGCACGTGTACAAGTAATGGTTGCAATTTTACATCATTATACCCAATAGATTTATTGAATTTTTAGTCGATTCGACCTGACCAATTACCGGTGGGCAATGGCAGGTCCATACTCCATAGGTTGTTTGCTTCTGTAACCTGGCCCAAAGTTCCATTCAGCATTATCTTCAAACATCATATCTTTACATACTAATAAATTTAATGAAGTTAAAATTTTTCATTGTTCTTTGTAATATAATTTCTGTAACAAACATTTTCAAATTAAATAAAGATGTGAGACCGGACAGTTAGTTAGGAATGATTTATACTACTTCCACCATAATATTCCAGTTTATCAAATATTAAAGTCAAGATAAAAATATGCTCCCTCCGTTTCAAAATGTTTGACACCGTTGACTTTTTAGCACATGTTTGACCGTTCGTCTTATTCAAAAAAATTTGTGAAATATGTAAAACTATATGTGTACATGAAATTATATTTAACAATGAATGAAATGATATGAAAAGAATAAATAATTACTTAAATTTTTTGAATAAGACGAATGGTCAAACACGTACTAAAAAGTCAACGGTGTCAAACATTTTGAAACGGAGGGAGTATAAGGCAAGAACCTTTTTGAAAACATGTGACACGAAAAGATAAAACTGTAACTCATATGACCCTATGAAAGCTAAACCTGTATATTACAATATAATAAAGCAAGAATATATGATAAGAGCCCAGTAGCTTACAAAAGCCTTGAAGGCAGGCCGATGAGCTGCCATCTCATACATACAGCACCCTATACAGAAAGCGTAACTTAAATTAAGATAAATATGCAGTAATATGAACTTGTAGAAGACCTGAGGAGAAAAAGGCAGTTACCAAGAGACCAGATGTCTGACTTGAATCCATAAGGGATATCTGTGAGAAGCTCTGGACACATGTAATTCGGTGTTCCAACAACCTAAAGAAAGCATTATGCTGTCAGTTTGAGCATAGAAAAATAATAATAACTTCACCTATTTTACAAATTCAGATAAATGTGTGTGTAAAAGAGATAACTATAAACAATGAATAATATGCACATGATGAACAGCATGGTTAGTGTCTTTGATGATGTACTGCATCGGTGTGTCTGACAGTGTCAATGATTAAAAACTTACAAAACTTAATAAATGTAATGCTCTTATCATTGTAGGGAAAATTAAGGTGATGCAATTTTTTTTTTTACCAGAGACCAACCATAGAAATAGGAAAAGGAACATACCGAAGAAGTTAAATCATCTTCCTTTAAGGTCTTAGCAAGCCCAAAGTCTCCTGCATGCAAAGGCAAGGAATATGTGTAAGTTGATAAACCAATATGGCACCATCCAGACCTGTAGTAGTTTATTATTAAGGAACTAACCTAGGCGTATATCTTGATCTTTGGTGAGAAATATGTTGGAGCACTGCAATTATGACAAGAATATTGAAATCTACCAATTAAATAAGAGAAAATGATATTATCTGTTCTGAAGTTACCTTCAGGTCCCGATGCAAGACATAGTTCGAATGCAAATAGTCCACGGCTAATACCAGTTGCGCAAACCATTTCAGCAATTTCTGAGAAACATGCAGTATTATTAGCACATATTTGGATGCCTTTTTCCCTTCATTCTGACAAAAACAAAGAAGTCATTCCATACCTCCTCTGGGAAGTAAGTACCATTTAATTTCTTCATCAATTCATCCCTGTGATAAAAGAGAAAACTGAGATACAACAAAATATACAAAATGACATTTGAAAAACTAATCTAAAACATAATCTCACTCACATATCTCCACCTTCACAATAGCCCGTGACAATGCAGACATAGCAACCCTGCATTACTGACCCATGTCAACTAAATAAGTATAAACCAGATAAGCAAGATATAGTAAGTTCCTAATCCACAAACCTTCTCAACCCAAGCCTCTTTGAATTCAACAATGTAAGGGTGTTGCAACCGAGCAATCAGAGCCATCTGCAATTCGTTTTCGTCGTGATCAAATTCCTAATAATACCACTAGCAAACAACCGAACAAACAAAGCCTAGGGATTGCAAGTTTCCACTTCCACATTCCACTAACCTCTTGGTGAGCAGACTTGCGGCAACGCTCTGTCTGCCTCGCAAGCCGGATTTTCTTCAACACATACCTGTGCAACACAACATATATAAATATATGGTTACTAATATTAACAGCAAAATCAAACTCTTCATCTTAGTGAAAGGAAACATAAGTGTTATCAAGTTGTTAAAAAGATGAAAATAAAATAGAACTATGCCACTCACTTCTTCCTCTCAATCTTATGATTCACAAGGATTGCAGCACCAAAGGCGCCCCGGCCAACCTGCTCCATGATCTCGTACTGATCCATCCGCGACTCCATGTGCCCCAAATCCCCAACAGAACAATCACAGCTTCACAGCAGCAAGTCGACTCTAGATACCCAGACCAATCTCATTCCTACTGGCCGAGCGCGGCCTCATACACCTCCACTCCACTGCACCAAGGCGATTTCTGCAAAGGCATCGAAACACTCACATAAGCCAAGCTCCTCATATAAGCCAAGCAGCATTTAATCAAAGCAAAACTCATTTCACGTGCCATCCAATCAAACCCAAAACAATGTAGGGCGAGACGCCATTGCGTAAGGAAAGGGTTTAAACACGCCAATCGATGAACTACTAGTTGGAATTTTTTTTTTGAAAAAAAAAAAAAACTAGCGCATCCTCAGAGGGAGCGTCACCGCAACATCAGTATCCAAAACAGTAGCAGCGAATCTGCCGATTCCGCAAGCAGCAACCGTCCGGCAAGCTGCACAGTGTTCCTCGCTTCCCACCAACCGCGCGCGACGACAAAGGGGAGGGGGACCTTACCGCGAGGGTCTCCAGCCGCCACCAGCATTGGCCAGTCAGCGCCGCGGCAGCGCTTCTCCTCCGTTTCCGGCAGAAACCGGCGATGTCGCGGCGGCGGGCGGCACGGGATTCGATTCCGGCGAGATCTCCGCCCCGCTGACGCGCCGGGGGGGCCGCGGGGCGCCTCCCTCGAGGTGACGAGCTCTCGCGGTCGTCGCGGCTTGGCTTGGGGCAACTCCTTTCCTTCCTTCCCTCCTCCCCGCTGGCTCTGCTCTTGGATTTGATTTGGCTTTAACGGTGTTGGTGTTGGCGACGGAGTTTGCTCGGTGGCTTTTATACGGCGTGGCATCGCCGCAACAGCGAGCGGTGGTGTGACGGGATGGGCTGGGGGGTTAAAAGCCTAAAGGCAAAACAGTAAAAAAATCGAGGGACGCGATTGGGTTCGACGGGGCAAAACAGTAAAAAAATCGAGGGACGCGATTGGGTTCGACGGGGCTTTGCTAGCGTGGCTTCCACTAATTACCGTTGTTTACTTTCTCCGTACCATAAAAAAATCAACTAGTATTCCCTTTTTCACAAATTAATCGTCATATAATGAGAATCATATTTTAATATTACGAATTTGTACATGTCTCTGTTTAGATTTTTAGCACTAAGATGTATCACATTTTGTAGTAATTTGTTTTCAATGGGACATGAGTTTCCGTCTCCAACTTCGATTGTCCATCTTATTTCAAACTTTTTGTTATTTGTATTTTTATTGTTATTAGTTGACAAAACATTAATAATACTTTATGCGTGACTTATTTTTTAAAAAATAAATAAATAAGATGCACGATTAAAATTGGACACGAAAACTAATGGTTGTGTTTAAAATGGGACGGAGGGAGTATAATTGGGTGTTGTGAAACAAAGTAGAGTAACAAAGCACGGAGATATCGCCCTGGTGAACCAACGTTGTCTTTTTTTTTTTCCGTTTAAAAATGTTGAGCGATTCAAATGAACAAGGAATTATGTATCATTGGAGAACGATCAAGCGTATTGATAAAAATGACATTTATTCTAAGTATTCTAACGCCACAATACTACATTAATACATGATGTTAGTGGCCAAGCGACTAACACAATGGAGTTAAGGTCTCATGTCCATTGTTCGCTTGTTGGCTTGTTAGACGAAGCTAAAATTTAGGTTTTGAAAGTTAATTTTTTATTTTAGTATATATTTTTTCAGTATCATCTTTTAAGTCATTAAAAATAAAAACATAAAAGCTTTACTAATAAATTACTTTTAGTTGGTATGCTTATTTTTCAACGAGTTATTTTTCGGTTTATATATAAGTGCTTGGCTATACATGGTGCATGTCAAAGCTACTCAACTAGCTAATACACCATTGTGTGTCGTCGTCTAACTGGTTGACCCCACCCTACGTTTTGTTTGAAAATATAGGTATGTTTTGGTTATGAATCTAACCAGAAATACTTATAATTAAAAATGTATGAGGTATGTGTAAAAATCATTTTGTGAATAAATTTATTGGAGGTATCAAGGGAGTAAACACTGCATCCGCCTAAGGTGTAAAAGCCATGTGGAAGATTTGGAGCGAGATAAATAGTAGTAGGAGTTTATTTTACCCTATGCCTTAAGTAGTGCTTAGAGATTTTTTTAATATACTTAACTCAAAAGGTATTGGACTATTAGCTTATTAGAAGCCCAATAGCTTTGTAGTTTTTATCCATCTTTCCGGATAAGGATTTTCTACACGTAAGTACCATGTCACCCATTGTTTATATGTGACTTAAAAAGTTATAAAAAATTTAAAAAGTTTAATAACATTAATTGTGATGATATAAATCTATACACAAATATGCAAGACTTTATTTGATCTACAACTAGAAAAATAAATATAGTAAAACCAGACAGTGAATAGTACCTGTGCAGCGCAGATAAAATTTGTTATTTTTGTTTCATTAAGTGTAGATGAATTTAGATTTGCATGTTTGTATAGTGTCTTATATTATCATACTCTATCTTATCAAATTTTGTGAAATTTTTATATAACTGTTTAAACTAAATGCATACAACCTAGGTACCATGGCACCTACTTCCTCCGTCTAAAAAAAACTCAACCTAGGAGGGGATATACAGATTTTTGCACAACGAATTTGGAAAAGGTAGTCCAGATTCATAGTCCTATGAGGGGTTACGTTGAGTTTTTTTTGGATGAAGGGAGTACCGGTAGAAAATATTTTTCCCCATCTTCCTGCATATATTGTTTCTTTTCTCGAAGTTCGATCTTAGGTAGGATGTAATTTCAGATAGTCACACTTTTAATTAGGCAAATCCTGTTTTTCTCTTGATCTCTTCGCCCTCTCCCATTGTTTGGTGAAGCTCTTTTTGCCGTTTTGCATGGTGGAGCATCACTCAGAATTTCCTTATGGTTTCCCATAACGATTTGATTCTCCAAAGTTCGATCATAGGGCCATTGATTTGAGCTTCCAACCTTCATCAACTTGGTTGACGCGATTCTTGCACGGAAGATTAGCTATAGTATGCACAAAATTGATGATTGGGATCAGGTATTCCGGTCGCATATACTGCTATATAAATATGTGCGGCGAGCAACCATCCAGACAGAACGAATTGATGTCTGAACCAAGGCTGAAACCGTGACGCATTGCGTCAGACATTGTCCCACATCCTGTTTTCTGTTTGGCATCAGGGCATGAGCAACAAAACAAACAGATGGTTAATTTACCGCTCACCTGTATGCCTCATTTTGCTCGTCTTTTGTTTCTTTTTATTTATATATACACTGCCTGGCCGGTCCATTTTGTTGCGTTGTACAGGCGATTACTTTATTAAGGTTAATGAGAATATGAGATAGTAGTAGATGGTTAACTTGAGATAAGATTTTGCCTCTGGTTTGGTAGTACTAATATTGAGGGTCCAATTTCGTGCCCAACTGGTACTCCATTACTCAGCTACTCCATGTTACTTCTTCTGTTCAAAATTATTATTCGCTCCGTTTCTAAATATTTGGCACCATTGACTTTTCTAAACATGTTTAACCATTCGTCTTATTAAAAAAATTAAGTAATTATTAATTCTTTTCATATCATTTGATTCATAGTTAAATATATTTTCATGTATACATATAGTTTTACATATTTCTAAAAAAAAATTTAATAAGACGAACGGTCAAACATGTGCCAAAAAATCAACGGTGTCAAATATTTAGAAACGGAAGGAGTACTATTTAGTACACGATTAGACATTTTTTTAATACAATGATAAATTGTTGTACTTCTTTTGATTCCATAATTCATGACGTTTTGGAAAAGGTCGAGGTCAAAATTTTATAACTTCGATTATTAATAACTTTAAAAATATTTGATTATTAATAACTTTAAAAATATTCATGGCGTTGTGCTTTCAGTGGTAGGCGACGTACCCGTCGACAGCGAGGCGCCTGTGGTGACTTCGTCAATCTCTCAAGAATTTGCCGGCCCAGTCTTCGAAGACCCTCATAGGGGTAGGGTTGCGTGCGTGTGTTCATAGTGGTGAGTGCGCGTGCGTTGTGAGTGTCTGCGTTGTACTGTGTAATTCTCAAAAAAATATATAGATTTGTCTTTCAAAATACTATAAAAAAGCAAACATGCATTTATTTATAATAGGAAAGCAAAGATAAAGATATATTTTGGAAACTGTGTCATTGTCTTAAACATTAAGAATTATGGAACCGGAGAGAGTAATAAGTAAGAAATATCTAATGGTAAATAGTAATATTTTAGTACAGATGTAGTAGTAATAAGCAGGATTTACGTTAGTACTACCAGTAGTACTCCAGGAGACCAGGACGGTAATTAAATTCCGAAGCAAGAGTAATGTGATCTCCCGGGTCAGTGAATACAGCACCGCCAACTCCACAAATCTGGCGGAAAACGGCTACTAGCTTGTTGCGCCACTGACAAGCGGGGCCCTGTCCACGCTCAGCAAATCTAGCTACTTCTACTTCTGCAGCAAAGAGATCTACAGCAAAAATACGCCATGCAAGGATGTGTCGAGTGGTCCGTCAAAGGCTACGACGAGCAGATAAAACTGGGCACGGAAGTAACAAAGTTTAGGTAACTTTTAGCACTACCAAATTTAGATGGTCAAAACTTCTCTATCTAAAGAGATGTGTTGTTAAAATTTGGCATCAATCCAAACAATTAGAAACACTATTAAAAATTGCCAATGAATTCGTAGGACACAATTTGGAACCTAACCAAACTAGCCCTACATGTCACGTCGACCTTTTCATGTTTCTCCAAAGTCCAAACCCAAATCCACAAAAGGAAAACGCCACATTTTTCATAACAAAATTTGACGGCATCCGAATAGAAAAGCTGTACGAAGCCCATCCAAGGTAGCCAGGTTGGTGCTCCGTTGGCGTCAGCGGGGGGACATGAGAGGCCCTCAAAATCTTCTTGCTGTTGCCGTTTTAGCCTCTCGGAATATTATCCCGGGTCTTAAGAAACCCCCCGGTTAGATAGAAAGGACGGCACAACCACTGCAGGACAACGTCGGAAAGCTACAAACGGAGCCGGCCGGGCCAGCGAAGACTGCGAGAGACCTGATTAGGAAGAGAAGGTTAAGACTTGATTTTCTCTTAACCAAAGTTGATTAGCGATGGAGACGTAAATATATAGTAGTGTTCTTAATTAGCTAGCTTGTTGGCAAAAAGAAAATCATTGGAGGAAAAGCAAGAGGTGTGTGGTGTGGTGTGGTGTGGCCGTGTCGACGGGGACGTTTCGCTTGTGTTGGCTAGATGATTCCATCGTGCAGCTTGATTAGTGACTGGTTAACGATTTAATTAGGGCGCGCATGCGCGAGCTCTGGAGGTTGTTGATTTTGGATTCGAGAGAGACCGGCTTTGTCTGTCTCTACCTAAACCAAAACCTGTCGGTACATGTAGAATTGTAGAGTGTTCTTCGTCAGCAAAGGCGCAATACTTCAACACCGTAATTGCTTTTATCATATATATTACTATCTCGTAATGACAAGTCAAAAGGAATCAGTGACTACTCCTCGCATGCATTTACCGCAAAAAGGGAGTGTTACTTCCGCCTGCCTGTAAACACGAAGATGCAGCTAAAAGTGACATTTGTTGGACTCCTTCGGAATGCTGTTTTACACGAAGGTTTTGTTAAACTCCTATTCTCTCCGCACCCGTAAAAAAAGTCATTTAGGACAATATTTAAGTCAAACCTTGAGAATGTA
>CM020182.1:15293672-15325435 GCA_009805545.1 Oryza longistaminata | reverse complement strand
GGTATTTGTATCATCGTCGTCGACAAACATGGCGACTGAAATGAAATAGTTACATTTCAGGATAGCCAAGCGACGCGACGACTGACCAAGGGACACCTACCAAGGCCGTCGGAACCGATCGATCTCTGCTGCACGCTGTTGGTCACGGGAAGCGCTTCCACGCACGTACAGCTCCGCTCGATCTCTCGCCGTGTGCCCCAGGACGCGCACGCGCAACGAACCTGACCCCAACGTCGCAACAGGAGCGCGCGCGCTGAGATTTCCGCGAGAGACAGTCGATCGATAGATCGATCGGCCGTGCATGCATCCAAGCAAGCTAAAGCTATGGCGGCGCGCGCGCGGGGTGCACGTGCCACCGCGTGGGCCACGGGGACGGTGTATTCGCGAGAGGGGGCAGTGGCACGTTGGGTGCATATGCGCAACAGCGGATGGCGCTTTTACCCAGCCAGATCGGCACGCTAGTAGTTTAGTCCAGTAACTGGACTGGACTCCAGTTGCCTTTGCTAATTAATCAACTGGGAGCAAACTAGTTAGCTGCTTGTCTTTTTTTTTTTTTTTGCCCACTGTATATATATAGCAAGTTGTCAATGAGCATTTACTTGTGGATTAGTAGAAGTGTTTGGAGTTGGTCTGAGAATAAGGGTACTTAGAGTAGATGGAGAGTGAGAATGATGGCATTTTGACTTGAAATTGATCCATCATGAACAGGTAGGACTTTGTATTCGAAGGAGCCAGCCGACTTGTCCGTGCGCGTCTGCATGAAGCTTAAGTCATCTTGGATTTTACTCGAAGTAAAACAAGGCAAATGGGAAAAAACAAGAGCAGGAGAGGTCGCCAGCTCCCTTCACGCAGTCCATATTTGGGTAAACCCATATGCATATGGGGAGTAGATTCATTACGGAAGAAAGATGCTAATGACAGACCGTCGTAATTCCGCAACGGAGAACGAACATAGACGCCCAAGCCCCATCAGAATTTGTATAGTCACCATTGATTGCGATCCACATGCCCCATCAAATCATATAGATAGCGAACAACACTGTGAAACTGGCCTTCCAATAATAGGCCTAGTTTAACCTAGTCCTACAACAGAAGACGTGACCCACGTAGGCCCACTTAATTTCGATCGCAATCAATAGTGTAAAAAGTCCACTGTACCCACGACGCCGGCCGCGGCGTGTTCGGCAGGGGCCTCGACCCGGGCTTCCTGGACGTGCTCGACCAGCACCCGGAGAACGCCGACCGCGTCCGCAACATGGTCTCCATCCTCCGCCGCGGCCCCATCGCGCGCTTCCTCTCCTGGCACTCCGGCCGCCCCGCCCACGCCGCCGAGCTCCTCTCCTTCCACTCCGCCGGTCAGCCCCCAAATATAATCTCCTGTAGTCTCAAATCCTGAAAAATAAAACTTCTGATTGCCTTGTTATCATCATTGGTTATCTGCTCTTTGTGTCTTGTGAGTGCTACATGCCATTTGCAAAAGGATTTCTGAACATAAGTGCACTTAGTAAGTAATATCTATGAATCTTGTCGTGGTTGGCAGAATACATAGAGGAGCTCGTGCAAGCAGATTCTGCTGGTGCCAACAACAACAAGATATGTGAATGCACTTTCTTGAACCCTGGTTCCTGGGATGCTGCGCTTCTGGCGGCTGGAACAACCTTATCAGCGATGAAGCACATACTAGACGGGCATGGCAAGATTGCCTACGCCTTGGTCCGACCCCCTGGCCATCATGCGCAACCCGACCGTGCTGATGGTTACTGCTTTCTGAACAATGCCGGGCTTGCAGTGAAGCTGGCTCTGGATTCAGGGCGCAGAAAGGTCGCCGTTGTTGATATCGATGTGCACTATGGGAATGGCACTGCAGAGGGGTTCTACCACACAGACAGCGTGCTGACGATCTCTCTTCACATGAAGCATGGTTCATGGGGTCCATCGCATCCCCAGAGCGGCTTGGTTGATGAGATTGGTGAAGGAAGGGGTCTTGGGTACAATCTCAATATCCCTCTGCCTAATGGCAGTGGGGATGCAGGGTATGAATACGCGATGAATGAATTAGTTGTTCCGGCCATTGAGAAGTTTCGCCCTGAGCTTATGGTGGGACTGTGGACAAAAGAGTTATAGCTAATCTCATGGAGAAGAGGCGGTGGGTAGAAGTCACCAACAATTGTAGATGCGCGATGGAAGAGGGTGCCTCAATGAATTCTTGGGCAGCCTGGCTCTTGGGGCTTGGTCTACGCAGTATTGCATGAAAGGTCGGCTCGGCTTGCGACGCAACAGACATGACATGCGTCACTAGTCTATGCAGTGTTCACCGGAAGCGTTGCGGCACTGCCCGCAGAGAATATTTTTTCCTCCTTACTTTGGCTCTCGCGTGCGTGCGAGGAAGGAAGGTTTTCTTTTTTTCATTTTGCCTGTCTCATTGGGAAACTATTATAAACTCTTAAAAGGACGTTTACTCGTTATTTGCATCCCTTAAGAAAAATTTAATAAGATAGTTAAATATGTGATAGGTCAATTAAAGATCAGCGTAAGTCCTCACGAAGTCACTGATTTTCCGAGCATTTCCCCGAGACTAATCCAAGGCTAACCAAAGACTAATATAAAGGCACACACAAGCGTGAGCCTTATCCATGCAGTGAGACTCCAATTTCTGTCCAAGCGTGTGTGGGAAGCGGCACGTAGTAGCGTGACTGCTGTGTGCATGCGGTGCGCCCTTGTCAAAACCCACTTCAGAAAAGGAGGAGAAAAACTCGATCAAAGAGACTTCCACCGAACCGTCCGGCATCAGTCACCCACCGATCATATCCGATGGCGTCCTCCTCGGTGGTGGCGACGGCGGCGGAGCCGGGGCCACACGCGGCGGGAGAGAAGGTGGCGGCGGCGGCGGTGTTCTGGCACGAGGGCATGCTGGCCCACGACGCCGGCCGCGGCGTGTTCGGCAGGGGCCTCGACCCGGGCTTCCTGGACGTGCTCGACCAGCACCCGGAGAACGCCGACCGCGTCCGCAACATGGTCTCCATCCTCCGCCGCGGCCCCATCGCGCGCTTCCTCTCCTGGCACTCCGGCCGCCCCGCCCACGCCGCCGAGCCCCATCAGAATTTGTATAGTCACCATTGATTGCGATCCACATGCCCCATCAAATCATATAGATAGCGAACAACACTGTGAAACTGGCCTTCCAATAATAGGCCTAGTTTAACCTAGTCCTACAACAGAAGACGTGACCCACGTAGGCCCACTTAATTTCGATCGCAATCAATAGTGTAAAAAGTCCACTGTACGTCCTTTAACTATATGTCAAGTTTGATTCACGTACCATAATCGCAAAACCGGGTATAGAGTGCACCCTAACTTCTAAAACCGGATCAATTTACATCCCTCGATGGTTTACACTATGGTTTTAGTATTACGTGGCGCCTACGTGGCAGTGGCTCCACTTGCCATCTTCTTTCTCAAATTATTAGCTGTGACCACCCTCTCTCTCCTCCCTATTCCCTCCTCGATCTCTCTCCCTCATC
The DNA here is from genome assembly GCA_009805545.1 of Oryza longistaminata. Taxonomy (NCBI): domain Eukaryota; kingdom Viridiplantae; phylum Streptophyta; class Magnoliopsida; order Poales; family Poaceae; genus Oryza; species Oryza longistaminata. The sequence continues at coordinate 15,321,914 of CM020182.1, read as the reverse complement.
TTCTCTCACCACAAGGCCACATGTCGTCATTGCTGTTTTTTGCCTCATCGAGAAGTTTGATGCATCCGCAGCAGCGAGGGAGGCCGAGCGGTGCTACGTCAAGCTTGACAGCTGCCACTCTCGCGTGAGGGCTCAAGGACCAGGACCAGTCTCCTCCTCTATATAGCGCGACTGACGCCTCCGCTTCAGCATCAGTAATGACACCGACCAAGCGTCGTGCTCCTCCTCATGAAAAAAAAAATCTCTGCGGCAGTCCCGCGCGATGCTTCCCGTGCGATAGTGCATAGACTGGCGATGAGTGTCCCATATACTGCAGGCCAACTGCTCGAGACCTTTCTTTGAGCCCAGCCGACGTCTCCCACAACACCGCATAGACCAAGAGCCACATCACCTTATGTAATTTCTATATGTGCTAGATTAAGAACACTAATTCCAAATCCAAATCCAACGAGATACATTCGAACGAGAAAACATGAATCAACCTTTAATATAGCTTCAACAAACCTAACATCAGCTGCTTGTCGTCGATCATAATGTTACCGTCGTGGTTCGTCTGGGTCCTTGGAGCACGCCACCATGTTTGAGTCCATCCCAGGCGGGAACACCGACGGCAACAATAAAACATGAGCTGAGGAGAGCGGCAAGGCCCGTAGATTGTGCTGTACGGATGGGTGGTGGGTGGGCCACCATATGGATTGGTGGAGGACGGAGCCGTGTAGCCGCCGCTGCCGTCTTAAATTTTGGGACGGTGGACAAAAGAGTTATAGCTAATCTCATGGAGAAGAGGCGGTGGGTAGAAGTCACCAACAATGGTAGATGCGCGACGGAAGAGGGTGCCTCAATGAATTCTTGGGCAGCCTGGCTCTTAGGGCTTGGTCTACGCAGTATTGCAGGAAAGGTCGGCTCGGCTTGGGACGCAACAGACATGACATGCGTCACTAGTCTATGCAGTGTTCATGGGAAGCGTCGTGCGGCACTGCCCGCAGAGAATATTTTTTCCTCCTTACTTTGGCTCTCGCGTGCGTGCGAGGAAGGAAGGTTTTCTTTTTTCATTTTGCCTGTCTCATTGGGAAACTATTATAAACTCTTAAAAGGACTTTCACTCGTTATTTGCATCCCTTAAGAAAAATTTAATAAGATAGTTAAATATGTGATAGGTCAATTCGAGATCAGCGTAAGTCCTCACGAAGTCACTGATTTTCCGAGCTTTTCCCCGAGACTAATCCAAGGCTAACCAAAGACTAATATAAAGGCACACACAAGCGTGAGCCTTATCCATGCAGTGAGACTCCAATTTCTGTCCAAGCGTGTGTGGGAAGCGGCACGTAGTAGCGTGACTGCTGTGTGCATGCGGTGCGCCCTTGTCAAAACCCACTTCAGAAAAGGAGGAGAAAAACTCGATCAAAGAGACTTCCACCGAACCGTCCGGCATCAGTCACCCACCGATCATATCCGATGGCGTCCTCCTCGGTGGTGGCGACGGCGGCGGAGCCGGGGCCACACGCGGCGGGAGAGAAGGTGGCGGCGGCGGCGGTGTTCTGGCACGAGGGCATGCTGGCCCACGACGCCGGCCGCGGCGTGTTCGGCAGGGGCCTCGACCCGGGCTTTCTGGACGTGCTCGACCAGCACCCGGAGAACGCCGACCGCGTCCGCAACATGGTCTCCATCCTCCGCCGCGGCCCCATCGCGCGCTTCCTCTCCTGGCACTCCGGCCGCCCCGCCCACGCCGCCGAGCTCCTCTCCTTCCACTCCGCCGGTCAGCCCCCAAATATAATCTCTTGTAGTCTCAAATCCTGAGAAATAAAACTCCTGAATCCTGATTGCCTTGTTATCATCATTGGTTATCTGCTCTTTGTGTCTTGTGAGTGCTACATGCCATTTGCAAAAGGATTTCTGAACATAAGTGCACTTAGTAAGTAATATCTATGAATCTTGTCGTGGTTGGCAGAATACATAGAGGAGCTCGTGCAAGCAGATTCTGCTGGTGCCAACAACAACAAGATATGTGAATGCACTTTCTTGAACCCTGGTTCCTGGGATGCTGCGCTTCTGGCGGCTGGAACAACCTTATCAGCGATGAAGCACATACTAGACGGGCATGGCAAGATTGCCTACGCCTTGGTCCGACCCCCTGGCCATCATGCGCAACCCGACCGTGCTGATGGCTACTGCTTTCTGAACAATGCCGGGCTTGCAGTGAAGCTGGCTCTTGATTCAGGGCTCAGAAGGGTCGCCGTTGTTGATATTGATGTGCACTATGGGAATGGCACTGCAGAGGGTTTCTACCACACAGACAGCGTGCTGACGATCTCTCTTCACATGAAGCATGGTTCATGGGGTCCATCGCATCCCCAGAGCGGCTTGGTTGATGAGACTGGTGAAGGCAGGGGTCTTGGGTACAATCTCAATATCCCTCTGCCTAATGGCAGTGGGGATGCAGGGTATGAATATGCGATGAATGAATTAGTTGTTCCGGCCATAGAGAAGTTTCGCCCTGAGCTTATGGTTTTCGTTGTTGGCCAAGATTCTAGTGCGGTGAGTCAAGTTTGTGCCTGTCTTACACAGTTACACTTAATCATTATGTTGGAGTAATAATATTGGGTCTCTTTTTGAAGTCCCCATCAGCTCAATCCTATTTTCACCACGTTGTTTTACAAAACGAAACTATCTATCATAGCAATAAATTGTTATTGTTTTTGCTGCATATGTTTTAAATCATACATGAATCAGACTAGTTAATTGTTATTATGCCCATGCAGTTTGATCCTAATGGAAGACAGTGCTTAACCATGGATGGTTATAGGAAAATTGGACAAATAATGAGGGGCATGGCTGATCAACACAGCAATGATCAAATACTGATTGTCCAGGAAGGAGGTTATCACATCACCTATTCGGCATATTGTCTGCATGCAACACTGGAAGGTGTTTTGAATCTGCAGGCCCCATTGCTTGATGACCCATTGGGTTTTTATCCAGATGACGAAAAATACACCATGCAAGCCGTGGACATCATCAAGAAATGCTGGAAAGAATCTATTCCATTCTTGAAGGATATATAGAAATCCAAGCCTCAATTTCATATCAAGAGTCTAGGCTCATGGTCTTTCGCCTTAAAGTACATATGTACTGGAGAAGCATCCGAATGCTTGCCCCTCTCATGAACGACCTCCAAATTTTCAATTCTCACTGGTATTGTTTGTATCATGTAGTTGTACCATTGTTTACTTGCAGAACCAGTAAGAAATAACAGGGGTTAAACAAACTAGACAACTTCAACCCCCTTAATATATAGCAGAAGCTACTATATATTCTCCCATATCCGGTAGTGGAGGCCATGGCAGATTTCACCATTGTTTACTACTCTCCTCCGTCCTCTAATATAAGGGATTTTGAAATTTCGCTTGCACTGTTTGATCACTCGTTTTATTCAAAAAATTTGTGCAAATATAAAAAAACGAAAAGTTGTGCTTTAAAGTACTTTGGATAATAAAGTAAGTCAACAAGATAATAATTCTAAATTCTAAATTTTTTTAATAAGACGAATGGTTAAACAGTGCAAGCAAAATATCAAAATCCCTTATATTAGGGGACGGAGGGAGTAGTATACTTCCTGCCTATCATAATAAACCAACCTAGTACAAGATGTGACGCATTCTAGATTATGCTTGTATATGTGGAGCTTAGTTGTTGAGCTGAATAAGTATAAATACTCCATCTTCCACATTTAAAAATGTTTTGGTATTTCATCAATCGTCTAGATTCATTAGTATCCACATAATTTTAGGTACTTATATTAAAAAAATGCATAAATCTTGACATAAATCTATTCAAAACCTATAATATTATAGTAATATGAAAAGAGGAAGTACTATTAAAGAAAAAACATATAGACTTTGGTACAGCGAACAACAATATATCTATATCTATATCTAATATAAAAATACGCAAGTTTTCCGGTGTTTTTTCATCCGTTTTCCTTTTTTCGCGATTTTCCTTTTTTTTTCACCGTTTTCCCTTTTTTCCTTTTTTCCCGTCTTTTTTTTTGCCCTTTTTTCCCTCCCGTCTTTCTCTTTTGTTTTTTTCGTCCTTTTTCTTTTCGCCCTTTTTTTCATCCATCTTTTTTTCCGTTATTTATTTTTTTCTTCGCCTTTTATTCTTTTTCATCCCTTTTTTTCGTTTTTTATGTCGCGTTCTTTTACACGCGAAAGAGTACGTGCACAGGATAAGGATTCATTTTTTTATCTGCCCAGTATTTTCGTCACCGGGCTGGTAAGGATTGTTTTTTTACCTACTCAGTTTTTTAGTCACCGGGCCAAACCCTAACGTCGTCGCTACGTAGATCTGCCTCCCCATATGTTCCCTCTTCCAATTAATTGCAAAAATCGATTTCCCGCTACTCCCTATCATTTCCCCACATGAATTTTCCTTTTAATTCCACTTTAATTTATTGGATTTAATCACCATTTAAAAGTCACTGTTTTTATCCCGGAGTTTTGCATATTCATTTCAATTTGATAAAAATGGAAACAGGAGATCGAGTGTATCAAAAACCCTCAACCAATTTTAGAAGATCAAGAAAGATTCGACCGGATTTGATGAGAATGATTAGGTTTAGCATTGTACGGACACGGAACTGTCTTCCGGAGGTTAAGGACGGTAGTCGACCATACAAGCTGAGCCTACAACTCCACTTGTGAGCTAGGTTAGAGAGAGGCAGGCCACGTAGAGGAAGACAACGAGGTGGGTTGGGACTGAAAAATGTATAGCGATCAAAATTGATTTTAGCCGTTGCAAAGTACGGGTTCTAGTAACTACAAAAATACAACATGGTGCAGCTGGTCCTCAGAAAAAATACACCGAAGGTCCCTCAAATTGTCAGCGAGATACAAAATCATCCTGGTGCAGCTGGTCCTTGGAAAAAGTACACCGAAGGTCCCTCAACTTGTCAGCGAGATACAAAATCATCCTCGAACCACAAAACCAGATATACGGGGTCCCTTAACTATACAAAACCGGTCACCGAGGTCCCTCGGCGGTTTTGACACCGGTTTTATCCTACGTGGCGACTGAGTCAGCGTGGGACCCACGTGGGCCCCACATGTCAGGGTGCCACCTCATCTCTTCCCTCTTATTTCCCCTCTTCTCCCTTTCTCTCTCTCACTTTTCTCAGCTGACGAGGGGGAGCAGGCGACGGGGAGGAGAGCAAGGCGGCGGCGGAGGAGCAAGGCGGCGGGGAGGAGAGGCAAGGGCGGGGGAGCAAGATGGCGACGCGGCGGCCGCACCAAGTCCGCCGCCCTTCTCCCCGATGGCCGCCAGCAGAAGAGGAAGGAGCAGCGCGCGGCGCCGCGGCGGGAGAGGAGGGAGCGGCGCCACCACTTCACTAGCGCCCACAGTGACAGCTTGCCGGCGCCGCTCGCCGCGGCGATGACGACGACCGGATGACGTACGGCCGCAGTAGACCGTGATGCCACGACGGCCGCCAAGTGGAGAAGGAGGAGAAGACCACGGCGGTCGGCCGCGCCGGTTGTCGGCCGAGTGGAATCCGCACGCGGGCGGGAGCCAAGCCGCCCCCTCCCCCCCCCGGCCGTCGCCCCGCCGCAGGAGGAGGAGGAGAGGAGGAGACCATGACGGTCGACCACGCCGATTGCCGCGAGTCGGCAGCTGCACGAGGGCGGGAGCGTGGCCTTGACTAGGGGCGGAGGCAACGACGAAGCCGGAGTAGGCTGTGGGGCGCCGCCGGCCTCGACGGGGTTATCGCGGGGCTGCATCGCTCCCCCTGCCTCGTCCCTTTCAGTCGTCACCGCTGACACTACCTTGCTCCCTCCTGCGGCCGCCAAGCGGCGCTGTGTGCCATGGCGACGGCAACGAGGATGCTGACGGCGGCGTTGCCTCCGCCGGTGCGACGCCGGCTGCCGGACCTCCTCCTCTCCCCTCCCCCCCCGGCGGCCTCCTCCCCACAGCGCCGCCCGTCGCCGGCTGAGAAAAGTGAGAGAGAGAAAGGGAGAAGAGGGGAAATAAGAGGGAAGAGATGAGGTGGCACCCTGACATGTGGGGCCCTATGTGGGTCCCACGCTGACTCAACCGCCACGTAGGACAAAACCGGCGTCACAAACCGTCGAGGTATCTCGGGTGACCGGTTTTGTATAGTTAAGGACCCGTATATCTGGTTTTGTGGTTCGAGGGTGATTTCGTATCTCGCTGACAAGTTGAGGGACCTTCGGTGTACTTTTTCCGCTGGTCCTCCATACTCGGCCCACTTTACTTAGGTTCTCCATCAGACAACGAGGCCCACCAGAATTTCGATCCTATACGGCCCACGCATATCTTGTTAATTTTCCAGCGCTGCGAGCCTGCACGAACTCACGGAGCCCCGGAGGAAGAAGACTCTCGGTCAAGAGTCAAGACTTCGACCAACACGAAGCGGCAAAGGAAACGTCACCGTCGCGGCGTCGCCGATGGAGTCGTCCGCCTCCTCCTCGGCCGCGGTGGCGGCGGAGGGGCGCCGGCGACGGGGGAGCAGCTGGCGGTGTTCTGGCACGGAGGCATGCTGGCCCACGACGCCGGCGCCGGGCCGTGTTCGACTCGGGCCGCGACCCGGGCTTCCTCGACGTGCTCGACCAGCACCCGGAGAACGCCGACCGCGTCCGCAACATGGTCTCCATCTCCGCCGCGGCCCCATCGCGCGCTTCATCTCCTGGCACTCCGCCGCCCCGCCCACGCCGCCGAGCTCCTCTCCTTCCACTCCGCCGGTTAGCCCCAAATCTCGCTATCTCAAATCTTGGGCGGAAAAAAACTCTAATTGACTTGGCCCATAGTTAGCATTCTCGATTTTTATTGATTATCTGTTACGGCGATTGTTACATCCTCATTTGCATATGGAATCGCTGAAGATTAGTGTACTTAGTAGTTTGTATAAATCTTGTTATGGTTGACAGAATACATAGAGGAGCTCGTGCAAGCAAATGCCGTTGGTGCCAAGAAGCTGTGTGAAGGCACTTTCTTGAACCCTGGATCCTGGGGTGCTGCGCTTCTGGCGGCTGGAACAACTTTATCAGCGATGAAGCACATACTAGATGGACATGCCAAGATTGCCTATGCGTTGGTCCGCCCCCCTGGCCATCATGCGCAACCGGACCGTGCTGATGGTTACTGCTTCCTGAACAATGCCGGGCTTGCAGTGAAGCTGGCTCTGGATTCAGGACGCAGAAAGGTTGCTGTTGTTGATATTGACGTGCATTATGGAAATGGCACTGCAGAGGGCTTCTACCACACAGACAGCGTGCTGACGATCTCTCTTCACATGAAGCATGGTTCATGGGGTCCATCACATCCCCAGAGTGGCTCGGTGGATGAGATTGGTGAAGGCAGGGGTCTTGGGTACAATCTCAATATTCCTTTGCCTAATGGCAGTGGGGATGCAGGGTATGAGTATGCGATGAATGAATTAGTTGTTCCAGCCATAGAGAAGTTTCGTCCTGAGCTTTTGGTTTTTGTTGTTGGCCAAGATTCTAGTACGGTGAGTCGAACTGGCATCTATCTTAGTTCATTGCATTTTGCATTTGCTAAGAGTCTAAGATTCCACACTATCGTAATATAATTTTTCTTTTATGCAACTATAGCTGCTGTTTCATTTGACAAGCAAGGTTTAATGTACTTATATAATAATTTTCTTGCGTGTTCAAGAAAAAAAAGTGTACTTATATAAACAATCCTAATAAATTCGGATAATCTTTTGCCATCACCTAAGAAAACAACAACATTTTGATTACAATATTAGCACTAGTCAATGGTGTAAAGATTTAATTCTTGTGTTTATAGCTTTATATATCTAAACCAAGGCAATACTATCAAAAGAGTTCAAAATAATCTGTCTCTAGGATATTCTGTAATCATTACTATGTTGGAGTAATAATTTTGGATCTTTGCGAAGTCGCATCTTACCAAAACCTAATTTCACCTTTTCCTTGCCTCCCTGAATAATGCACCACTCATATGCAGTGATACTTAATACATTGTTTTACAATACGAAACTATCTATCATAGTGATGGTTTAACTGCATATTTCAAAATTATATCTGAAACAGACTTATTAATGGTTGTTATTCCCATGCAGTTTGATCCCAATGGAAGACAGTGCTTAACCATGGATGGTTATCGGAAAATTGGGCAAATAATGAGAGGCATGGCTGATCAACACAGCAATGGTCAAATATTGATCGTGCAGGAAGGGGGTTATCACATCAGCTATTCGGCATATTGTCTGCATGCAACACTAGAAGGTGTTCTGAATCTACAAGCCCTGTTGCTTGATGATCCAATCGCCTATTATCCAGAGGATGAGAAATACACCATGAAAGTTGTGGACATCATGAAGAAATGCTGGAAAGAATCTATTCCATTCTTGAAGGACATATAGAAATCCATTTCTTTTAGATGCGAGTGCCCTTGAACCTCAATTTCATATCAGTGCACCGTCTATTCTTATGGCCTTTTGACTGAAAGTACATGCATTCATTGGAGCAACATTCGAGTGCTTGTTCCTTTCATGAACCCCTGATTCCCAAGTTCTCAATTCACATTGGTATTGTACATACATCATGTCAAACTCTACCATCTTAATATATTTGTGGACCTCAATTGCTGCGCCTAATAAGTAACGCTGGCTAACAGATGGGCTGTTTGATTATGCAATGGGGCATTGGGGCTACAGCCACCTGTATTATATAAGCGCACCAGTTCCAAGTCTGAAACCAAGTGCCAAGTCTGAATTATTGTCTAGCAAGGAATGCTACCTGCTGCCACATCACTCGTCAACTTACTGCCTACAGCAATACTGGAAGGTAATTTTTCAATATGACTACTGCTAGTGCTAGGTGATCCAATTGCTTGCCACCCAGTGAATGAATCGTCCATCTGTTGCAAAAGCTGGTCACACTGCCAAGAAATGCCAGAAAGAATCAAATTCCTTTGGAAGTGGATCTTTGGAAGGAATGCATCCATCCTCTTGTCATTTGCGGGTGTCGTCTCGCTCCATGGAACCATATTCCACCTGCGTCATCGACTTATCTCCGATGATTTTTTGCAGCAATCATACGCGCCGCAAATGCTTTTTCAGCGGTGCGATGCGTCGATCTCTATCGATGCGGTTTCTTTTCCGAGTCCGTGTGTTTGTGGTGAACTGCTCCGTCGTATGGCTGCAATGCTATGCAAACATTTTGCTCCGTTGCTTGCTTGCGCACCTGGAGTTCTTGAAGAATTCTGCACAGGTGGGCTTATCTGAAATTCTCTGGTCAACTTCATCTCCCAAGTAGAGACGCGCTTCCGCCGCGGCTACTGCCGACAGCGCTCGTGCAACCTGGCACCGACCGACCACGAAAGCTGCACTTTTTTTAAGAAAACTTAGGGTGTGTTTTCACCCAAAATTGAAAGTTTAGTTAAAATTGGAACGATGTGACGGAAAAGTTAGAAGTTTATATGTGTAGAAAAGTTTTAATGTGATGAAAAAGTTGAAAGTTTGAAAGAAAAATTTTGGAACTAAACACGGTCAAGTTCCCTATGCATCTCCCGGCCCAAGTCCCCAATATTTGTTCCCATTACTGCGCGTACGAGTAAATATTATCGGGAAAAAGGGATTGGTAAGGGTCTGGTATCTACTAGTAGCATTTATGTAGTTTTAGATAAGTTTATTATCAAATCTATAATTTTTCTATTTTGTGGTTTAAATCTATGGTTTGTACTAATAAATTATAGGTGTTAGATATGTTAGTTTTGCTTATAATCTTGTTAAAAGTATTTTGTAGTTTTGGAAAAAGTAAAATATCACAAAACTACAAGAAATTTGATTATTCTGTCACAAAACTACCGTAAATTTGTATCACAAAAAAACATATTTTTTGATAAGATTTCTTAAATTATAGTTTTACGATAAATTTGACGTTGGATCTATAATTCTGTGATACAAATTTTAAAGATATAGTTTTGTGATAGTTTAGTGAAAATATCTCTAATTTTATAAAATTTATTAACTCAAATACTCTAAAGGCCTGTTTAGATACAACACTAAAATTTTACGCGTTGTCACATCAAACGTTGGAACATCTGCATGAAATATTGAATATAGGCTTAAAAAAATAACTAATTGTACAGATTGCGATTAATTTGCGAGACGAGTCTTTTAAGCCTAATTGCTCCATGATTTGACAATGTGGTGCTGTAGTAAACATTTGTTAATGACGGATTAATTAGGCTTAATAAATTCGTATCGCGGTTTATTGATAGATTCTGTAGTTAGTTTTACTATTAGTACCCGAACACCCTATGTGACACCCTATTTAATATATGATGTGACACAAAAAACTTTACACCCGTGGATCTAAACACCCTCTTAGAGCAGGTACAAACATATTTTAATGAGATAAACGATGAGAGAGATGAGCAGTGGGCTATAGATCTGTAGCCAACTGCAGCACGGACTCCAAAATACACGATGTGTATGACAGGTAGGACCATATATTAATAGTATAGTAAACAACTATGGTATAAATTAGCTATTAGATTGACTATAGATAAATTGGAGCTAGTAGTGGGCTGTACTATTAGACTTGCTCTAAAAGACCAAGGGGTTCCGTAGCAAAAAGCTCCATCAGGATTCAGGAATCAGGACTGGAAGCCACCAGTTGCGGGGACGTGACATCGGCGTCTCGTCAATCCTACGGCCGCCCCCGCTCTTCCCTTTTCCCGTGCTTGCACTCCAAAAACGCAAAAACCGCTTTCGTTTGCTTCCGTCCCTTTCCATTCGTCCTCCCTCGGCCTCTCTCGCCATCCGCCGCGGCGCCAACCGAGTCGATTCCCCCCTCCCGCCCCCGCCGCCATGGGCCTCCTCTCGAACAGGTTCTCCACTCTCATCTCTCAACCCCTTCCATTACCTGGATCCTCTCTACCCTGCTGCGCCGCTAGTGCTGTTTCTCAGTTCATTGTGCGAGGTTTGCTGTCTGCAGCGCTGTAGTTTCGGGTGATTTTTAGCCTGTTTTTTTGTTCAATCTGGTTAGGATTGGGAAGGAGACCCTGAAGGCGGGGGATCACATCTACTCGTGGAGGGCCGCGTGGGTCTACGCGCATCACGGTTAGGAATCCCTCTCGTCTGTTCCTTTTCCCCTCTTTTTAAGTTTTGATTTGATCAGATGAATGAATCAGGTGGCGCTACCTTTTTTGAGTTTGATGGCTGTCTGGGTGTTGGACCAACCAATGGGGTTAGAACAAGGGATTGATAGACTTCAGAGAATCTAGCCCAGTCTAATATCTGCAAAAGATTTGAATAATTCGGAAGTTTTAGGTAACTAGGTTACTAGAGATCCATATGCTGTTTGGTGCTTGATTTTCTATATAACAGAAGGGATATCATGCAAATTCTATGGTGGAATTAGATGTGTAGTATATATGTTTGTTCTGTGTATACTCAATGAACTTGTTTTGATGCTATGTTGAAAGCCTTGGGGCAGATGAATTGGATTTGAATTGATTATCAGGCATGTGAGGCAACTGACCTGAATTTTTTGGGGGAGCACGCAAGAGAGTTGCACATATTATTTGTGTTCAGAACTTATGAAAATTTAACGAGGAAATTGCAATAGCAATTTTTTTTTTTGCAACTAATAGCAGTTTTTTTTGGGAAAGACCAGCAGAGCTGGGGTATATATTGTACTCCCTCTGTTTCATATTATAAGTCGCTTTGAATTTTTTATAGTCAAACTTTTTTAAGTTTGATTAAGTTTATGAAAAAAATAGTAATATCTATAACACGAAATTAGTTTCATTCAAACTAACATTTAATATATTTTGACAATATGCTTGTTTTGTGTTGAAAATATTGCTATTTTTTATATATAAATATGGTCAAATTTTTAAAAAAATAACAAAAAAAAGTCAAAACGACTTATATAATATGAAACGGAGGGAGTAGTAGGGAAGAGAACTTTACATGAGCACAAGACAAGCCCTTGGAAGAAAGAAAACCAAAGAGAGAGAAAAGTAAAAGATTCACACGTTGGTTTTTTTTATTATTATAAGATTAAATGCCAGGTAGAATACTGCAATAGCAGATAAATAGATCTTGCACAAGCTGCAGTTGTTGCCATTTGTTGTAGATTTGGGTATACAGTTACTTTTTTCTTGTAGTCTTTTTTTTCTTTTTTTGTAGATATAACTGTATTTTTCATGCAGGAATATATGTGGGCGATGATAAGGTGATCCATTTTACTAGAGGAAGGGGCCAGGAGGTCGGAACAGGAACTTTCATTGACCTTCTCCTTATGAGCTCTGGTCCTAATACAAACACTCCATGTTCAATATGCAACAATGAAGGTGCCACCACCAATACGGAGACAAATGGTGTGGTATCCTCTTGCCTCAACTGCTTCCTGTCAGGGGGCGCCCTCTACCGTTTCGAGTATGCTGTCAACCCAGCACTTTTCCTTGCCAAAGCGCGAGGAGGGACGTGCACGCTTGCCCCAACTGATCCAGATGAGGTTGTTGTGCGCCGTGCCAATCACTTGCTCAGCAATGGTTTCAGGTGCTACAACCTGTTCAAGAGCAACTGTGAGGACTTCGCGATATACTGCAAGACAGGCCTCCTTGTGGCAGAGCAAGGTGTCGTCGGGCAGAGTGGGCAGGCCATCTCCATCATCGGTGGACCTCTTGCTGCGGTGATTTCAACCCCATTCCGCCTAGTAACCACGAATATCTATGGAATGGCGGTGATGGCAGTTGGGGTGTATTGCGCCAGCAGGTACGCAGCTGACATTGGCAACCGGCGAGATGTGCTGAAAGTGGAAGTGGAGGACCTGACTGCTGGGCTGGCGAGTGGCAGGATTCGTGCCGTGGAGGACATCAGTCAGTTGGTTGCTCCGGCAGAAGCCCAAGGTCTGGCCGTAACCGCACCTGTTGCTGCTTAAAGTGCACCACTGAGATCTATACATTACTCCAGACCTTCTGCTGCTAAATTTATGGATGTTTCGTTGTCAAATATCAGCTGAAATTGTGTACCAGAGTGAGCCTCCCATTCAGCAATAGCTGTACATACAATGAAAAAACTTAATACGCCTGTTTCTGCCATCAACTGTTATGTGTGGCTTATCTACTGTTGTATAAATTATGAACATGGAAGTGTGGTGCTTATCGATTTGCAACTCAAGATTGTGACAGCTCTCTTATTTACGGCAATAATTCTACTTCATTAGGAGACGTTTGCTTGTAAGTAGGAAATATAATTCACCGGACCTGAGCCAACTTAGAGCATCCCCAGCAGCTCATCCAAATATCATTCTCCATATGCCCATATGGATGGCTATCTAAAAAAGATTCATCATTTATATCTCTTTCTACTCCAACAGATCATCCATATTACATCATCCATATCACTTTCTCCTATATTTTAATAATATCTTTCAACTAACTTTACAACTAACTTTACCCTTGTATTTTTAAAGGATATAATTTTAACGGGTATTTTTTTAATTGATATATTTGATCTGAGTAGCAATAAAAATCATACCATCCCAAATAAAATGAACATACTAGTATGCTTGAACATACTAGTACTATTAAAATCATACCCCTCTGCTCAGTTTCTTCTCTCTACTACTACTACTACTACTCTTTTCTCAGAGCTAGTGAGGGGCGGTGGCAGGCGAGCGGGGGCGGTGGGGCGGCGTGCGGACGGGCGAGGTGCCGGCGGGCGCGGAGCTGCAGGCGAGCGGCAGATGCCGACGCGGGCGGGTGGCGCGGGCGCCGGCGGCGGAAGCGGCGGCGGTGTCGGCGGAGCGGAACCGCGCAGGCGAATGGCGCAAGCGGCCGGTGGTCGCGGTGCCGCGCAGGGCGACGGCGGCGGTTGCTGAGGTCGGCAAGCCGGCCGCAGGCGAGGGGCGGGATCGGGAGCGGCAGGCGGGGAACAAAGGGCGGCGCGGAGCCGGCTCGCGACGGCCGACAGAGTAGCGGCGGAGGCGGAAGGGCGGCGCCGGCCGTAGGTGGTCGACGGCGGGAGCGGCCGACGAAGGTTTGCCTCATCCCCTCCCTCGATCTACCTTCACTCCTTCACACCCTGCCTCGATCTTGATCCGGATGGGGGCGGGAAACCGGATGGGAGCGGTCGTTGCGGGATGGCGTGAGGTGAGAGAAACGCCAAATCTCTCTCCGGGGATAGCGCATGCGCCATGTATGGAGGCCCGGATGGCGTATCCACTGGAGCCTGATTTTCTCCCCCCATACGCTATTCTTTGGATGGAGATGGATAGAGGAACTGCTGGGATGCTCTTAGGATGCAGAGGTTAGCTTTCATTCATGGCCTCATTGGGAGTTGTTGGGACACGGAAAAACTGCACTTTTGTTTGAGGATTCATATAAGGATAAGTCCATTGACACCCCAAAACTCTTCGTTCGGTTTAAAAACACCACCCAAACTTCAAAACCGTATATTTTACACCCCTAACTTTCATACATCTAATTTACACCCGTTGGTTCAAATCAGGGTGGTTTTTGCTATGCGATGCTGATGTGGTGGTCTACTCAGCCAAAAAAAAGAAATTGGGCCCACATGGCATACGCCACCTCATCCCCTCCCCTTCTCTCTCTCCCCTTTCTTTCTTCTCCCCTCCGGCCCTCCCGAGCACCTCCGGAGATTGGCACCAGCGATGAGCTCGAGCTTCCTCTCCCCTGTCACACCCCCGAGCACCGTTAGGTTATCTCTCTCTCCCTTGTGCCCCCCACCCACGAGTAGCGGCGAGCTCAGTCTCCCCTCCCATGTTGTCCCCCACCCGCGAGTGCCAGCGAGGTCGAGCTCGCATTCCCCCGTCGCCCCCCAACCCCGAGCGTCAGCGAGCTCGATCTTCCCTCTCCCACACCATCCTCCAGAGTTCAAGACCAAGCCACGCCGGCGGACATGCTCGGGCAAAGGCCGCGGCACTGGGAAGAAGCGGCGCTCAGGAAATCGGCGGGAAGCTAGAGCTTGAGCTTGCTGACGCATGGAGAGGAGGTGCTCGGGGAGGTGGTGGGTATGCCTCCATCGACAGCAGCGACGACATCGACCATCTACTCCTCCGCGGCGGCCACTCGTTGTCTCTGACTGCCGTGATGACACCGCCTCCGCCCAAGATGGAGCTTGGGATAGGCAATGACGGCGGTGCGGAGACCCTGGCCTGACATTTGCTGAGCTCGGAGAAGACGATTACGGTGGCGAGCTCGCCCTCCACGGAGCTGCACCTACCCATGGCGGCCCATGGCGGTCCTTGCTGGGAAGATGAAAAGGGGGAGAAAGAGCCGAAGAGGATGACAACGAACGTGCTGACATGTGGGCCTCACTACTTTGTACAGTTAGCATCCAACGTGGCATCCTAGTGGACAAAAACCAGGTAGAAATCAGCTTTGGGGGGTCATTTGCACGGTATTGAAAGTTGGAGGGGTTTGGATGTCCGGTTTTAGAGTTGGGGATGTGTTTTAGACATAGTGAAAAGTTCAGGGGTGTAAAATGGACTTATCCCCATATATGAGCCATTTTTTCCACTCGAACTTCTATGTTAAAATGCTGGTTTGTTATGATGATCCTGAATTCCTAATCCTGATCTGATTTACTCCCCCTTCCCAATATAAGTGCATCTAGAACATGATGTGATATGCCTTTAGAGGCTGTATTTTTCTCTCGCTATATCTATTATATACTAAAAGTCCATTAAACTTCTTACAAACGCTCTCAAGCCACCACGTGGCGCTCTAATAAATTAGAGAAAATCCTAGAAATTCTAAGAAAAAAACAAAGCATCTATCCATTGATTTTTCACTTAAATTGGTGGGTCCAAAATTATACACCGTTAGATGAAATTGATCTTAAAACAAACCAAATACTATGGTGTCCGACCTCTCCTCCTTCACCCGCACATATGTATGCAAACGTGTACCATGTATGGTATGTATGCTTCCTTCCTTTTTTCCTTTTTTCCTTCTTTTTTTCATTATATAATGGATATATTTCTTTTAAATAATCATAATTTTACAAACAAAGAGTCTACCGTCATACAGCTCTACAATTATTGAAAATAAAATTTACACATTATATGTTACCCATTAAACTAATAATGTAAAATAATTTCCACTTAAACCGATGTACTCATTACTTGTACTATTATTTTCAAATAATGCACTATTTTAAAATAAAGTTTACACAATTATATTGTGTACCTATCAAATAAACAATTTAAGATCTATATTAACTAATTTATACGTGCACTTAAACTGATGGACCCATTATTTAAATCATCGGATCTATTTTTTGTTACAGCGGATTATTATTCTCAAATAATGCACTATTTCGAGGAGAGGTGGGACTCCATAGTATTTGGTTTGTTTTAAAATAAAGTATATACCATTATATATTGTGTACCCATTTAATTAACAATTTAAAATCTATATTAACTAATTTACACTTACACTAGGACTGGTGGACCCATTATTTAAATCATCAGATCTATTGTTTGCTAACAAATAAAATGTCCAAAGTTTTTTTTGGCCCGCTGCATAATGCACGTCTGCATCTTTGCCTTTCGCACGCATGACAAAGCATCGTGTCTGAGGCATCTAAGGTGATCACGACCGTTGCAGCGCTACAGCTTTGCCATATATCAAATCATATATGGATATGATTAATTTTGCTAATAACATAAAAAGAAAATTAAAGGTGTGATGCAGCGAGAGAAGAATTAGGCACCAAGGGTTTGGTTTTTTTTTCCCAACATTTAGCTCTGTTTAAGCTGAAACTGAGAGTTGATTACAGAATAATTATAATGTATTTTGTTATGTCGTATTTGGATTTTGTACAATTTGTTTGTACCGGTGAAAGAAATCATTATGTTATAAATACGAGCACAATATTAACTAATATCAGTATAACTCTTACTAAGACAAGGGTGTTATAAGGGAGTTTAATGCCATCTTTTTTTTCCGATTCCATAGTTTGGATTTTTGTTTGCACCTTTCCAAGTTTCTAAATGGTGTATTTTTTAAACAACATTTTAACTTTTTAGAAGTCAATTCATTTGTTTATACCCTCAAATAGCTATCGCATAAAACAGATAATTTAGTCCTAAACCCTAAGTAGTACATTTTTTTCATGCGAGTCATGGTGATCAGTAAATTGGGGATCAACGGATAATCAAAGTCATAAGATGAATATGTAAGAGCTACTATGAATAACTGTAAATATGCGGCAAAATTATTTGCTATTAATTAGACATCTAATGGCTTGCTAGCCACATAATTAATTTCTCTCTACATGTATATAACCATGGACAAAGCTGGAACAAATATTACCATATACCCCATACATACATATTACGCGGTTAATATTCTAATTACATGTGTTAAGTCTTTTAAAATTCCTTAAAATGCTCTCAAGCTTCCACATGATGCTCTAATAAATTAGAGCAAATATTAGAAGTTCTAAGAAAAAAAAGCAAGGTATCTAAATATTATAATTTGTACGTCCAATATCATAATTTGTTAGATTAAATTGATATTAGAACAAACTAAATACTACAAGGTCCCACCTCTCCTCCCACGGCACAGGTACACATCTACGTACGTGGGTACTATGCTTCCCCTCCCTTTTTTTTTCATTTTTCCCTTTCTTCTTTTTTCTCCCTGCATAGTCTTCCCTCCCTTTCTTACTAATATCATGCGCCTTCATGAGATGATTTAATCAAAAGAATTTTGAGTATCTTAGTCTCGTATTTTTCATTTGTGGCCATACTACACTGTATGATATAGATGGACTGTATAATAATCAACTAGCAATAGTTTCTCCTTTCTTATTTACTCGAGAGAGAAAAACACATGATTCAAAAGTCGTAAGTACTTAATCCATCTCCTACTCAAACGTTTGTGAATGGTTTTTTAAGATACCTTAAGAAAAATATAACCCTTAAATTATTATAAAATAACATTATCCGAACTTTAATTTACCCTTAATCTATGAAACATTTTTTTTAAAAAAACAGTAATCTTACCTTTTAATAATATAAGTACACACGCATACGCGCGGGCCACCTTCCTAGTTTAATTAAGAAGCACAGTCTTGTGCTATTTTCCCTTGGCAACCCAACGCGTCCTGTTCTAGATGTATTTATATCGGGGCGGAAG
The DNA here is from genome assembly GCA_009805545.1 of Oryza longistaminata. Lineage (NCBI taxonomy): Eukaryota > Viridiplantae > Streptophyta > Magnoliopsida > Poales > Poaceae > Oryza > Oryza longistaminata. Next base: position 15,303,731 of record CM020182.1, on the reverse strand, counting down.
GAGTACCATATATAAAGCAACTTGCAAATCAAGGTAGAGGCAGAAATGCTTGGTGCCAGAGCTTCTCGGATCATGGGCCAAATTCATTCTCTCGATCGGATCGTAGCCCATGTGCACGCGGTGATATCTATAGTGCACTGCTAGCAGCTGTAGCAACATATCCACCACAAGGACACGTTGAAATTTCAAAGCATCATCGATCTAGCAACACGTACGCTGCACACTGGTACACACGTATAAGAGGAAATGTTTTCAATGAATGGACTCTGAATAATTGAACAGATCGCTCCGAAAAGGAAACCTGCTTTTCAATGTAACCAATAAGGCATCAGACTTTATTACATTAATCTTTTTATCTATCTCACAAGTATAGTTGTATACCCCTTACTCCTCCATGGTTTGATTACTTCGATGAATGGTCTCACTCTGCCGAAGACATATAACTATATGGTTATAAATTATACTTCTGAACAAAGATCAAAAGAAGATGAAAAATATCTGGCATAGGATCGATCGCAACAAGAACAGCAGCAAATCAACGAGGAGATCGAGAGGAGTGAAAAATAATAATAATAAAAAAAATCATGGCCTGCAGAGAGCTGCTTCCAGTCCTTGGCAACCCAACCGCTGCCCAGACATCGTCCGTCGCCGGAGATGATGTCGTGGAGGCTGAGCGCGTCCTCGGGAGCGAATCGAACGGCTCGTACTTGGCGTGCTGGTCCAGCGTCGACGGCCAGGATCAGATCTCCGCCGTCGCGTCGTTGGCAACCCCAGCGAGGTGTAGCAGCTGATCTGGTCCACGCTGAAGTTGAGCTCCCCGAGCGCCTGCGCGCACCGTGCCATGGCTGCTGCACCGTGCTCCTCCGTGCTGATCGGCTCGCCGACGAGCCCGTCTTGCCCCGGGCCGTACGCCGCCGCCGCCGCAGGCTGCGCGGCGGCCGGGCTCGTCGTGCGATCGCTCGATGACCCGCTCGAGGTGTCGACGATTCCGGCACGGCGGCGCCACTGCCCTGCTCCGCCATAGTACTGGTGGTGGTTCAAGAACTTGGCGTACAGCAAGGCCAGGTCAATCGTGGAGCGGTCCGCCGCGGCGGCTTCTCGTCCGTCGCCGCCACACCCGGCTGCTGCTCGCCGAGGCCGGTGGAGGCGGCCGTGCTGCCGGCCATGCCTTCCAGGAGCAGTCGGCCGGACGGGCCGCGTGGAACCGGTGAGAGAACGCCTGCCGCGCCCGCCGCGCGTCGCCGTCGTCGTCTCCCCGACCATGGCGCGCACCGCCTTGCCCCGCCGGTTCTTGCGGCACCCGCCGCCGACGGGCACGTTCCGGAGCGAGCCGCCCTTGGTCCAGTAGCGGCGGCACCCCTTGCAGAAGTAGCGCGGCTGGCTGAGGCTGTAGTTGTTGTAGTAGCAGAACTTGGTGTTGGGCGACTCGCACCGCGGGCAGTTGGGCGCCACCTCCACGTTCGGCCTGTACCGCCGTTGGTGGTGGTCGACCACCACCGCTCGCCGCCCGGCCGCCGCCGCGTACGCCAGCATGCTCTCGCAGTGAGAAGACAGCATCGAGCTAGATTATCGATCTGCAGGGTGGATAAGGAAAGCTACGCAGGATGCAGCGATGATGTGAGAGGTTTTGCAGACGTGAGAGCTTCATCTGATGAGAGGAGAGAGCAGGGGAGAGAGGTCCAGTGCATATATATGTGGGGGAAGCTAAGGCCTGTTTAGATCCCACCGTAAAATTTTTCACCCTATCACATCGAATATTTAAACATCTACATAAAGTATTAAATATAGGTTAAAAAATAACTAATTGCACAGATTGCGACTAATTTACGAGACAAATCTTTTAAACCTAATTACTCTATGATTTGACAATGTGGTGCTACAATAAACATTTGCTAATGACGGATTAATTAATCTTAATAAATTTGTGTTGCTGTTTACTGACAGATTATGTAATTAGTTTTTTCATTAGTGCCGAACATTCCATGCGACATTCTATATAATGCCCGATATGACACGCCAAAACTTTACACTCTCAATCTAAACACCACCTAAGCTAGGTAATTACCAACAGCAGCTGATTATGTTAGCTAGGGTGAGATGTTTTCTTCGGTTGGTGACGACGCATGTGCATGCAACCAGTATGCGTTAATTACATCGATGTGGTTCGAGTTGCTAACTGCTATAGACAGCCTAGACCTGGAGGATGTACCACTCTGGTAGTATGAATTATGTGATCAGTGGTTTTAAGTACGAAAAAAATTGGCAAACCAATTAAGTACCATCCCCAACAACCAGTGCTTGTGCAGTCTCTTTTGCACACAGAGCAGTGGTGTGGTGATACCTCTTAAGTATTATGGCGGGGCGCCATAACAACCGCAAGTGCGATTCATTGATGGGAACGTAGAAAAGAAAAAAAAAAACAATCACACTAAAAATCTATACTGTAAAAATTAAAGAAAGACCTTGAGCTGTGGGGGATTTAATTAGCGCGGTAAGATTTGCAGGCGTCAGGTCACCATCGCGAAAGTTTGGTTTAAATGTCCCCCCGCGACTTTGGAGCCCTGCAGCGGCGCACAGTGCGCACGTACCGTACCTCGGCCGTGTGTCGTTTTGGCCATAGATCCCATCCATCGATCGCTCATCGTAACCGTACGTGGTCGCCTTCCACGTTCAGGACTCCCATCGTCATCATACTTTCTCAGTTCAAAATAAACAAATCTATATAAAACACGACATATCATACTTTCTCCGTCTCAAAAATATTTATAGATTAGCACAATATTAAGAATGTATGTGATAATAATTAGAGAAAGTGTATGATTAGTTGAAAAAAAAAATAGGTGAAAAAGCGAAAGGGCCTGTAGCCTAGTGGTTACAAGAGCCTCAGTAGCACCTGAGGTCCTGGGTTCGACTCCCCATGGGAGCGAATTTTTCAGGATTTAACGGCGTTGTGCTTTCGGTGGTAAGCAGAGGCGCCTGTGGTGACTTCGTCAATCTCTCCAGGATTTGCCGGCCCAGTCTTCGAAGATGCTCATAGGGATAAGGTTTACGTGCGTGTGTTTCATAGGGGTGAGTGCGCATGCGTTGTGAGTGTCTGCGTTGTACTTTGTAATTCTCAAAAAAAAAAGGTGAAAAAGAATGATTGTGATTTTGGTTGAGAGCAGGAGGTACGTAGAAAAATAGCTTCATTATATTCTAAGACGAAGGTAGTAATACTGTAAATATATACGTGTCTTGTATCCATCTGATACTAATTAAGTTTATTTATTCCGAGTACGTGTGGAGGAGCATGCAAGCGAGCGAGTGGGCATTGAATCGGGCGGAGTGCGATCGATGGCAGCAGGCAGCAGCGGGAGCGCCCGAAAGCCACGGCTCACATGGGCGCGAGCCCGGGACCATGGGAAAAAATGGCTACTAGTGCTGCTGCGACGACGCTAGTCCGGGCAAGCCAACGACCCCCCGGCCGTTTGACCTGGACGCGGGTCCAGCCTTTTCCGGATAACCTCCCCCAACGAAATTTGGTCCCTTCCTCCCGTCGTGTTCGTGCCCTTCCAGAGTGCGTGTTGGGTGTTCCGTTTTTTGTGCTGGCGATCGATCGATAACATGTTTTGTCACCGGCTAAGTAGTGGCTAGTACTCCCTCCGTTTCGCAATGTAAGTCATTCTAACCTTTCTCACATATGTTAATGAATCTAAATAGATATATATGTCTAAATTTATTAACATCAATATGAATATGAAAAATACTAAAATAACTTATATTGTGAAACGGATGAAGTAGCAAGAGAAATGGCCGGGCCGGTTCAGCAGATTGTGCGGTTCAGCCCGTGCCGTGCCGTCCGTGTCTAGCTTCTTTTTTCAGAAATGGAACAGCTCTAACTGTTCTCCTCTCCAATGTCCGAAACTGTTGTCAGTGGATGCGTTCGTTCGTGAACATTTACTTCTGTCTTCTGTGAGTCGGCTAGAGTACAACGATCCTGTATTGCGGATTCGCCGTTCGCGTACGTATTTTAGCACTTGTTCGTGTAAACCAGGGGCCTGCTTGTACGTACCGGTTTAAGATCAAAAGCCACAGAGGTTTCGGCAGCGGCACGCCACAGATTTGCACTGCTGCTCTTCACTGTGCGCATCTGCAGCGTTACGTTACCGGTGATCAATCTCACGAATCTGACAGCAATCCGCTGCTCCCTGACGTGATCCATCCGACCATCCGCTCGCCGTGGGCCCTCGCGGGGCTCTGGCTCGCTGCCTGCCACAACCACGTGCACCGTGAGCTCGATGCTCTGCAGATTCGGGGCCCTATGACTGTTCAAACGTTTGTGGGCCTCCGTTTGTTTCATCTATTCCTGCACTGTGGCAGCGGGTGTTTTTCTCCCGGCCTCTGTCGTTTGCTTGGAGAACGACAAGGGCATCCGTTTCAAAACAGTTGACAAGAGAACAAGCGCATGATGCCTAGCTAACAGCCTAATTAAGTGATGCTCCTTTCTACGGTTGGCAATTACTATACTGCTTCAAGAGTTTCCATATCACGTAGGAGTAAGCAGGATCGTCCTTTCCTACTGTTATCATTTGGAAACAAGAGAAGAAAGTGCTTAGACACGCAGGCGAGTACTTGATGGCGGTGTTTCGACGGTTTCTGTCATGTCGTGGGATTGAGAGATTGGTCATGCCCTCGCACGTAAGGCGAATGCGCGCTAGGGTGAACAAAGATCGGTAGATCAGGAGTACGGAGTCGGTCTTCATTGGATTTTATTAGTTTGGACGATAAAGGATTTCTACTGTATTTGCTACAAGTAATTTTTGTCATTCCAATATAGAAGTCGCCCCTCTACCACCCCCGCCCTCCCTTCATATTTTTTTTAAAAAAAATTGGTGACAGGTGGATCGGTCAAGGTGGTCCTCCTATTTATTGATGATGTAGTTTCCAAATGGTTTGGACAAACTAGTTAATAATTTATTGTCAACTGTCAATGACGCATTCCTGTTTCTTCATCTTAAAAACATGGATTAGCAAGTCTCCTTGTCCGCATGCGGGTAGCCAAGTCAAGAATTTAACACATGGTATTTTCAAATCATAGATTACTACTCCCTCCGATTTCATTTTAATTGACGTTTTGAACAATGACACGGTCTACAAGATACATCTTTGACCTTATTTTTCTATTATAATATATATAATAAATAAATGTATGTTTACTTTTATTATAATATTTTAAAAGACAAATCTATATATGTTGTTATAGTTCCTTTAAACTAAATATTTCTAAAGTTATTGATAGTCTAAGTTATAAAAGTTTGACCTCAACCTTGTCCAAAACGTGAATTAATATGGAACCAGAGGGAGTATTGATTTACTCTTTCTACACTGGCCCTCCTGCTGCCATGTAGGACCTCGCCTTCGTCGCCACAAACTGCCAGCTACGCTCACTGCCTCTATACACAAGCTAGGACGCACCAGCGATGTTCGTTGTTCAACGCTATCCTAAACCTACATCTGCTGGCAACAACACTTTGGGTTGTGTTCTTTTGGAGGGGTTGGAAACCCCTCCCCTCCGCACGGAGCGATAGATTAACACGTAATTAATTAAGTATTAGCTATAAAAATTTTGAAAAATAGATTAATATGATTTTTAAAGCAACTTTTCTATATAAACTTTTTGCAGAACATGTAGTATCATTTAGCCGTTTGAAAAACGTGTATGTGAAAAACGAGAGAGGTGGGTTGGGAACCCATAAGGGAAGAACACAACCTTGGTGAGCCTATGAGTAAGCCATCCTCACCTCTTCTACATAGGCCTATAGGCCACCACCGCCTGACCGCACCAGTACTACCTAGAACCTCCTAACATAATGCCATTGCCTTCCACCAAGTTGGTGGACACGATGTCTAAATGTGTCTTTCAATTAATCCATTGTATGATTCATTGTAGCATTGCACATGTAAAAAATATTTATCAACATATTACCGTGGTGAAAAAAGTTCACTACAAGTTTTGTCCAAATAAAACAAAGTAAATACATTACCAACGCAAACATCATCAAAATACATGCAGTAATAACATTAATATCGGATATAGTCAGTAAGTAGAAGTGAGGAGATTTGGGTTGTGATTTTTTTACAGAGGCCCTAGCGGTGATGGGAAAATGAGTGGTATTTTTTGTACCCAGGGGCACAATGTATTATAACTTCACACTCTTTAGTGCAACTGTGTTTCTATATAGTGGTTGTTCTTGGGGTCAAGTTGTTGCTATAAAGTTTATCCAACACACGAAGACATGAGATTTGCTGGACTCTAGTGCAAGTCCTAAAAACCAAGTTCAGGGAGTGCCAATTAGTTTGATTCTACAACTAACAAGATAGAAAACAATCGTATTAGATTAGAGGGGAAAATCAGCCAACGGGCTGATATGATATTGTGTGCCCAGCCAATACCGACAATATGAAGCTTAACGGCTATTTAACTGATTATGAATTGATTAATTAGGTAAAATAAATAAAATATGTAATCATTGGCTAGAACTAAATGAAATATAATCGACTATAAATCTTTCTTTATTAGAAACAATATTGATAGATCGGATCAAACCGAAATAGTATAAGATTGAAGTTAATAAATATTAATTATATAAATTTATACATGAGCTGATGTCACGCCTCAAATAAATAACTAAGCTATAACTCTGATGAAACATTGGATGAAACCTACCAAACTTAGGAAAATCTAATTAACAGACCAAAATCTAGAAGATTGGACGATTGGTTTTTACAAAGTGATACATATATCGAATCTACCTAAGATGGTGAATTAATCAAAGAAAGAGCCGATATATCAAATAGGCAATATTTGCAATAACTTAAATAGAATATGGGACCTAACCGAGAAAGTTCTAAGTTCTAACCAACCGATACAAGCGAAGTTCACGGAACTTATTTTCATGCCGGAGATTGAAACAATCCAGCCCTAACTCAGAAACTAAGAACTCATCGAGATCGAAAGGTGACTATGCGCCGAAAGTTATATATTGAACTGATGTTCTTTACATGACTCGAGGGCACTTATATTTATACCCTGACCCTAACTGAGTCCGATTCGACTATGATTCGATCGGCTCGGAACTCTATTTTTCTTATACAAAAGAAAACTTACAAGCTGTCGTGTTTACAAAAGCTAAATCAAATGACAAATCTAAAACTAATCAAACTTATCCGATACAATTTCCAACTACAGCAAGCTGAAATTATATGGAGTTAATTCTTCCCTTCGACTTGCTCTGACTAACAACAATTATCAAATTTTACCGTGTCTTCTTTGGAAACTCCGGGATATTATTTCTTGCAGAAAATGAAGTGATTAATTACTGTGGAAATTCTGTGAGATTTCTCAGCTAGTTTCGTATTGAAATTAATTAATGGATTTGACAGGTTGCAGTCAGTAGTAGTCTATTTGCGGTTGTATTTCCATTTATAGCCTGAATTCTGAAAGCATATTCACCAAATCCTACGGATTATTGCTCATCCCATTCATACACAACATAATACTATCTATATGTTTCGTAATATAAGGGATCATATAATATTTTAAGAAGAAAAAATAACTGTGATGCTCCCAATTAAATGAGGAGTACGAGGTAGGTAGGAGTATTGTGAGAAGAAATTTGAAAAAAAAAAAACTGTTAGCGGGGAAAAGTACATTCCTTGGATTTTAGGTTAAAATTTAAATCCTCCGATCTCTTATATTATGAAACCGAGCTAGTACTTAATTTGTAAAAGAAAAAACATGTCGATTGCTTAATCCCGTCCATACCATCCACTGCACGTACGGCACCTTAAACCCCATCCATCCAATTAGAAGCATGAAGTTTATTATGTGGAGAGCATTTCAGTTCTCTTTTGGTTTTAATCTTCCAGTTAGCGTATCTCATATTTTTTATGGGTGGTTTTTGGAGTTGATAAGAAAATGAGTAAACTGATACTTGTTAGAGCTTTTGTCATTTGTTGGGCAATATGGCTGAGTAGGAACGATATGGTTTTGACAAATCACCATCATTTTCCTATATGCAGGTCATTTTCAGAGCAACCCATTGGCTTCGGTTTTGGACATAACTACAAAGGTGTGAAGATGATGAAGAGTTTCTGAAAGTTGCATATCGGAAGTTGGAGATTATGGTTATGCAACTTTTTGCCAATTATGGTTGGAGATTTACAAATAGACTTCAATAATTGTAATTAATCTCCTTATGTTAGGCTGGATGGCTGGATTCTTAATTTTTTGCTCCTTGCGGTGTGTTCTATTCAATTAGATTTACACTATGTTCGTCAAACGCTTCTATGTAATAATTGGTTGTAGCTTTTTTGAATAAAAGCCGGGATATTATATTCCATTATTAAAAAAAATGGCAGCTTCCCCACATTCGCCTAGCTCCAAACTACTCCTGATCGATGGTGCCAAAACTGGATTAGAAGCTTGCAGCTTGATTAACTACGCATAGCAATTAATTAAGCAAGAGGCTGCGGGCCAGGCCTACGTATACGTGCTAGTAGCTCCGACGAACGCTGATCCATCCTCCATCGGTCGATCGCTTCACTCGCACGCCACAGGCCATCCGCGAGGAACTATACAACTGCATGCCCCGCGGGCATAAATGCATGGCCTGAACAACAACCGCCGCTAGGAGGATGGGGCAGCCAATCGCCCAATCGGCTGCACGCGCCGACGAAGGAGAAGAAATGGCAGGACAGGTCAGAATTGTGGTCGATATCGACACTTATCTAGAGTCTAGAAGCCTCGCGTACTCTCTCCGTTAAAAAAAAAAAAAGAGACTAACTATACATTTGTCGATAAATTTTATTGATGTAATTACGCTGCATCTTACATATAACTACAATATAACTTGTTTGTAACTTTTAAAAGTCCCTTCGTAACATGTTATTTTTATTTTTATAAAATGCAGATCGTGTGGGACCGATTCATCTCATATTTACGTGTGCTGTGATTTTTTTTCTTTATTGCTTGCACAAATCTTAGATAAATGTAACGGTTTAAAATTATGTGAAAGTTATATAGAAATTAAATTATAGTTACATACAAGTTATAATATAATTATACTACGATTATACTGTAATTATATCCATCAAATTTTTAGGAGAAAATTTGTTAACAAATATATAGCAAAATTAAAAAAGAATACATAAGACTATGTCTAGATTTATTACTATGATTTTATTTATTTTGGAATAGAGTGTATACGCTGGACACACATACACAAGTCAATTGGCATCTGCACGCATACTCCCTCAGTAAACAAATGAATTTCTTTGGATATCTAGACAGTGTCTAAATTCATCCTAAGATTTAAGTTTTTTTTTTTAAACACAGTGAGTATATGGATCTGTTTGGAGGAGCTTCTAACTGCTGCAGCTTCGCTCAGAATCCGAAGCTCCCCAAACCGTACAACCTTTGGTTCAAATTTTGAGAAGCTGTATTTGTAGAATCCAGAAAATGAACTAAAAGCCAGAAGCTAGTTTTTCCAGATTCTCAGAAATTGGTTACCAACCAATTGCTTCTCAAAATCTTAAGCTCCCACAAACAGGCCATATATATGTGTTTTTTAGAGAATGGTAGCTAGCCGGCCTCTACATCTAACCGGATATATGCAACCATTTAAATTGGGAACTTAGCCTCAACAAACAATCCAATTTAAAATTAGCTTCTACGAAGATTTAAACTCAGGATTTTAGGGTGCTACTCAGTTCAGCACGGCGTTCGTACTGATGAGATGGTGCGCCCGACCGCGCTGAGGGCCGCGCTGGTCGTGAATTCGCCTGAACAATCGGCTAGCTTGGCTTTGGCTGGTCTCGGGGGAGTACCGGTAGTACTGTTCGTTGTTAATCACTGTGATGATACACAAGTTAGAAGAAAGCTAGCTTAGCAATTTAATTTGATTTTGATACATGATGGGAAGATCGATCGACCCTATTGCAACAGTTGATTGACGGAGGTTCCAGCAAGTACGGACGATAGATAATGCTGTGGCATGATGTGCCATATCATCAACCCAT
>CM020182.1:15280610-15291689 GCA_009805545.1 Oryza longistaminata | reverse complement strand
TTTTGCTTGCAACATTTGACCACTCGTCTTATTCAAAAAATTTTGAAATTATTAATTATTTTATTTGTGACTTACTTTATTATCTACAGTACTTTAAGCACAACTTTTCGTTTTCTATATTTGCAAAAAAAAATTGAATAAGACGAGTGGTCAAACGTTGCAAGCAAAAACTGAAAATCCCTTATATTGTGGGACGGAGGGAGTAGTTGAAATAATTTAGGTAGCTGGTCTAGAAGTGCATCCTTTTTTTATTTGGTTATTTTCACACATCTTGAACACATGCTAGGCTACTGTACACCTCGGGGTGCATGCATGTCCTTGTCGATCTTTTAATTTGCATGCTACCCAAATACTGTATTTATGGAAATTTCTCAAAACATTAACAAACATATATGTGGAATCATCTATCGATTCACAAATATACACAACTAACTTCAATCTACAGGCCTGTAAAAAAGACAAATCCTAATTAAACTTGTGTGCGCGCGCCTGTGTGTTTGCGTTTTTTCAGTAAACTTGGTGGGCGCATGTGTGATCTTAGGGTTAGGGGCTGCGTACATCTCCATGGCATTATTATTGATTGGCGAGACAACACAATGGTTCTTGCTATGTCGTTACACTTTTTTTTTTTTGAGAACCATGTCGTTACACTCGTTACTCCTATATCATCAGGTTTCATGTGGGCGGCCGGTGCAGAAGGCTTAAAAAAAGCACGTGTTTACTAGCCACTCTTCGTCTCGTCGGCGCCCTTCACAAAAGCTTATTGTGATCCGTTGTACGACGGGACGAACGAGCCTACAGTGTTTACACTGTTTGAATCTGACTCTGATTTATCAAGAGAACCGTCTCACATGTACTACGTCCGTCCCAAAATAAGTGCAGTTTTGCATTATTCATGTTCAACGTTTGACCGTCCGTCTTATTTGAAAAATTTGTGAAAAAATTAAAAACATTTAGTCACACATAAAGTACTATTCATGTTTTATCATCTAATAGCAATAAAAATACTAATCATAAAAAATTTTCAAATAAGACGGACGGTCAAACGTTGAACATGAATAGTGCAAAACTGCACTTATTTTGGGACGGAGGGAGTACTATACTGCTTCAAGAGTTTTCATTATCACGTAGGAGTAAACAGGATCGTCCTTTCCTACTGTTATCATTTGGAAACAAGAGAAGAAAGTGCTTAGACACGCAGGCGAGTACTTGATGGCGGTGTTTCGACGGTTTCTGTCATGTCGTGGGATTGAAAGATTGGTCATGCCCTCGCGCGTAAGGCGAATACGCGCTAGGGTGAACAAAGATCGGTAGAGCAGGAGTACAGAGTCGGTCTTCATTGGAATTTATTAGTTTGGACGATAAAGGATTTCTACTGTATTTGCCACAAGTAATTTTCGTCATTCCAATATAGAACTACTAAGGTCGCCCCGCTAACACCCCAGCCCTCCTCTCATAATTTTATTTTTTAAAAAATTTGGTGAAAGATGGACCGGTCAGGTACACACTCATAGCATGTCGTAGAGAAGTCGGTAGCATGCATAGCGGAGTAGATAATAACAAAATAGCTACTCTCGATACTAGTTATTGATTTACTCTTTCTACACTGGCCCTCCTGCTGCCACGTAGGACCTCGCCTTCGTCGCCACCAACTGCCAGCTATGCTCACTGTCTCTATACATAAGCTAGGACGCACCAGCGTTGTTCGTTGTTCAACGCCATCCTAAACCTACATCTACTGGCAACAACACTTTGTGAGCCTATGAGCAAGCCATCCTCACCTCTTCTACATAGGCCTATAGGCCACTATCGCCTGACCGCACCAGTACTACCTAGAACCTCCTGCCATAATGCCATTGCTTTCCACCAAGTTGGTGGAGATGATGTCTAAATGTGCATTTCAATTAATCCATTGTATGATTCATTGTAGCATTGCACATGTAAAAAATATTTATCAACATATTGCCGTGGTGAAAAAAGTTCACTTAAAGTTTTGTCCAAATAAAACAAAGTAAATATATTACCAACGTAAACATCATCAAAATGCATGCAGTAAAAAACAATACTATAGGATATAATCAGTAAGTAGAGGTGAGGAGATTTGGGTTGTGATTTTTTTACGGAGGCCCTAGCGGAGATGGGAAAATGAGTGGTATTTTTTTTTGTACCCAGGGGCACAATGTATTATAACTGCACACTCTTTAGTGCAAATATAATAGTTGTTCATGGGGTCAAGTTGTTGCTATAAAATTTATACAACACACGAAGACATGCTGAGATTTGTTGGACGCTTGGCAAATCTTAGGATTCTAGTAGTGATGAGATTTGTTGGACTCTAGTGCAAGTCTTAAAAACCAAGTTAAGGGAGTGCCAATTAGTTTGATCCTACAACTAACAAGATAGAAAACAAATCGTATTAGATTAGAGGGGAAAATCAGCCAACGGGCTGATATGATATTGTGTGCCCGGCCAATGCCGACAAGATGAAGCTTAACGGCTATTTAACTGATTAGGAATTGATTAATTAGGTAAAATAAATAAAATATGCAATCTTTCTTTATTAGAAACAATCTTGATAGATCGGATCAAACCGAGATAGTATAAGATTGAAGTTAATAAAGATTAATTATATACATGAGCTGATGTCACACTTTAAATAGATAACTAAGCTATAACTCTGATGAAACATTAGATGAAACCTACCAAACTTAGGAAAATCTAATTAACAAACCAAAATCAGATTGGACCTAAACAAGCCGATTGGTTTTTACAAAGTGATAGATATATCGAATCTACCTAAGATGGTGAATTAATCAAAGAAAGAGCCGATATATATATATATATCAAATAGGTAACGTTTGCGATAACTTAAATAGAATATGGGACCTAACCAAGAAAGTTCTAACCAACCGATTCAAGCAAAGTTGACGGAACTTACTTTCTTGCCAGAAATTGAAACGATCCAGCCCTAACTCAGAAACTAAGAACCCATCGAGATCGAAAGGTGACGACACGCCGAAAGTTATATATATTGAAATGTTGTTCTTTACATGACTCGAGGGCACTTATATTTATACCCTAACCTAATTGAGTCCGATTCGACTACGATTTGATCTGCTCGGAACTCTACTTGTTATACAAAAGAAAACTTACAAGCTGTCGTGTTTACAAAAGCTAAATCAAAAAACAAATCTAAAACTAATCAAACTTATCCGATACAATTTCCAACTACAGCAAGCTGAAATTATGGAGTTAATTATTCCCTTCGAAGGTGTGTTTAGTTCACGCTAAAATTAGAAGTTTGATTGAAATTGAAACGATGTGACGGAAAAGTTAAAAGTTTGTGTGTGTATGAAAATTTTGATGTGATGGAAAAGTTGAAAGTTTGAAAAAAAAGTTGGGAACTAAACCAGGCCTTGCTCTGACTAACAATAATTGTCAAATTTTACCGTTAACACAAGTAAAATTGACACTCACATCATACATAGTGTCTTCTTTGGAACTCCGGGAAACTATTTCTTGCAGAAAATAAAGTGATTAATTACTGTGAAAATTCTGTGAGATTTCTCAGCTATAATTTCGTATTGAAATTAATTAATGGATTTGACAGGTTGCTAGTCAGTAGTTGTCTATTTGCGGTTGTATTTCCATTTATAGCCTGAATTCTGAAAGCACATTCACCAAATCCTACGGATTGCTCAACCCATTCATATACAACACAATACTATCTATGTTTCATAATATAAGAGATCATATAATATTTTAAGAAGAAAAAATAACTATGATGCTCCCAATTAAATGAGGAGTACAAGTTAGGTGGGAGTATTGTGAGAAGAAATTTGAAAGAAAAATGTTAGCGGGAAAAGTAGTATTACTTCATTCCTTGGATTTTGGGATAAAATTCAAATTCTTCTATCTCTTATATTATGAAACTGAGCTAGTACTTAATTTGTCAAAAAAAAAAAAGTAATGTCGATAGCTGAATCCCGTCCATACCATCCACAACACCTTAACCCCATCCATCCAATTAGAGGCATGAACTTTTAATCACTCGCGCTAGTGACAATAGCCAGGGCAGCTTCCCCACATTCGCCTAGCTCCAAACTACTCCTGATCGATGGTGCCAAAACTGGATTAGAAGCTTGCAGCTTGATTAACTATGCATATAGCAATTAATTAAGCAAGAGGCTGCGGGCCAGGCGTACGTATACGTGCTAGTAGCTCCGACAAACGCTGATCCATCCTCCATCGATCGATCGCTTCACTCGCACGCCAGGCCATCCGCGAAGAACTATACAACTGCATGCCCCGCGGGCATAAATGCATGGCCTGAACAACAACCGCCGCTAGGAGGATGGGGCAGCCAATCGCCCAATCGGCTGCACGCGCCGACGAAGGAGAAGAAATGGACAGGACAGGTCAGAATTGTGGTCGATATCGACACTTATCTAGAGTCTAGAAGCCTCGCGTACTCCTCCGTCCAAAAAGAACGAAACTGCCTATACATTTATCGATAAATTTTCTTGATGTAATTACATTGTATCTACATACAACTACAGTATAACTTGTTTGTAACTTTCAAAAGTTCCTTCGTAACATGTTATTTTTATGAAATGCAGATCGTGGGACCGATTCATCTCGTATGTACGCGTGCTGTGATTTTTTTTCCTTCATTGCTTGCACAAATCTTAAGACAAATGTAACGGTTTAAAATTATGTCAAAGTTATATACAAATTAAATTATAGTTACATACAAGTTATAATGTAATTATACTACGATTATGCTATAATTATATCCATCAAATTTTTAGGAGAAAATTTGTCAACAAATATATAGCAAAATTAAAAAGAATACATAAGACTATATATGTCTAGATTTATTACTATGATTTCATTTATTTTACAATAGAGTGTATACGCTGGACACACATACACACACGTATACAGGTCAATGGCATCTGCACTCATACTCCCTTAGTAAAAAAAAATGAATTTCTTTGGATGAATCTAGACACAATGTCTAAATTCATCCTAAGATTTAAGTTTTCTTTTTTGAAACACAGTGAGTATACGGGTCTGTTTGGAGGAGCTTCTAGCTGCTACAGCTTCGCTCAGAATCCGAAGCTCCCCAAACCGTACAACTTTTGGTTTAGATTCTGAGAAGCTGTAGTTGTAGAATCAAGAAAATAAACTAAAAGTCAGAAGCTAGCTTTTCCAGATTCTCAGAAACTGGTTACTAACCAATTGCTTCTCAAAATCTTAAGCTCCCACAAGCTAGCCACCCTCTACATTCAACCGAATATATGCAACCATTTAAATTAAGAACTTAGCTCCAACAAACAACCCAATTTAAAATTAGCTTCTACGTAGATTTGAACTCCGGATTTTAGTAGCTACTCAGGTCAGCACGGCGTTCGTACTGATGAGATGGTGCGTTCGTACTGATGAGATGGTGCGCCCGACCGCGCTGAGGGCCGCGCTGGTCGTGAATTCGCCTGAACAATCGGCTAGCTTGGCTTTGGCTGGTCTCGGGGGAGTACCAGTAGTACTGTTCGTTGTTAATTACTGTGATGATACACAAGTTAGAAGAAAGCTAGCTTAGCAATTTAATTTGATTTTGATACATGATGGGAAGATCGATCGACCCTATTGCAACAGTTGATTGACGGAAGGTTCCAGCAAGTACGGACGATATATAATGCTGTGGCATGATGTGCCATATCATCAACCCATGTCTGATACAGCATCTCACTGTGTGCTATGGTAAAAACAAAGGATAGACTACTTAAGAGTTAAGAGCATATCGTTGATGTGAGTTCCAATCTCATATATAAAAACAGATGGCTAACACATGATCACCAATTATAATCTAATGTGAAATTTGGTGTAGGCAGTGTCCAGAATTATTTAAAGCCACAAGCACAACTACTTCAGGAAAGTTGATCTCCTCCTTGATGTTGGTGTAGGGCGTAGACGACGAAGGAGAAGGCCACCGGCTCCTCTGCATCGACAACAGTCGTATGTGGATCCTCATGCAATGGACCTAGAAACGGCCAGCGCTTCTCAAGATCGGATATATAAGCATGCCCCGCGGGCATAAATGCATGGCCTGAACAACAACCGCCGCTAGGAGGATGGGGCAGCCAATCGCCCAATCGGCTGCACGCGCCGACGAAGGAGAAGAAATGGCAGGACAGGTCAGAATTGTGGTCGATATCGACACTTATCTAGAGTCTAGAAGCCTCGCGTACTCTCTCCGTTAAAAAAAAAAAAAGAGACTAACTATACATTTGTCGATAAATTTTATTGATGTAATTACGCTGCATCTTACATATAACTACAATATAACTTGTTTGTAACTTTTAAAAGTCCCTTCGTAACATGTTATTTTTATTTTTATAAAATGCAGATCGTGTGGGACCGATTCATCTCATATTTACGTGTGCTGTGATTTTTTTTCTTTATTGCTTGCACAAATCTTAGATAAATGTAACGGTTTAAAATTATGTGAAAGTTATATAGAAATTAAATTATAGTTACATACAAGTTATAATATAATTATACTACGATTATACTGTAATTATATCTGCCAAATTTTTAGGAGAAAATTTGTTAACAAATATATAGCAAAATTAAAAAAGAATACATAAGACTATGTCTAGATTTATTACTATGATTTTATTTATTTTGGAATAGAGTGTATACGCTGGACACACATACACAAGTCAATTGGCATCTGCACGCATACTCCCTCAGTAAACAAATGAATTTCTTTGGATATCTAGACAGTGTCTAAATTCATCCTAAGATTTAAGTTTTTTTTTTTAAACACAGTGAGTATATGGATCTGTTTGGAGGAGCTTCTAACTGCTGCAGCTTCGCTCAGAATCCGAAGCTCCCCAAACCGTACAACCTTTGGTTCAAATTTTGAGAAGCTGTATTTGTAGAATCCAGAAAATGAACTAAAAGCCAGAAGCTAGTTTTTCCAGATTCTCAGAAATTGGTTACCAACCAATTGCTTCTCAAAATCTTAAGCTCCCACAAACAGGCCATATATATGTGTTTTTTAGAGAATGGTAGCTAGCCGGCCTCTACATCTAACCGGATATATGCAACCATTTAAATTGGGAACTTAGCCTCAACAAACAATCCAATTTAAAATTAGCTTCTACGAAGATTTAAACTCAGGATTTTAGGGTGCTACTCAGTTCAGCACGGCGTTCGTACTGATGAGATGGTGCGCCCGACCGCGCTGAGGGCCGCGCTGGTCGTGAATTCGCCTGAACAATCGGCTAGCTTGGCTTTGGCTGGTGGGACATGGAACTGATCTAAATTTGTGACGGTTGTCATGTCGTGATTTTGCAACATGCGTTTATGGGGGACGCTTGATTGTTCCTTAGAATGAGTAGGATGAGCGACCACACAAGGATTTTCAGAGGTCACACGGGAGATTGTTTTGCTTGTATGGGGCCACGTGAGTCTTCTCTCCTTTTATAGGGTATTGGTGGGACATGGAACTGATCTAAATTTGTGACGGTTGTCATGTCGTGATTTTGCAACATGCGTTTATGGGGGACGCTTGATTGTTCCTTAGAATGAGTAGGATGAGCGACCACACAAGGATTTTCAGAGGTCACACGGGAGATTGTTTTGCTTGTATGGGGCCACGTGAGTCTTCTCTCCTTTTATAGGGTATTGGTGGGACATGGAACTGATCTAAATTTGTGACGGTTGTCATGTCGTGATTTTGCAACATGCGTTTATGGGGGACGCTTGATTGTTCCTTAGAATGAGTAGGATGAGCGACCACACAAGGATTTTCAGAGGTCACACGGGAGATTGTTTTGCTTGTATGGGGCCACGTGAGTCTTCTCTCCTTTTATAGGGTATTGGTGGGACATGGAACCGATCTAAATTTGTGACGGTCGTCATGTCGTGATTTTGCAATATGTGTTTATGGGGGACGCTTGACTGTTCCTTAGAACGAGTAGGATGAGCGACCACACAAGGATTTTCAGAGGTCATACGGGAGACTGTTTTGCTTGTATGGGGCCACGTGAGTCTTCTCTCCTTTTATAGGGTATTGGTGGGACATGGAACTGATCTAAATTTGTGACGGTTGTCATGTCGTGATTTTGCAACATGCGTTTATGGGGGACGCTTGATTGTTCCTTAGAATGAGTAGGATGAGCGACCACACAAGGATCCAAAATAGCGGCATGTAAAATTATTATTTTTTTCAATCTATGCCAATGTGTTTTTTTATATGTTTAGGATCTCTACACTTTTTTTTTTTCAAATTTCTCTTCCTCTCTGTATTTGCTCCACCAATTAGGCTAGAACGTGATTTTTTTTCTCAGCTTTAACAAGTGTCTGATGCTAATCAAGGTTACCTCAAAGAAATGGTGCTTCATGACGATGATGTGAATGTGTGTTTTAAGTAATAAGGATTTATTTTTTTTCCACGGAAAAAGTCTAAATACACCCTAAGCTTTGGATGAAAATCCGTCAAAAACGAACTTTGAAACCAGATACCCCCACCCTCCCCCCAAGGTGGTTTTGTGTATGGGTTTTTATCCAATTTGTATATAAGGGTTGTTCAGATTGATACCGTTTCAAACCATATCAATTTTTGATGACGTTGCCAAATACGTGCATCAATTTAATTTCTTACCAAACTCTGATAAATACATAAGAAATCCTGCCAAAATTTGGCGATATTGCCAAATTGAAGGCTTATTTTGGTTACAATCTGAACAGACCCTAAATTAGATGAGTTTGATCACGTGACATACACATTGGACATATGTATTAAAATCTCCACTTAAATTTTTTTAATCTCTTATTAGCTCTCAATACAAACAAGTACCAACATAATAATAGTATAGTATCACTGTATAAGTATAAATTGAGAATTTTACAACTGAGGGTATGCGTATATGTAATATGAGTTATTGAAAATTGTTCGTTTAAGTTTACAAAATATGTAAAATCAACATCCAAAACTGTCTTAGGGGGTAATATGAAAGATTTTGCAAATTTTAGAGGGTTGGATGTCCGGTTCTATAGTTTAGGATGTTAGACGAACTTTCATCCAAAATTTTGGATGGTATTTGGACCTTTTCCTTTTCCCAATTAATAAGAATTGCACTTCATGCATGCATGAGTGCTTATACCAAGTTCAGATGAGAGTGTCCTGGGGTCTTTGCCCATTTGGCCATTTTTACCTGTCCAGGCCTCTACATATGGAGTACTAACACATCGTCAAAGCCATTTTTTAGTCCCACAAACCAAGTTGGTGGTCGATGACAATAATAGTTGTGAGAAGGTTCTAGTACTTACTATTAATGAAGCCGTTTGCCTTGCCAGGGAAAGCTCAAATTTGATGTAAGAGCTAACATATTTGTACTATACATCCCCATTTACACCGGGAAGATTAACAGTGCAAGAAAGAAGAAACTGTTCCTGTCATTGTCACAACATAAATCGATCGTGGTCGAGCGCCAGTGAATGGTTGGGCCGGGGCGATGATCACGTCCCAGACTACGACGTGATCCTCCTCGGTTCTATGAGCCCCTCTTCCTTAAGAAGCAATCAAGCTAGCAATAAGGAGTATATGCAAGCACCGGGGCCTAAACAGATCCTCCATCGGTCGGTCGGTCGACACAACCCCAGGCCAGCAATAACGACGTAGCATAATCATTACGTACAGAATTGCTAGACGTACGACGCAGCTAGCAAGTAGTAGTACTCCCTCTGTCCCAAAAAAAAAGGCAAAACCTGGTTTCCATGCCCAACGTTTGACCGTCCGTCTTATTTAAAAAAAACATGAAAAAAATTAAAAAGACAAGGCACGTATAAAATATTAATCATGTTTTATCATTTAACAACAATAAAAATACGAATTATAAAAAAAATTTCATATAAAACGAACAGTTAAAGTTGGACACGGAAACCCAGGGTTTGTCTTTTTTTGGGACGGAGGGAGTAGCAACGTTGACGATCTCGCGCAACTAGCTAGCATGCATCATCGAGAAGCTGGGAGTACGAGGACCCAGGAGCGTTCGTACGTACCTGCTGCTAGCTGCTTCTGGCAATAGCTACTAGTTTCCGGGATCAGCTATGAGGACCATCCGTTGAACTGCCGACGACCGCGCGATGATCCGATCTGAGAATCATCTGATCATAGGCGAATAATGCAACACGAGACGAGGTCACCCGGTGGACTATTGCCCATGTGCTCGCGCTGCCATGATACGTGCGGTTGGTGGTGTGGCGCCGGTGCGGCCGGGGCCACGGTTGGTGGCGCTCGCCCGCGCGCGCGCGGAGTACAGTACCACCGCTGGTGAGGCCGCGGCCGCGGCAGCTCGCTCAATCGGCGGTATCAAAGGCACACGGTTCGTGACAGCGACGCGTACGTCGTCGTGCACCCAAAAAACCAGACCCACAGATCGCCAAGCGGAGAATCTCACACAGCACCATGAGTAGCTCAGGCGCTCAGCTCTGAGGGCATTAGGCCCTTCACAGTGCGGTGGGTTAGAGCGTTACCTCATTTTCCAGCTAGACCAAATTCTGACGTGGAAGAGAAAAAGCGGTGGGTCCCGTATCTTTGCAAGGTTTTGCACATCCTAGCTAGGATCCGGTTTCCTCACGCCCAAAAGAGCAGCTGTGAGCCTGCGCTCTGGCGGTCCCCTCCCCAATCTTCCCCATTCTTCCCCAATCCGGTTTCCGTTGGTCGTCACCATCCGCGCGATTCGCACGGGCTTGGAGCTCGCCGGCCGCGCTACCGAGTCCAGCCTCCGGAGAGGAAGGGGAGAAGCCAGAGGACGGGAGGAAGAGAAGTGCGACGGCGGTGGCGAGGAGATGTTGTCGGTCACGGTCTAGAAGCGAGGAGGACGAGCACGCCAGGCGTGGGAGGAGAGGAGAGCCGGTGTCGCCGCCGTGGTCGAGTCGTCGTCGTCGACGCCCTCTAGATCCGTGTTGCCGTCGTCGATTCGGTCGATCCGCCGCCGCCTTGGCCTCCTCAATCGCTGCCGCCTGGCCTCCTCGACCGTCGCCGCCTGGCCTCCTCGGCCGCCG
>CM020182.1:15250744-15275718 GCA_009805545.1 Oryza longistaminata | reverse complement strand
CCGCCACTTTCGGGTCCACGCCGCTCCGGATCCAGGCCGTTGCGTCGGCCTCCTCGACCGCCGCCGCTTCGGATCCACGCCGCCGCCTCGGTCTCCTCGACATCCGGGCGGCGTCGGTGTTCGTCGTCAAGGTGGGGGGAAAGGGAGAGGCCGGTGGTGGTGGAGTTCATCACCGATGTGGGGAGAGGCCGAAGGTGGCGGCGTCGCCAGTGGAGCTCGCCGAGGTTGGGTGGGTGGGGAAATACAGAGGGGTTGTGCGGTTGTGCGGGTGCCTGGGTAGCAGGTAGGGTTGAGATTTTGCATTATTTTCTTCACTGAAGTGTTAACTGTAAAATTTATACTTCTTTGTAAATTGGAAAAAATATGAGGCTGAAAGGCTGAAACGAAAATCAAGTCACCATAGGCCATTTGCACCGTGGGGAACCAAATTTTAGGCACGGTGGTTTTTGCCTAGTGACATTTTAGGTCCCTCAAGTGGGTAGCTTGCATGCTACTGGCTTAGCAGTGCACCACAACCGAGAAGCCCAGTCTCCATATAGAAAAAAAAAAAAAAAGGATGAAGCTCCCATCTCCACAGTGCATGCGTAGCTTTGGGTGGCCATGACCAATTTTTTTCCTACACTGGGCCCACCATGAAAAATAGCTTTCCCACATCTGCACAAAATCTCTTTCTCCCGTGCCGCCGCTCCGCTCCAACCTCCTCACCGGTGCGCTTCAGATCAGCGTTGCTGCTTCCTCTCCTCCCGGCGACGCAAATCAATCGATCCGGCTGTGCTTCCTCTCCTCCTCTCGACGACGCAAATCAATCAATCTGGCGCTGCTTCCTCTCCTCCTCCCGACGATTTGCAGGGCGGACAGAGCCAACGAGATCCAGAGGAGGCAAAGATCGGGATGGGTGAAATTGAGGCGGTCGGTGACCTCCCGGTGACACGGTTCGAGGCGGCCGACGAGCTCCAGCGACATGGATCGAGGCGGGACTTGGCCGACAAGCTCCAAAAGGGAGTGCAGATCCGGATAGGTGAGGTTGGGATCGTCGTCACCGTCGTTCGCCGGGTCTTCCTGGTACGCCTGCCGTCTCCTGCTTACCTCCTGGCTCCGCCGCCCACTCCTGGGCTCCTGCTCGAGCTCCCTGCAAAGGGGTCGTGGTGGGAGGGGCGAGGCCACGACCTCCACAACACGGCTGCGTCCGTTCTCCCACACCGCCGCTCGTTCGTCCTGAAGTTGTCAGAGAGTTGCAGAAGAACGTGTGTCCAAAGCAGACTCCGCGGATTTCGTTTGGTCACGCGCGACGCCTAGCTGGCCGCGAATCTCACGTACGAGGGTTGGCCGAACGGCACGTCGGAGCACTGTGAATGCACTGAGAGGATACGTGCTCATCAGGCGGCCGACTGAGGTGGCCTGGACGATCAGATAAGTGGGCCGAGCTGGAAACACGGGGGCTTCATGCCACCGTTGTTAACCCAAAATCTTTCAAACTATCAGAAGACGATTCATTACTAAACAGGGCCCCCAACATAAACTCCGGCAATAAAGCTGCCGTGAAGGCTGGTTTCTGTTTTTCGCGAATGAATTGGTTTTCTGTCTTTCGAACGAATTGGGCCGGGACAGGGCTCAGTTATACAGGTCCCCGTAATATTGCCGGCGACGAGCAGGTCCTCCTCCTGCCTGCTCTGCGTGTTTCGCCGGTGTTGCTGGCTGCTGGCTTCTGCTGATCCGGGTGCTCGTACCTGGCTTGCTTCCCGGCGTTGGTGGCCATGTCGTCTGAAGCGTCGAAGCCCCGTGCGTACGGGTGGTACGGCTTGACGACGTGCCGCTGCTGTCCACGGAAGTGTTGGTGTTGCTGATTCGCCGGAATCTGCCGGCTACCGTAGGATTCCTCCCCGGCGTACTGTACTCCGGTGGACGGCCTACCGGAAGAGTAGCCCTGCTGCTGCTTTGCTGGCTGTCGTTGCCGATTCGGCGCCGAGTAGCCATACTGCAGCTGCCCCTGACCACCTTGATAGCTCTCCGGCTTCCTGTAGCCGTGGTGCCCCTGCCGCCGTTGATCCTGGCCGTTGTTGTACACCTGCTGCCTCTGATCGTGGCCGTTGTTGTACACCGGTTGCCTCTGATCGTGGCCGTTGCTGCTGTACACCTGATGCTTTGATCACGGCCGTTGTTGTTCAGCTGCTGCCGTTGATTCCTGGCCGATCTCTCGGTGTCTTACATAGCTATCTTTATAGATAGATTCTTATCCGAGAGGTTTATGCTTTCAATTCCATACTTAAAATGGTAAGTGGTAAGTGGTGCATTTGCGCACGTAGCTTATCAAGATTTAAACCTATATTTGGCACTAGTATCCACCAATTTTAGCAATATATACACAAGTGTGCCATAAATGGGCATGTGTGTGTCTACGGTTGCAAGGTGTTTGATACCTCCAACATCGTTTCAAGCATACGTAAAGGACATCTATGCATGTGTAAGGGTGATGTACTATTTGTGTTTGTCGAATTACTACTTTATAAAGAAAGTTCATTGTACTCCTCTGGACTATTTTATTGGATCATTTAACCCCTAAAACTATTTATTGGCTCATTTTACACCCTAAACTATTAGTAATACTTAGTAGAATTTATGTTCTTTGATTTTCTTTATACAAATTATATTTTAATCTAAAACTTTGTAGAGCGATAGATGAATCATTATCAAAGGTATAAAATATTTTTAGATTTTTTTATAATATTTGCTTCAAATTTTAAATCTTGATGTTTAAATCAATCTTAGATGTTTCCAACAAAGATAGATAAAAAATTACTAAAAATGTTGAAAGGTAAGCTATATACTACATCCGTTTTTTAATAGATGACGCCGTTGACTTTTTCTCACATGTTTGACTATTCGTCTTATTCAAAAAATTTATGTAATTATAATTTATTTTGTTATGAGTTGTTTTATCACTCATATGTATTTAGTGTGATTATATCGTTATTCCATTTGCATAAAATTTTTGAATAAGACGGAATGCGTCAAAAATGTGAGAAAAATCAATAGTGTCTCATTATGAATTAAAAACGTGGAGAGTATAATGTCATTTATTCACATCATCCAATTTTTGTGCAAAATATGACTTTATATAGCAAGAAACAAAAATAGAGATAAATTAAGGCATAAGATGGATTGTTTTCACATAGTTTTAGGGTGTAAAAATAAGTTTAAAATAGTTAGGTGGTCATTGATTTGGCAAATAGTTTGGGGAGTAAAATGAAACTTTGTTTCTCCTAAAAAAAAATAAATAGTGGCACTGCCAATGCATTGAGTTTGTTTCAACAAGATCGAGTTTGGTTTTTGGGATGAATTTGATGTGGTTGGTTCTATGGAAAGAACATTTCTTATTTTATGAACAAAAATTTTTATTTTTTTAATTGAAAATTGGTTATTCAGTGGTTTCTAGATACCAATCATTTCCTCCAGCAAATTTAAATACTCCATTTCAAACAACAATATGAATTAAACATAAATTATTTTTTGTGGAACAAAATAATTTTAAATTTTTGAAAGAGAGTCGATGAAATAATGGGAAAAACAGTAAAAGAATCTTCTTTTTTTTCGCTTAAATGAGAAATATCGTGAATAACTTTTTATCCTATGGTGATGATTATAGTGAGGTGTGAGGCGAGCAAGTGGCTGTCTGATTAGCTTTAACTAGCAAAATCTGCCAATGTAAGTGAAAGGTATACTGCTAAATGGAGTTGTTATACTTATAAACTAACAAATTTGAGTCCTTGATGTAGGCGAGCAACTAATGCCACTAAAGAATCTAATAATTTTGCCTGAAAATCTTTTGAGCAGGCTTTGAAAAAGTTGGTTCAAACTGAAAGATAAGAATCTACTTGGATAAATAAAATAAAACCTTTTTCAAAAGGGTAAAGGGAGCATAGTAGATACCGGGATGGAACCATCGGAACACAGTACAAGAGACTGGAAGAAACACTGCTACACTGCAAACGAAAACACAAATCATAAGTCCTGGAATTTCCCCCCCCCTAACACGTACTTTGGCCACTTGAAGATGCCATGCATGCAAAGCTTAAAGCACACTTTTTTTCTCGAGCTGGAACTGAGTTTTCAGTTCTGTCCGTCTTTAAGCTTGGATTAAGCCGGCCGTGCGTGCGTTTTACGTGCCACATCAAGCCGCTGGAACCGGAATAATCCGGGTTGCCCCCCCCTGCTTGCCCCGCCCCCGCTTTGCCGCGAGCCACAGAACGCTGGGAAATGTGGCCACTTCTCTTTCCCCGAAAGCTTTCACGTCGAATGTGGAATCCGGCAAAGCCGGCATGATTGGTCGGCGCGACAAAATTAAAAGCGAGCGAGGGCGCAACGAAGGCGAGACGCACTCACCGTGTCCTCTCTCGCCGGCAGCGGCATCGGCATGGCGATCGAGCTCATCGCGTTTCAACGGAGGTCATCGCGATCATGATCACAGCTAGCTTCTCGATCCTTCGGCGACGCGAGGATAATTGACCTAGCAAGGATTGGGAGCAACATTCCGGTGATATTATGGCTTCGGGATACCTTGTTTAGGGTGCTAAATTGGATCTTGGATGGGGGGAAGAATCCTCCGCCTTTTGGGGACAGTTGGCGTCACGAGGGTAAAGGAGGGGAGTCAAGAATATGGAAGAAAACGAGATATGCTACGCTTGCTTGTCTTGAAACGGGACTCCTTTTGTTGTTCATATTCTTTTTTTAAGTAGCTTTCCCTTGTTCTTCCTATAGAGGCAACATACGAGGGGTTAATTGGGTCCATGCCATCGTAAATTATCATATTGAATATATAATTGCATTATCATGTGATGCGTATTGCACGGGCATGTTCATTTTATAACCCATATTTTAATTTCAGAAATATTTAAAATTAAACTTTGGTCATTCCCCTACTTAATATAACACCAGCTTTGATGGCTTCAGTTTTTTTAAAAAAAAACTTTAGTCATTGATTTACAAAATGCTTTCACATCGTGTGAAAGTTCTGTCAAGTAACAGTGGCAGAGCTAGGTTCTTAATCCTGTGAAGTTAAAAATGCATAACTATGAAATTATGTGAGATCAATCCTTTTTTTATGTATTTTTCTCATGCTCAATACAAAAACTTGTGGGCTCAGCTGACCCCACAGTTATAACGTTGCTCCGTCACTATGTCAAGTATCAATCTATTGCTATAAACTTAATGTACTATATATGCTTGTAACTTACTCACTTCATCCTACCCACAGATATAAGAGATTTTGAGTAGATAGGTTACGAATCTAGAGATAAGTTTGTCCAAATTCGTAATATTATGATGTGTCACATTCATCTAAAAATTCTTATATTTTAGGATGGAGGGAGCAACTAATTGCTGGATAAAATGAAATCGAAATACACCTTGGAAGTGAGCTTTTTATTTTCATTTTGTATTGCCAGGTGGCATTGAGCTGACTATCAACATATCGATCGAAATTTCTAGGATGGACAAGAAATAGCTCGAGGCTTAGGCCAACCCAACCTAGTTTGGGTATCACAATGGTGAAAGCCTGCACACCTCTATGGGCATGTAGTTCTACACATACGATTTTTATGTTTTCAAACTATATTTATAGAATTTTTAGATTTTCAAAGTTCAAAAGTTTAACTGAATAAAGTGTATTTAAACTCGAGGGAGTACTGACTTTCTTAGCTTGCTATTTATCAATCGATCGCCTGATTTTTTTTTTCTTCTATCAACTGGTCACCTAAACTTGCACGAGTCATTTACTAAATTTGCACAAGCCATAAACTAAATTTGCAAATGAAGTGCAACTTTACACTTTGATTTGTTATGGATTTTATCGACAAAACTAGATGCATTATTATGCTTGTTTAAGTCATAATTTCTACTTTCATACTTGTAAGATTTTACACCAAAGCTTTTTTTAAGGTTAGAACACTGTTTGTTTCACCACATAAAAAAATATACCCCCTCTTTCATATTATAAGTCGCTTGGACCTTTTTCTTAGTTAAATTTGATTAAGTTTGATCAAGTTCATAGTAAATTTAGCAACATCTAAAATACCAAATTAGTTTTATTAAATCTGCAATTGAATATATTTTTGTAATATATTTGTGTTGCGTTGAAAATATTACTATATTTTTCTATAAACTTGATCAACCTTAAAAAAGTTTGACTAAAATAAAATTCAAAATGACTTATAATATAAAATAGAGGGAGTACATAACTGTGAATGAATGTGAAAGTGAGTTGTTGATTTGGTCGAGTGTAAAGAAAAACAATGCTTGATATATATGAGGGAAAAAAACAGTCGTTTGATAAATAGATAGCCCCAACTTCTTTTAGATTGTTTTTACGAAAAGAGACAATTTGTTTTTAGATTTTAAGAATCGCACAATCGCTCATATTTCCACCCATGTGAGCTAGTTTTCACACTCACCATCTCTATCCAATAATAGTTCAACGCTACTTACAATTTAAGTCAACATCAGTTCCTACACACGTTTGTCAGAAATGGCTGCTAATGAGTGGACTGTGTAGACAACAGTTTGTCTTCCAGACAAGGCCCAAATTACCCTAGGAAAGTTCTTTAAAAAAAAAGAAAGTTATCCTAGGATTATACATCTTAGATTAATCCCTCTGTTAAGCAGTCAAGCTAAACCCGTCATTATTTCGGTTTGATGCTAAGTGCTAACACGGTCAAGTCTCTGACCTCCCGCGGAAGCACACCAACGCTTGACCAACGTACCACACAGCCAATTCATCGAACACCTTGTCTGCCAACACCATGCCGCCGCCGTCTTCCAGCGCGCCTCGGCAGCTGGAGGACGCGGTCATGGCGAGGCTCCGCGCCCTTCAAAGTTCAAACGGGACTCTTGTTGTTATTATTTTTTTTTTAAGTAGCTTTCCCTTGTTCTTCCTATAGAGGCAATATACGAGGGGTTAATTGGGTCCATGCTATCGTAAATTATCATATTGAATATATAATTGCATTATCATGTGATGCGTATTGCACGGACAAATTATTACTCTTTCTGTTCATTTTATAACCCATATTTTAATTTCAGAAATATTTAAAATCAAACTATGATCATTCCCCTACTTAATATAACACCAGGCTTCGGTTTTCAAAAAAAAAACTTTGGTCATTGATTTACAAAATACTTTCCACATCATGTGAAAGTTCTGTCAAGTAACAGTGGCAGAGCTAGGTTCTTAATCCTGTGAAGTTAAAAATGCATAAATATGCAATTGTGTGAGATCAATCCATATAATTTTTCATTGTTTTATGTTTTTTTCACATGCTCAATATGCATTTTGCAAAAACTTGTGGATTCAGCTGACCCCACAGTTATAACGTTGCTCCGTCACTATGTCAAGTATCAATCTATTGCTATAAACTTAATGTACTTACTCACTTCATCCTACTCACGAATATAAGGGATTTTGAGTGGATATGTTATGAATCTGGAGAGGACTTCGTCTAAATTTGTAATATTAGGATGTGTCGCATCCATCTAAAAACTCTTATATTTTGGGATGGATGGAGTAACTAATTGTTGGATAAAATGAAATCGAAATACACCTTGGAAGTGAGATTTTCTTTTTCATTTTCTATTGCCAGGTGGCATTGAGCTGACTATCAACCTATCGATCGAAATTTCTAGGATGGACAGGAAATAGCTCGAGGCTTAGGCCAACCCAACCTAGTTTGGGTATCACGATGGTGAAAGCCTGCACACCTCTATGGCATGTAGTTCTACACATACGTTTTATGTTTTCAAACTATATTTATAGAATTGTTAGATTTTCAAAGTTCAAAAGCTTAACTGAATAAAGTGTATTTAAACTCGAGGGAGTACTAACTTTCTTAGCTTGCTATTTATCAATCGCCTGATTATCAATTGGTCACCTAAACTTGCACGAGTCATTTACTAAATTTGCACAAGCCATAAACTAAATTTGCAAATGAAGTGCAACTTTACACTTTGATTTGTTAAGGATTTTATCGACAAAACTAGATGCATTATTATGCTTGTATAAGTCATAATTTCTACTTTCATACTTATAAGATTTTACACCAAAAAGCTTTTTTTTTAAGGTTAGAACACTGTTTGTTTCACCACATAAAAAAATATACCCCCTTTTTCATATTATAAGTCGCTTTGACCTTTTTCTTAGTTAAATTTGATTAAGTTTGATTAAGTTCATAGTGAATTTAGCAACATCTAAAATACCAAATTAGTTTCATTAAATCTACAATTAAATATATTTTTGTAATATATTTGTGTTGTGTTGAAAATATTACTATATTTTTCTATAAACTTGATCAACCTTAAAAAAGTTTGACTAAAATAAAATTCAAAATGACTTATAATATGAAATAGAGAGACTACATAACTGTGAATGAATGTGAGTTGTTGATTTGGTCGAGTGTAAAGAAAAACAATGCTTGATATATATAAGGGAAAAAAAAAACAGTCGTTTGATAAATAGATAGCCCCAACTTCTTTTAGATTGTTTTTACGAAAAGAGACAAATTGTTTTTAGATTTTAAGAATCGCACAATCGCTCATATTTCCACCCATGTGTGCTAGTTTTCACACTCACCATCTCTATCCAATTATAATTCAACGCTATTTACAATTTAAGTCAACATCAGTTCCTACACACGTTTGTCAGAAATGGCTGCTAATGAGTGGACTATGTAGACAACAGTTTGTCTTCCACACAAGGCCCAAATTACCCTAGGAAAGTTCTTAAAAAAAAAGAAAGTTATCCTAGGATTATACATCTTAGACTAATCCCTCTGTTAAGCAGTCAAGCTAAACCCGTCATTATTTCGGTTTGATGCTAAGTGCTAACACGGTCAAGTCTCTGACCTCCCGCTTTTTTGTGCAAAATATGACTTATATAGCAAGAAACAAAAAATAGAAATACAATTAAGGATAAGATGGATTGTTTTCCATAGTTTAGGGGTGTAAAAATAAGTTAAAAAATAGTTTAGAGGGTCATGTGATTTGGCGAAATAGTTTGGGGAGTAAAATGAAACTTTTTTCCTCTCTAAAAAAAATAAAATAGTGCACTGGCAATGCATTTGAGTTTTAGTTTTCAAACCAAGATCGAGTTTGTTTTGGATGAATTTGATGTGGTTGTTCTATGGAAAGAACATTTCTTATTTATGAAAAAATATTTTATTTTTTATTGAAAAATGGTTTATCAGTTGGTTTCTAGATACCAATCATTTCCTCCAGCAAATTTAAATACTCCATTTCAAGCAACAAATATGAATTAAAACATAAATTATTTTTTTGTGGAACAAAATATATTTTAAATTTTGAAAAGAAGTCGATGAAAATAATGGGAAAAACAGTAAAAGAATCTTCTTTTTTTCGCTAAATGAGAAATATCGTGAATAACTTTTATCCTATGGTGATGATTATAGTGACGGTGTGAGCGAGCAAGTGGCTGTCTTGATTAGTTTAACTAGCAAAATCTGCCAAATGTAAGTGAAAGGTTACTGCTAAATGGAGTTGTTATAACTTATAAACTAACAAAATTTGTCCTTGATTTAGGGCGAGCAACTAATGCCAACTAAAGAATCTCAATAATTTTTGCGCTGAAAATCTTTTGAGCAGGCTTGAAAAAGTTGGTCAAACTTTATGAAAGATAAGAATCTACTTTGGAAAAAAAAAAAACCTTTTTCAAAAGGGATAAAGGGAGGCATAGAGATACCGGGATGGAACCACGGACACAGTACAAGAGACTGGAAGAAACACTGCCACCTGCAAACGGAAAACACAACATCATAAGCCTGAAATTTCCCCCCTCCCTAACACGTACTTTGCCACTTGAAGATGCATGCATGCAAAAGCTAAGCACACTTTTTTCTCGAGCTGGGAACTGAGTTTTCAGTTCTGATCCGTCTTTAAGCTTGGAATTAAGCCGGCGTGCGTGCGTGCGTGCACATCAGCCGCTGGAACCTGGAATAATCCGGGTGCCCCCCCTGTGCCCCGCCCCCGCTTTGCCGCGAGCCACAAGAACGCTGGAAATGTGGCCACTTCTTTTCCCCGAAAGCTTTCACGACGATGTGGAATCCGGCAAAGCCGGCATGATTGGTCGGCGCGACAAAATTAAAAGCGAGCGAGGGCGCAACGAAGGCGAGACGCACTCACCGTGTCCTCTCTCGCCGGCAGCGGCATCGGCATGGCGATCGAGCTCATCGCGTTTCAACGGAGGTCATCGCGATCATGATCACAGCTAGCTTCTCGATCCTTCGGCGACGCGAGGATAATTGACCTAGCTAGGCTTGGGAGCAACATTCCGGTGATATTATGGCTTCGGGATACCTTGTTTAGGGTGCTAAATTGGATCTTGGATGGGGGGAAGAATCCTCCGCCTTTTGGGGACAGTTGGCGTCACGAGGGTAAAGGAGGGGAGTCAAGAATATGGAAGAAAACGAGATATGCTACGCTTGCTTGTCTTGAAACGGGACTCCTTTTGTTGTTCATATTCTTTTTTTAAGTAGCTTTCCCTTGTTCTTCCTATAGAGGCAACATACGAGGGGTTAATTGGGTCCATGCCATCGTAAATTATCATATTGAATATATAATTGCATTATCATGTGATGCGTATTGCACGGGCATGTTCATTTTATAACCCATATTTTAATTTCAGAAATATTTAAAATCAAACTATGATCATTCCCCTACTTAATATAACACCAGGCTTCGGTTTTCAAAAAAAAAACTTTGGTCATTGATTTACAAAATACTTTCCACATCATGTGAAAGTTCTGTCAAGTAACAGTGGCAGAGCTAGGTTCTTAATCCTGTGAAGTTAAAAATGCATAACTATGAAATTATGTGAGATCAATCCTTTTTTTATGTATTTTTCTCATGCTCAATACAAAAACTTGTGGGCTCAGCTGACCCCACAGTTATAACGTTGCTCCGTCACTATGTCAAGTATCAATCTATTGCTATAAACTTAATGTACTTACTCACTTCATCCTACTCACGAATATAAGGGATTTTGAGTGGATATGTTATGAATCTGGAGAGGACTTCGTCTAAATTTGTAATATTAGGATGTGTCGCATCCATCTAAAAACTCTTATATTTTGGGATGGATGGAGTAACTAATTGTTGGATAAAATGAAATCGAAATACACCTTGGAAGTGAGATTTTCTTTTTCATTTTCTATTGCCAGGTGGCATTGAGCTGACTATCAACCTATCGATCGAAATTTCTAGGATGGACAGGAAATAGCTCGAGGCTTAGGCCAACCCAACCTAGTTTGGGTATCACGATGGTGAAAGCCTGCACACCTCTATGGCATGTAGTTCTACACATACGTTTTATGTTTTCAAACTATATTTATAGAATTGTTAGATTTTCAAAGTTCAAAAGCTTAACTGAATAAAGTGTATTTAAACTCGAGGGAGTACTAACTTTCTTAGCTTGCTATTTATCAATCGCCTGATTATCAATTGGTCACCTAAACTTGCACGAGTCATTTACTAAATTTGCACAAGCCATAAACTAAATTTGCAAATGAAGTGCAACTTTACACTTTGATTTGTTAAGGATTTTATCGACAAAACTAGATGCATTATTATGCTTGTATAAGTCATAATTTCTACTTTCATACTTATAAGATTTTACACCAAAAAGCTTTTTTTTTAAGGTTAGAACACTGTTTGTTTCACCACATAAAAAAATATACCCCCTTTTTCATATTATAAGTCGCTTTGACCTTTTTCTTAGTTAAATTTGATTAAGTTTGATTAAGTTCATAGTGAATTTAGCAACATCTAAAATACCAAATTAGTTTCATTAAATCTACAATTAAATATATTTTTGTAATATATTTGTGTTGTGTTGAAAATATTACTATATTTTTCTATAAACTTGATCAACCTTAAAAAAGTTTGACTAAAATAAAATTCAAAATGACTTATAATATGAAATAGAGAGACTACATAACTGTGAATGAATGTGAGTTGTTGATTTGGTCGAGTGTAAAGAAAAACAATGCTTGATATATATAAGGGAAAAAAAAAACAGTCGTTTGATAAATAGATAGCCCCAACTTCTTTTAGATTGTTTTTACGAAAAGAGACAAATTGTTTTTAGATTTTAAGAATCGCACAATCGCTCATATTTCCACCCATGTGAGCTAGTTTTCACACTCACCATCTCTATCCAATAATAGTTCAACGCTACTTACAATTTAAGTCAACATCAGTTCCTACACACGTTTGTCAGAAATGGCTGCTAATGAGTGGACTGTGTAGACAACAGTTTGTCTTCCAGACAAGGCCCAAATTACCCTAGGAAAGTTCTTAAAAAAAAAGAAAGTTATCCTAGGATTATACATCTTAGACTAATCCCTCTGTTAAGCAGTCAAGCTAAACCCGTCATTATTTCGGTTTGATGCTAAGTGCTAACACGGTCAAGTCTCTGACCTCCCGCGGAAGCACACCAACGCTTGACCAACGTACCACACAGCCAATTCATCGAACACCTTGTCTGCCAACACCATGCCGCCGCCGCCGCCGCCGCCGTCTTCCAGCGCGCCTCGGCAGCTGGAGGACGCGGTCATGGCGAGGCTCCGCGCCTGCGTGACGTTCCGGGACGTCCTCCGCGTCCACGGGCACGTCGTGCGGCTCCGCCTCTCGCAAAGCAGCTACCTCGCCACCCAGATCGTCCACCTCTGCAACGCCCACCGCCGCGTCGCCCACGCCGCGCGGGTGTTCGCCCAGGTGCGCGACCCAAACCTCCACCTCCACAACGCCATGATCAAGGCGTACGCCCAGAACCACCAGCATCGCGACGCCGTCGCGGTCTACATCCGCATGCTCAGGTGCCCCACGTCCCCTCCGGATGGTCACGCCGGCGGCGACCGGTTCACGTACCCGTTCCTGCTCAAGGCCTGTGGCGGAACGGCGGCGCTTGGGCTGGGAAAGCAGGTGCACACGCACGTGGTGAGATCCGGGTGCGACTCCAGTGCCATCGTTCAGAACTCCCTGATCGAGATGTACACGCGAGCCGGCGACCTGGCGCTCGCGCACAAGGTGTTCGATGAAATGCGGGAAAGGGACGTGGTTTCCTGGAACATGCTTATATCGGCACACGCGCGGCTGGGCCAGATGAGGAAAGCAACAGCATTGTTCAACTCCATGCCTGACAAGACAATTGTTACATGGACGGCGATGGTTTCTGGGTACACGACGGTCGGGGACTACCCGGGCGCCGTCGACGCGTTCAGGTCGATGCAAACGGAAGGCTTCGAGCCGGACGACGTGAGCATCGTCGCGGTGTTGCCGGCATGTGCCCAGCTGGGAGCTCTGGAGCTTGGCAGATGGATATACGCCTACTGCAAAAGGCACGGCATGCTGACAAGTACACACATCTGCAATGCGCTAATGGAGATGTACGCCAAGTGCGGGTGCATCGACCAAGCGCTGCAGCTGTTCGACGGCATGGCCGACAAGGACGTCATCTCGTGGAGCACGGTGATCGGCGGCCTCGCGGCGCACGGGAGAGCGCACGAGGCCGTCCGGCTGTTCACCGAGATGGAGAAGGAAGGAAAGGTGAGGGGAGGGCGGAGGCGGCGACCGCGCAGGGGAGGGCGCGCGGTGGAGGCTGGAGGAGGAGGCGGCGCTATGGCCTGTGGGAGTGCGGCAGTGGTGGTAGGGTTGTATCACTTCTAGGGTTTGTTTTAGTGGGCATACTGGGCTTCCTAGGCCTATTGGGCCAAAATTTCAATCATTTCGGTTAACCGAGCCCAATAACCGAAATGACCGAAATAAATTCGGTCTTTTGAGGGCTGGGACTGAACAGATAACCGAATTTCTCGGTCTCGATCTCGGTCTTTTCGGTTCGGTCTAAATATGCCCATGCCTACTTATAGCGCATCGCTCTCAATCATTCGGTTTGCGAACAGCAAATAGCATCTGCAAATTTTCCTTCGACGTAATAGGCAGCCGCTCCGCCTCCGTTAGAACTTAAGAAAATTAAAAACTGATTGGTAGTCAACTTTTTAGAATCTAAACAAACTGAAAAAAAAAATCTAATTCTAGTTTCTAATTTATTTTCTAAATTTTGTAACTACAGTTTCTCAAAATACGGATGAGAAGTTAAAATGTTTTGAGGAGTTTTTATTTTGGGAGAACTTACAACTGTCGAAAGCTCCCCAAAGGCTTTAGTAGGTCTGTTGAGAATTACTATACGAGTAAGTATTTTCATCTTTTATGGGATTAAATATCTCATCGTTTTTCGATGCTATTTAAATAGCTATTAAGATGTTTTTTTAAAAAATAATGCGATAGATAATATGATATATATCACTCGACAAACAAACATATGCAAGTCTAATTTAACTTATATAAGTAGGAACAAACTGTTCACATGTTTATTTTTTTCATACTTGTATATATCGAATTTGAATTTTATATTTGTGGAGCGATATATATGTCACATATTAATATATCTTATCAAAGTTTTAATGCTTGTTTGTAATGTTATGTATAAAATGAGATGATGTCCCCCTCAATGAACAAAAGTCCACCTCCAAAATGCACTTGTAACTTTTGTGCTCCGAGTTAAACCTTGAACATATAGTTGCATGCGCATGCCAACTTCCTTTTCCAGCTTTTATCGACCAATATAAAATGCTAGTCGACTACGAGATATGCATAAGGAAGAAATATTTTTTTTGTATAACGTTATGCATGGTACGTTCATGGCTATAGTTTTTGGTGCGCTCTTTGCTGTTCCGCAACGCCGCCGAAGGAGATGCTGGTGTGTCAGTACTCGAGTGGTTAGTGGGCAACCTCGTCATGCTGGCCAACGTGTACGCCGCGGCGAGGCGGTGGAGCGACGTGGCGAGCACGAGGAAGGCGATACGGAGCAGGAGCATGAGGAAGACGCCGGGGTGCAGCCTGATCGAGGTGGGCAACGTGGTGAGGGAGTTCGTCGCCGGAGAGGGTCTGAGCTCTGAACTTGGAGGCCTTGCTGGCGTTTTGGACATCTTGGCCTCTCACCTTGCAGACGACGACGAGGATATAGATTTCACTGACTCGGATTGTACGGTTTATGCAAAACTGACAAACGATTGAAATGAGAGGGGGGAAAATAAGCAGGTTATTTTCAGATGAGCAGTTTGGTTCTTTCAAGTTCTCTGACAAAAGGGGCGGACTCTCAAGCACTTCGAGGAAAACGTAAAAATAGCGGCCCTTTACAATTGGAGGCCTGATATTGTGCAGGCCGGATACAACAGCCTGCATTGTTCACTCTATATGGGCCCACTAATATATAAGTAGAGTTTTCTCTCTCAGTTTTATATTATCAACACAACATCATCAAGTTGTATCTAATTAAGGTCCTGTTTATTAGAGCTTATGAGCCAACTTATAGCAAAATTCCTGAGTCCAAATAAGCAGGTGGTTTTTTCGTTGGGCTTTTTTAAAGTCATAAATCACTCTCACACCGTTAATCCGAAAGTTAGGTTTGAATAGCTTTTCTTTGGCTGTTGAATGCGCTCCTCGACGCATGGTTTATCTTATCGTTTGGGCCGGAGTTACGGCCACCTCGCGGTAGCGCGATAACCACAATAATCGTCTAAAATCGCACAAAAATCACATCCAAAAATTCGAATTCAAAACTCGGCGGTTTCACGGTTACCGCACGGTTTACCGCGATATTCGCACGGTTATCGCGGGTTGTGTAGCTGAAATCATGTAAATGGAAAATAAATAGGGAAAAATAAAAAATACAGTTGAATATGTGTAGAAAACTAGAAATTGAGAATAATTGAAAGAATATGTAGGATACTTAAGTCCCAATATTGTATTCCTTTTTCCAGTTTGTAAATTATTTTCGGTTTTGCCCTCAAATTTGAATTTAGCTTACTCTATTTCAAAAAATTTCTTCACCATTGGCAAGTACAAATCAAGAACTACATCCATGATTTTGTTAAAAAAAATTCTGGAATTTTGAATTTGGTCAAAATTCATCCAAACTATATCGCCGGTTTCCCTTACCGTACCCCCACGGTAAGCGCAATAAACGCGATTATCGCTCGACGGTGCACGGCGTCGATTTCCAGGTGCACCAACCTTTTCTTCTTCCCCTCTTTTCCCCTTCCGGACCGTCTTTTTTCATCAAAGCCACTATTTTCTCTCCAGACTTGCCCAATACGTGGCTCTGAGCAGTGGCGTCCGGCTGTTCGCCGAGATGGAGAAGGAAGGAAAGGTGAGGCCTAATGTCATCACCTTCGTCGGGCTCTTGTCAGCCTGCTCCCACGCCGGGCTCGTCGACGAAGGGCTGAGCCACTTCGACCGGATGAACGACGTCTACGGCGTCGAGCCCAGCGTCGAGCACTACGGCTGCGTCGTCGACCTCCTCGGCCGGTCGGGACAAATCCGGCGCGCGCTGGACTTGGTGCGCGACATGCCGGTGCCCGCCGACGCGAAGGTCTGGGGCTCGTTGCTCAGCGCGTGCCGGAGCCACGGCGACGTCGACACGGCCGTGCTGGCCGCCGAGAGGCTGGTCGAGCTGGAGCCGGACGACGTGGGCAACCTCGTCATGCTGGCCAACGTGTACGCCGCGGCGAGGCGGTGGAGCGACGTGGCGAGCACGAGGAAGGCGATACGGAGCAGGAGCATGAGGAAGACGCCGGGGTGCAGCCTGATCGAGGTGGGCAACGTGGTGAGGGAGTTCGTCGCCGGAGAGGATCGTAGCTCTGAACTTGGAGGCCTTGCTGGCGTTTTGGACATCTTGGCCTCTCACCTTGCAGACGACGAGGAGGATATAGATTTCGCTGATTCGGATTGTACGGTTTATGCAAATCTGACAAACGATTGATGACAAATTGGCAATCACATATATGAAATGAGAGGGGGAAAAATGAGCAGGTTATTTT
The DNA here is from genome assembly GCA_009805545.1 of Oryza longistaminata. Classification (NCBI taxonomy): domain Eukaryota; kingdom Viridiplantae; phylum Streptophyta; class Magnoliopsida; order Poales; family Poaceae; genus Oryza; species Oryza longistaminata. Next base: position 15,258,781 of record CM020182.1, on the reverse strand, counting down.
CAGATGAGCAGTTTGGTTCTTTCAAGTTCTCTGACAAAAGGGGCGGATTCTGAAGCACTTTGAGAAAGACGAAAAAATAGCGGCCCTTTACAATTGGAGGCCGGATATTGTGCAGGCCGGATACATACAGACTGCACTGTTCACTATATATGGGCCCACTAATATATAAGTAGAGTTTTCCCTCTCAGTTTTATATTAATCAACACAACATCATCAAGTTGTATCAAACTTCATCCCTTTAATTAAGGTCCTGTTTATTAGAGCTTATGAGCCAACTTATAGCAAAAGGCCTAAGTCCAAATAAGCAGTCGCTCCGCCTCCGTTAGAACATAAACCAAAAAACCTGATTGGTAGTCAATTTATGAGAATCTGAATAAACTAAAATTTTTTTCTAATTTCTAGTTTCTAATTTTATAACTACAGTTTCTCAAAATATCGATGAAAAGTTAAAATGTTTTGAGGAGTTTTTATTTTGGGGGAACTTACAACTATCAGAAGCGCCCCGAAGGCTTTAGTAGGTCTGTTGAGAATTACTATACGAGAAAGTATTTTCATCTTTTAAGGGATTAAATATCTCCTCGTTTTTTGATGCTATTTAAATAGCTATTAAGATGCTTTTGTATAAGAAATAATGCGATAGATAATATGATTATATCGCTCGACAAACATATGCAAGTCTAATTTGACTTATATAAGTAGGAACAAACTATTCACAGGTTTGTTATTTTTTTCATACTTGTATATATCGAATTTGAATTTCATATTTGTGGAGCGATATACATGTCACATATTGATATATCTCATCAAAGTTTTAATGCTTTTTTGAAATGTTATGCATAAAGCGAGATGATGTTCCCCTCAATGAACAAAAGTCCACCTCCGAAATGCACTTGTAACTTTTGTAAGGGCGGTACAGAACATGCCAGAAGGAATGCATGCATGTTTGTGCTCCGAGTTGAACCTTGAACATATAGTTGCATGCGCATGTCAACTTCCTTTTCCAGCTTTTATCGACCAATATAAAATGCTAGTCGACTGCGAGATATGCATAAGGAAGAATTTTTTTTTTTTTTTTGTATAACCTTATGCATGGTACGTTCATGGCTATAGTTTTTGGTGCGCTCTTTGCTGTTCCGCAACGCCGCCGAAGGAGATGCTGGTGTGTCAGTACTCGAGTGGTTAACTGGTTACTGGAAACAATCTGATCTTGGCATGATAATCTTACATGGCAGAGCCACATGGAATTTGGACGATACAACCTTGTGCTGTTTAGCTAGGCGCTGGATTAATTCGGTGCAGTCTACTATATGTCTGTACATAGATAGCCCGGGCCATTCTGTACCGAGAAGCCCAAACAAGAACAAAATATTGTTTTGGAGAAAAAAATATTTATGTATTTTAATCCAAAACAATACAGTACTTAGATTAGTGATTTGAAATAGATTATATAAAAGAAATTAATCCATCCGTACTCCATTGATGCCCACAATATCTAGCCCAAAGAAGCGGCCCATTTCAGCCCATTGAACGAGCAGAACCGCGTCGCTGGAGGGATTCAGGCTGCTCAGCGGAGAGCTCCAGGTACAGACAAGTCGGACTCCTACGTGGAGCCAAGTGGCTCCTCCGAACCACTCACACGTTGACAAGTCACCGACTACCTGGCCGCCTCACTGCCACGTGGAGCCGTCCCGTGAGCCTACGAGTCGCAGTTAGTGGAGGCTCAACTACTGAGCCCAAATTGCTGGCTCCTGATGGGACCGATTAGGTGCGCATCGCGACGCTGATTGATCCCCTTTGCAGAGTTACGTCCTTGTTAAGCACATCGGAATATGGGGAGATAAATTGCGGGTTAAGATTTGGCCATAAAAAACGCTAGATTAAGCACACTCCACTTTATGGATATGCTCGCTGTGTTTGTCATTGGTGTGATTGTGTATAGTGGCGAGCATCCGTTTGACATTTCTTGTCTTCATCAGTTTTGTTAAATCGATTGGTGGGTGTATTGTTCATGTGTTCAGCTGATGACACTGACACCAGATGTTTCTTCTCTCTTTCAAGATACTTTTTTTTTTTTTGGGCATCAGCAGTTGGAGAGCAAAACATATGACGGGTTTGTTATTGTGCTAGTGCTAAGGTCAATTGAGTAGCTGGCGTTGCAGGAGATAGCATGATTGCATTAATTTGGTCCATTAGTCGCAACTGCCATGCATGATTCTGCACCTTGAGTCCTTGACGGCTTGATGTGCGTCTCTGTCCATCTATTCACTATTCTCCTTTTTATGCCCCCTTGACGACGTGCATCTTATCTTACCCCCAGGCCAGCATAACCCACACCAGCATTAGGATCATTTTTAATCGGCCGACTAAACAAGATTACAAAGACAGCGACCTCCAAATATCTCTGACTAATTTATTCCCAGCAACATTCCATTCCGTTAACTTGCACTCCTGTCACGTTCTATATATGCCTCTGCATGCTTTACCGCCCACGGTACAAAGTAGCTAGTTCACTCTTAGGTCTTAGCTCCGACGTGATCGCTAATTAAGCTTGCTTCGTCGTCGCTCGCTCATGGACGCGCCGCGGCTGCACCACTCCGCCAGGGGGCTCCTCCTCGTGGCGCCAGCGGCGGTGCCACCAGGAGTCGCCGGCGCTCTGCCGGCCGCCGAGAATGGCCGCGGCGGCGGTCCCCTCGCCGTGTCGTCATTCAACACCAACACCATCGTCCTGCTCGCGCTCCTCGTCTGTGGCCTCGTCGCCGCCCGGCTCGTTCGCCGCCGTCGCGCTCCACGTCGTCCTCCAGTGCGCGCTCCGCGTCACGCGGCGCGCGTGCTACGGCGCGGAGACCGCCGCTGCAGGAGGAGAAGAGGAGAAGGAGGCCGCGCGAGGCGGGGTGGCGGGGCGCGAGGAGGAGGCGGGGGCAGGAAGCGGCGCCGCCGCTGTCGAAGACGATCCGCGGCGTGGCGTACACGGAGGGGCTCGAGCTGCCGGGTCGTCGCGGTCGGAGTGCGCGATATGCCTCGCCGAGTTCGCGCGCGGGGAGCACGTGCGCGTGCTGCGCGGGCTGCAACCACGGCTTCCACGACCGCTGCATTGACGGTGGCTCGCGGCGCGGCCGACGTGCCCCACGTGCAGGCAGACACCGTTCGCCGCCGCCGCCGAGCCGTCGCGCCGCCGGACCCTGCACCGGCGGCCGTGCAGGTGGTGCGAGTCATAGTACTCACTAGTCAATAGCTGGTACCCATGGTGGCATACTGGCATGAGCTGCTTAGACGTGGTCGATGCCCTCGTGTGCAGCGGCCGCGCCACTGTGTCCACAGCTAGTATACCAGTGTGTGTGTCGCCGACTTGGCGAGTTGGCGTGTGTCGCCGAATCGGCAAACGTTCGAAGCCGTTACACTTGGTAAAGTGGCGATGGATGTGTAGGGGTGTCAAGTGTCGGGCCTATGCATATTGCACGCAGGAGCAGGACACGATGGTACGAAGCCGAATCGAGGCGAAACGGAGTAATCTGCCCTGCGGGTTCTCTGTGGACTGTCAGCCTTTGACGCCGCTGTGAGTCTGTGACAAGCACTTTTTTTTTTTTTTGAGAAAAACAGATCATGTCCTGTGAGATGGTGACAAAGCACAAGTGTTACACATTTTTCCCTTTGTATATGTGAATGTAAATTTTGCATTGTGAATGCTATCTCAGTCTGTTTTCTGGGTCCTAGTTGTACATACGTGAGTTGTCACCCGTTTACGGGACCATACAGAACTTAGTACTACAGTATTAGTATTTTTACATATCTGCGTGTACACAAAACATATGTTTCGCCAAATAAATGCTTCATATTATACAGCATATATTGTGCCATCCATGTTGAAGACTTATTTCAAGCGAAGAAAGCTGGAACCTCGCTAAAATTGAAAAGGAAACCGAGTTCATAAGCAAAGCCCATCTACCAACCGAGTTCATGACTGTATGATCGAATCTGGGCCGTGCACTGTGGGCCTGTAAACCTGCGGAGCCCGTAGTGCAAACGGTACAGGCAGAACGATTGGAAGAAGTCCACGTTGACATCCTTTAATATAAGTCTAATCTAGTTCTTATTTTTAACCGCATACCTGATATATCCGACCCTTCAACTATGAAAACCGTGTAATTTGACTCTGTTGATTATTTAGGGGGTGATTTTCGCTGACTTGTTGACTTGGTCCAACCGGCTAGCATTTTCCTACACTATAACACGAGCTCCGGTGGGACGGCAGTCAGCGGTGGATCAACGACATCCAACGGCGAGGAGCGTTCTTCCCCTACATCACCACATGGGCTCAAGCCAGGAGTGTAGTCAGTGGGAGCGGCGATGCGACGAGGAGCAATGACGAGTAGCCAACCATCGTAGTCCGCAGGCTCCTCTATCGCTGCTAAAGTTGTTGCTTCTTTGCTAGACATATCTCCAAGCCACCGCCGTCTGGTTCTCTTGCCCTGCTGCCACTCACGTAGCCTCTCCCCTTTGTGTTGATGAACAAGTAGACCTCTTCATTCGAGCCAGGGAGTTGTTAACAGTGAAATTGGTAATCGGCAAAGACGTCATCGCTTAGAGTCATTATCGGCTGCAGCGTCTCGGAATCAGCCGATGGGAGCTATCAAGTCGCCAATAGTCGGATTCCTGCTATATTCGGTTAAGGAAATCAATCTATTAAAGGAAGGTTATTCATAAGTGACCGAGTTTAAAGAGGATCGGCATGGCATTTATCTATTAATTAGGAATAGTTTGTTAGTTTCCTTTATCTTTAGGAAAGTGTGTTTACTGTCCGATAAGGACTTATATCTTTTTTCTTTATCTTTTAGTTTCTTTCTTGTTCTACAAGAATAGTATCTACTCATGGGTATAAATATGTACACCGGGATCATTGTGATCTATCTCCACAGATCAATACAATTCGGCGCATCGCCACCTTTTACCTTTTCTACTTTATTTAATCATCCGGCAGGACTTGGCACCTGACGCGGGCTGCATCGGTGTTCGATCTCCGGCTAAGGGATAAGTCCAATGATCCGTCGGCCCCGGGCAATTGTATCGTTTACGTCGGCGTCGTTCAAGGCTGCATCAGTACATTCGACCTCTTGGATTGCTCTGGTTTGGATGATATATTTGCCTACCTATTTTATCATATGTCTCTGTTAATCTAGTCTTAGCATATCAATTTAGCTCTATCGGCTGCTTCTCGCTTTAGGGTTTCTGCCGGTATCGGCTAAATCGCGTTGCTAGATTAGATTAGCTTAGACATCTACCACCCTGAAAATCAGTCAACGGCTTGATTGTCTAGATATTGTGTTTCTTTTCATACTTAGGCTGCATCAGTTAAGTTTGATCTACTAAGTCGTGCTTAGAACCATAATCTCTAGCCTGCTTCTTGACTGCCAATAAGGGTTTCATCGGGGTTTCAGCCGGTGAGTTATCTGGATGTTGCATCGGCCCATAAGGATTACATATACATATAAGTTGGATTTAGCCGATGACAACAAAGGTTTCATTGTTAATCTAATCTTGTGGATTTCATGACATCGGACCTCCAGCCGATGTGTGCTTTAACCTTCGGATCGATGCTTTTTATCATATCAATACTAGCCGATTGGTTTATACTGTATTATATTGTTATTGTATTACATTGTCATCAGTCGATTGCCTTTATATCATTATCTACATTTGACATATAATCGATTGTTTTAAACCCTATCGCTATCGGCTGGAACTACTCCATCGGCTTGTCAGCCGATCGGCTGTTTATCTACTATTTACATATCTTGTCAGTTGTAGGATCAAACTGACTGGCAACGCCCGCATCTCATCATATTTGGACCTGCACTGGAGCTAAGCAGATCTCCCAGGCCGATGTGTTCGATTTTTCGTCACAGGAGTGTCCTTCCTAAGCGCATCTGGGACACAAAGGGGCGGTCGACAAAAAGGCGAGGGTAGGAGGGAGAGGACGATGGCGTAGACGCGGAGTCATGGGAGAAGTTGTGTAGATGAGCGTATGGAGAAAGGCGAAATGGTGAGGTGCGGGGGTCGGGAGACGTAGAAGGAGGAGCGCAAGGCTGTGTGGCCGGGCTAGAGGGCAGTGGTGATGGTGTAGCTGGAGACGGGAGTGATGTAGCCAGGTTGACCGAGGGCGAGTGGCACAGTCACCTTGTGGTGGACAAGGTGTGGATGGAGGTTCACAAGCCCAGCGGCATGCTGCCTCATCACTGGATTCTCGTCATGTTGCCGTCAATTTCATCCCGCCTTGCGCCCTCTTCCTCCTTGCGCCCGTTTTGAGGAGAAGGGTGGCGTCGGTAGCGTCAAGTCAAACTGGATTGTCCCACGCCTCCCACTGGCTAAGGAAGGAAGGGCTGAAGGGGAAGAGAGAAAAGGAAGAAGGGAATGAAAGAGATGATGAAATGTGAGCCTCGCATGCCGATTCAGTCAATTGGACCATGTTAACGAGCCTCATAAATAAGGGAAAATTGGAACTATGCCATTATAATATTTGCAAAATTTGAGATATGCCATCATGACCCACATGTCATTGACTCATTGGGTCCTACATGTCATTGAGATACCGATGGCATATCTCAAACTTTACAAAATTATAATGGCATGGCTCCAAATTACCCCATAAATAAACCCTAAAAAACAACCAAGGAAGTTAAATTACAATAGTTTTGATAGTTGAAGGGTCGAGACATTTGATTGAGGTTGAAAGATTCGAGTCATATCCACTAATCTAAAGCCGGCGGTTTGCCGACGTGAGCACCTCCGTCCTTCCGCACCGAGCACTGGCACCATCGCCACCACAGCCGCCGGCAACAGCCTCAACTCCTCTTGCGGCGTGCGCTGCAACCCATCTCCTTTGCACCGCCCAGCTCCCTCCGCGGAGAGCTCCGCCACCGTTGCCGCGACGCTCAAGGGCCTCCCTGAAGTGTCGCCTTGTGCTTCCGCCTTTTGGCGGCATGCTCCTGCGCCTTCTTCCCGACACGCTCCGCCACCTCCTTCGCCGCCCGCCGGCTTCCCTTCGGCCTCCTCCCGCCGCCTAGCCTCCTGCCGTCCAATACCTCCGCTGCGTGTTGCTCACGTTCCTCAATCTGCCTCGTCAGCTCCCCACGGCTCGTCATGCGCCGACCTCATGTGCTCGTGCCGCGACGATGACAGCGCGAGCTCCTCTGCCGCGACCACGGCACGCCGCTCCCGTCACGTTGTGCACTGGAAAGAGATGGGGAAGAGAAGGAAAAGGGAAGAAGGAGCGACGGCTGTGGTGGCATTGGCACCGGTGCTCGCACGATTGAAGGCGCTGGTGGAGAAAGTGCGTCGAGCGTCGTGTTGCCATCATTGGGCACCCGAGCCAACCGCCCGTCTTTCCAGCGAGCGCCGCTGTCGCGCCGCACCCCTGTCGTCGATCGCCAAGAAGAGGATTGCAGTTGCAGGACAAAGGAAGAGAGATGTATATAGGAGATGAAATAGTCGCTGGCATGTGGGTCACATGGGTCTCACGTTGACTCAGTGCCACGTCAACTAAATCGGAGATAATACCGTTGAGGGATCTAGTTTGTAATTGTTTTGTAAGTTAGGGGATACGTTATATCCGGTTTTATAGTCAAGGACGATTTGTTTAATTCGGTGACAAGATAAGGGATTTTGTTGTGTACTTTTGACTATCTCAGTCTTCATAAACATAGCATATACACATATTACGAAAGTAATCATTTTTTTTCCTTGTTTTTGTCGGTTCGATTAAACCGGTCAGGTCTGTTTTTATCTTGAAAACGGAAAAGGTAAACCTGGTCCGAGATCACCGCTCCACCTGGGGCGAGCACGCGAGCATCCGGCGCACCGCGCTGTGCGTACGGCGTGGACTGGTAGTCGGCCAGGCGCGCGGCCAGCTCGCCCAGCTCGCGGCGTGCCGTGCGCAAAACTCGCTGGGAATGAAAAGGTTGGTACGGAGTACTTGGTAGCCGGAGAGGCGGACGACGTCAGCCGCGACCGACGGCGCGGGCCGCCCCACGGCTGCTTCTCTCT
>CM020182.1:15218003-15250719 GCA_009805545.1 Oryza longistaminata | reverse complement strand
TTTCTTAGTTAGGTCCAACGAACACTCTAAATATAATAACAAAAGTGAATACTACTTGTTAGTCACCCATGACCCAAATCGAGAAATGAACTTAATCTGAGTATCCAGTAAAACCTATGACATGGACCCTAGCCAAATTATTCATGCTTTTACCAAATTTGAGTAGACTTCAAAACCGAACCACACTAAATTTGAGAAAATTATCATATCTATCATTAAATTAGGGATTCGCTCAACTACTTCTCATTAAATGGCTTAGCTAGAATACCATAATTAACAAGTGTTTGCTAAAATACTATTCCGACAGAAATACCCTGGATCTTCTTCTTCATCCTCCTCCAATGACTGATAGGTCGCTAGCGCCATGCCAGTCCTCCACTGCCGCGCCATCGCCCACGTCGTCTGGTGGGCACCTGTGCGCATCGCCGCCCACCCCGACTCGCCCTGACAAACAACCTCGCCCGACACCTTGCTGCCCGGCAATTGGGCGTTGCCCTCCTACCATCCTCCATCCGGTATGTGCCGGCGAGGCAGCACCGTGTAAGCCGCGGTGGCCGCCAGCAACCTCTTCAAGCATGGGAGGAGAAAGATGAGCTGGGCATTTCATTTCTAGATAGTATTTTATAAAGAACGATTGTGGATTGGTATTTTAGCGAAACCATTTGAATATTGATTTTATCCAGTAGATATGCAATTTTCTCCTAACTTTTGGCTATCTGAGACGTGTAGGGGATGGGGTGACACATTGATGAATGGTGTTCTGACTCTGCTTGTTTACGCAGGAAGTTGCTCCCCTGCACAACAAGCCACCCTTGCGAGGCTTGTCGCTGGGAATCTGCAATTTTAGCGGTTTAGCTGATATCAGATTTTGTTTGGAATGATCGGCAAAAGTGTTTGTCAGATGATGTGATAAAACTGATTAGATCACTGATCTCCGCCTTGGATCCAAATTTTTTTTTGAATGTCGAAAAGTTGTATTGTTGACATATTTAGTTGAACTTTGGAAATCCGAATGTCGTCTAGATGAACAATTGCACCTCAATCTGCAGTATCAGTAGCTCCTCTGCATGTTCTCCAAATTTTTTTTAATGACACGTAGTTTGAACTGTTTAGCCATAAATTTCTTGACAATCTTGTAATGTCGTTTTATTGAAATTTTTTTATAATTATATTTTTTGTTATGAGATAAAAAACGAATAAACTTATGTGACTTATGTTAATTTTTAAAAAATTTTCAAATAAGAAGGATGATAAAATTGAGACGAAAAGCATGGGCATCAGCCGCATCAGCTAGTTCATTGCATTGATCATCAGATGACGTTCATCCTACATCTCTTCTTCTCTACACGTCGCCTCGGTATAACACAAGCTCTTCTTCTTCTCGTGTTACCATTTTGACAACAATGGACACTCGGCGTCCACCTCGCCGCGCCGCTCCGCGCGCTCTGTGCTCAGCACCATCGAGACAAGATGAGCCCGGGCTCCTCCTCATTCATCGCCATCCTCGCCGTCGTCTTCTTCCTTTCGGCTTCTCAACCTGCTGATCCAGAACCTGCTCCGGATCGGCGGGCGCGGCGGCGGGCTCGGCGGCGGGCGTGCGGCCGCGCGTCGGCATGGCAGCCCGACGGCGTTCCAGGGCCAGGCTCCAGCAGCTGTTCCACCTCCACGACCCGGCGTCGACCAGACCTTCATCGACGCGCTCCCCGTCTTCGTCTACCGCGCCGTCGTCGGCGCCGGCCGCTCCGCAAGGACGACCCGTTCGACTGCGCCGTGTGGCGTGCGAGTCGGCGGCGACGACAAGCTCCGCCTCCTCCCGACGTGCGGCCCACGCGTTCCACCGGCCCTGCATCGACGCCTGGCTGCTGTCGCACTCCACGTGCCCCATCTGCCCGGCAGCGTCCTCGCCGCCGCGCCGCGCGACGCCGACGACACCCGGCGCCCCGGTAGCGCGCGCGTGCTCGACTCGGAGAGCCTCGCGAGGCGGTCGCCAACAATGGAGGTGGGGACAGCGAGGGTCTTCTCCCAAGGCGGGCGGCCGGCGGAGGAGGAGTTCTCGAGGTGAAGCTTGGCAAGCTCAAGTGCATCGACGGCAATGGCAATGCCGGCGACCTCGCCGTCGTCAAAGGCACCACCACCACCAGCAACGACGGCGACATCGACGGCGGCGGCAGGGAGATCTTGGACAGAGACGGTGCTTCTCCATGGGATCTAGAGTACGTCATGGACGAGCACCGCCGCGCTCCGCGTCGCCGTCAGGACGCCCAACGAGAGCCGCCGGCGAGGTCAGAGTCTCGCGCCGGCTCGCGCTGTCGGAGTGCGACTTCGCGGCTCCGCCTCCAAGAAGGGCGCGTGGAAGCGGCGGTGAAGAGCCGCGTCGGCGACGGCGGCGCGAGCTGAACAAGGACAGCTTCTCCGTGTCCAAGATCTGGATGAGTCAGCACAGGAAGGAAGATGGCCGACGCGGCGGAGGGGCGCGGGAGGCCGCGGCGTCGTTCCGGTGGCCGGCCCGGCGATGGCCGAGGCCAGCAAGAAGCATGGCGGGATCAACGACGAGCGCCGCGACGTCGAGGCCGGCGGCAATGGCGACTCGTCTCTCGCCGACGAGCGGCCGTCGTTGGCGAGGACGGCGCTGCAGTACATCGTCGGCGGCGGCGGCGGGCGGCAGCAGAGCAGCAGAGTTGGAAGCCATTCTTGAACCATTTGGTTTGCACATTGAACACAGAAAAAATGTCCCCTTAATTTTTTTTTCTTTTGATTGATTTTTTCCCTACTTTTCTTTTCTTTTCCAAAATGATTATAGTGATTGCAAAGCAACAAATTTGTGGGAAAAAAAAGCAATTGAAGCAACTGCATTTGTGTGTTAGTCATGGTCATATTAATTAAAAGAGACAAAAGGCATTCTTAGTCGTCACTGTGGCTGTGTTTAGTTCAAGCCAAAGTTTGGACTTTGATTGAAATTGGAGATGATGTGACTGAAAAGTTGTATGTGTATGACAGGTTGATGTGATAGTAAAAGTAGGAAGTTTGGAAGAAAAATTTGGATCTAAACACACCCCATGTCCTGTGAGATGGTGACAAAGCACAAGTGTTACACATTTTTCCCTTTGTATATGTGAATGTAAATTTTGCATTGTGAATGCTATCTCAGTCTGTTTTCTGGGTCCTAGTTGTACATACGTGAGTTGTCACCCGTTTACGGGACCATACAGAACTTAGTACAGTACTAGTAATTTTACATATCTGCGTGTACACAAAACATATGTTTCGCCAAATAAATGCTTCATATTATACAGCATATATTGTGCCATCCATGTTGAAGACTTATTTCAAGCGAAGAAAGCTGGAACCTCGCTAAAATTGAAAAGGAAACCGAGTTCATAAGCAAAGCCCATCTACCAACCGAGTTCATGACTGTATGATCGAATCTGGGCCGTGCACTGTGGGCCTGTAAACCTGCGGAGCCCGTAGTGCAAACGGTACAGGCAGAACGATTGGAAGAAGTCCACGTTGACATCCTTTAATATAAGTCTAATCTAGTTCTTATTTCTTAACCGCAATACCGGATATATCCGACCCTTCAACTATGAAAACCGGTGTAATTTGACTCTGTTGATTATTTTAGGGGGTGATTTTCGCTGACTTGTTGACTTGGTCCAACCGGCTAGCATTTTCCTACACTATAACACGAGCTCCGGTGGGACGGCAGTTAGCGGTGGATCAACGACATCCAACGGCGAGGAGCGTTCTTCCCCTACATCACCACATGGGCTCAAGCCAGGAGTGTAGTCAGTGGGAGCGGCGATGCGACGAGGAGCAATGACGAGTAGCCAACCATCGTAGTCCGCAGGCTCCTCTATCGCTGGCTAAAGTTGTTGCTTCTTTGCTAGACATATCTCCAAGCCACCGCCGTCTGGTTCTCTTGCCCTGCTGCCACTCACGTAGCCTCTCCCCTTGTGTTGATGAACAAGTAGACCTCTTCATTCGAGCCAGGGAGTTGTTAACAGTGAAATTTGGTAATCGGCAAAGACGTCATCGGCTTAGAGTCATTATCGGCTGCAGCATCTCGGAATCAGCCGATGGGAGCTATCAAGTCGCCAATAGTCGGATTCCTGCTATATTCGGTTAAGGAAATCAATCTATTAAAGGAAGGTTATCCATAAGTGACCGAGTTTAAAGAGGATGCGGCATGGCAGTTTATCTATTAATTAGGAATAGTTTGTTAGTTTCCTTTTATCTTTAGGAAAGTGTGTTTAGTGTCCGATAAGGACTTTATCTTTTTCTTTTATCTTTAGTTTCTTTCTTGTTCTACAAGGACTAGTATCTACCCATGGGTATAAATATGTACACCCGGGATCATTGTGATCTATCTCCACAGATCAATACAATTCGGCGCATCGCCACCTTTTACCTTTTCTACTTTATTTAATCGTCCGGCAGGACTTGGCACCTGACGCGGGGCTGCATCGGTGTTCGATCTCCGGCTAAGGGATAAGTCCAATGATCCGTCGGCCCCGGGCAATTGTATCGTTTACGTCGGCGTCGTTCAAGGCTGCATCAGTACATTCGACCTCTTGGATTGCTCTGGTTTGGATGATATATTTGCCTACCTATTTATCATATGTCTCTGTTAATCTAGTCTTAGCATATCAATTTAGCTCTATCGGCTGCTTCTCGCTTTAGGGTTTCTGCCGGTATCGGCTAAATCGCGTTGCTAGATTAGATTAGCTTAGACATCTACCACCTTGAAAATCAGTCAACGGCTTGATTGTCTAGATATTGTGTTTCTTTTCATACTTAGTGCTGCATCAGTTAAGTTTGATCTACTAAGTCGTGCTTAGAACCATAATCTCTAGTCTGCTTCTTGACTGCCAATAAGGGTTTCATCGGGGTTTCAGCCGGTGAGTTATCTGGATGTTGCATCGGCCCATAAGGATTACATATACATATAAGTTGGATTTAGCCGATGACAACAAATGTTTCATTGTTTAATCTAATCTTGTGGATTTCATGACATCGGACCTCCAGCCGATGTGTGCTTTAACCTTCGGATCGATGCTTATTTATCATATCAATGCTAGCCGATTGGTTTATACTGTATTATATTGTTATTGTATTACATTGTCATCAGCCGATTGCCTTTATATCATTATCTACATTTGACATATAATCGATTGTTTAAACCCTATCGCTATCGGCTGGAACTACTCCATCGGCTTATCAGCCGATCGGCTGTTTTATCTACTATTTGCATATCTTGTCAGTTGTAGGATCAAACTGACTGGCACGCCCGCATCTCATCATATTTGGACCTGCACTGGAGCTAAGCAGATCTCCCAGGCCGATGTGTTCGATTTTTTCGTCAACAGGAGTGTCCTTCCTAAGCGCATCTGGGACACAAATGGGCGGTCACAAAAAGGCGAGGGTAGGAGGGAGAGGACGATGGCGTAGACGCGGAGTCATGGGAGAAGTGTGTAGATGAGCGTATGGAGAAAGGCGAAATGGTGAGGTGCGGGGTCGGGAGACGTAGAAGGAGGAGCGCAAGGCTGTGTGGCCAGGGCTAGACGGGCATGGTGATGGTGTAGCTGGAGACGGGAGTGATGTAGCCAGGTTGACCGAGTGGGCGAGCGGCACAGTCAGCTTTGTGGTGGACAAGGTGTGGGATGGAGGTTCACAAGCCCAGCGGCATGCTGCCTCATCACTGGATCTCGTCATGTTGCCGTCAATTGTCATCCCCGCCTTGCGCCCCTCTCCTCCTTGCGCCCGTTTTGAGGAGGAAGGTGGCGGTCGGGTAGCGTCAAGTCAAACTGGATTGTCCCACGCCTCCCACTGGCTAAGGAAGGAAGGGCTGAAGGGGAAGAGGAAAAAGGAAGAAGGGAATGAAAGAGATGATGAAATGTGAGCCTCGCATGCCGATTCAGTCAATTGGACCAGGTTAACGAGCCTCATAAATAAGGGAAAATTGGAACTATGCCATTATAATTTTGCAAAATTTGAGATATGCCATCATGACCCACATGTCATTGACTCATGTGGGTCCTACATGTCATTGAGATACCGATGGCATATCTCAAACTTTACAAAATTATAATGGCATGGTTCCAAATTACCCTGTTTAGCCCAGCCCCTAAGATGTTGTCTTAAGCGGCGAATTTTTGCCTGCCAACGCTCCATAGGAGTATTGCCTTCATCAACCCCAGACCAAACCTCCTTTACCATATCCACAAAACCATCACGTAACAGCCAACCAAGCTCACACTTAAAACAATGTTGAGCGTCACTAAAAGAGGAAGATTTTGTATTTAGAAGCAAAGGAGTGTGATCTGATATATCTCTATTTAGAGCAACAACAGAAGATAAAGGATACTTTTGCTCCCATTCCGTTGATACTAACACTCTGTCCAATTTCTCATAGGTTGGGTTTGCTAGATTATTTGCCCATGTAAAGTTCCTACCGGACAACTGTATTTCCCTAAGACACAACCCATCGATAACAGCATTAAACAGAAAGGGCCATCTATCATCATAATTGTCATTACTCTTATCATTAGGACTGCGAAGAATATTAAAATCACCACCAATAAGAATTGGTAAAGTCTCATGACTGCACATATTAACTAATTCTGCAAGGAATTGATCCTTAAGCTCATTCTGTGCAGGCCCATACACCAAAACTAAGGCCCATTTAAAATTATCAGCCTTATTTCGTAAATGAAAGAGGACAAAGGAAGAGAGATGTATATAGGAGATGAAATAGTCGCTGGCATGTGGGGTCACATGGGTCTCACGTTGATTCAGCTGCCACGTCAACTAAAATCGGAGATAATACCGTTGAGGGATCTAGTTTGTAATTGTTTTGTAAGCTAGGGGATACGTTATATCCGGTTTTATAGTCAAGGACGATTTTGTAATTCGGTGACAAGATAAGGGATCTTTGGTGTACTTTTGACTATCTCACTCTTCATAAAAACATAGCATATACACATATTACGAAAGTAATCATTTTTTTTCCTTGTTTTTGGTCGGTTTCGATAAACCGGTCAGGGTCTGTTTTTATCTTGAAAACGGAAAAGGTAAACCTGGTCCGAGATCACCGCTCCACCTGGGGCGAGCACGCGAGCATCCGGCGCACCGCGCTGTGCGTACGGCGTGGACTGGTAGGTCGGCCAGGCGCGCGGCCAGCTCGCCCAGCTCGCGGCGTGCCGTGCGAAAACTCGCTGGGAATGAAAAGGTTGGTACGGAATACTTGGTAGGCCGGAGAGGCGGACGACGTCAGCCGCGACCGACGGCGCTGGACGCACGGCTGCTGTCCAAATCGTCGGCCGAATCTCCCGCTGGCGCCGACGTGGACGTGCCGCTTCGGGCACCGAAAGTTCTTTTGGGCGGCCAGGTCGGAAGCCTTTTCTAGTTTTCCGGGGGGCCCTTTGCCCCTTTCTGCTGTCCCGGTTCTCCGATTCCGGCGATGGACGAGTCCCGCACGCGTCCATCTGTGCGAGTTTGCGAGCCAGCACCACCACCCAACGTGTCCACTCACGGCTTACACGTGCCACGCCCATCAGGCCGCAGCCGTCGCTACGTGGCCGCTCATCTTTCCGCCCGTATTACACGTACGCACAGCAGCTTCGTTCATCACTGATCTGCAAATAACGTAACGCGAAATCAATCAAAACTGCCTCGAATTATTTTCAGTCTTTCCGAAAATCGAAACCCCCGTTATTCGTATTTCCAACAAATTATGTTTTAAGAAAGGAGAAGATCGCAAAATACTCCCTCCGTTCTAAAATAAGTGCAGCCATGAGTTTCCGCGCTCAACTTTAATTGTCCATTTTATTTGAAATTTTTTTATAATTAGCATTTTTGTTGTTATGAGATGATAAAACATTAATAGTACTTTACTCGTGACTTATGTTTTTAATTTTTTTAAAAAAATTTTAAATAAGACGAACGGTTAAAGTGGGGTGCGAAAAACCATGGCTGCACTTATTTCGGGACAGAGGGAGTAATTTGTAACGTAATCATTCATTCACAGGGATCGCGAGGGATACGGTAGTAGATTGCGGGGGGTCAAGGAGCAAAAATCACGAGTCCCCAAAACGTCGCACGCGGTAGGCCGCCGTTCTATACGGGGCGGCGTACTTTGCCTTGAGGCGGACGCGTATAAACCGGCGCCTCGCGTTTTCTTCGTCCGTCCACCGACCCAGCAGTGCACCTCCCGTTCGCCTCGCTCGCGAGCTCGCGTTACTTTACACCGCCGCCGCCGCCGAGCTCTCCAGGCTCCGGAGGAGGAAGCGATCGTTGCACGTACGCCTCGTCAAGCAGAAGCAGGTGATCCCCCCTTCCGATCCCCTCGGTCCTCCGAGCTGTTCGATCTGAGAAGAAAAAAAAATGAAAAATCTGCTGGATTATACTTTGCTTGCTCTAGGATTAATTCATCGCCTTATTATGTTCTTTTTTTTTTCTGACCGGCGATGGTTGATGATTTTATTTCCTTCGTAATTACTGCGTATGTTTTACTCTCGGCTGTACCCTATGGATTTTTGGTGGTTGGTTTGGTGGTGTGCTGGTGATCCCCTTCGGAACAATCGAACATAATTCTTCAGGTTTATCGTGTTGTATTTAGTAACTGTTCATGCCAGTAAGTACTGTGTAGTGATAGTGATTAGTGATATTTGCTCATGCATACAGGTTAGGTGAACTGGGTTCGCCGTCGTGGGGCATCATGATCTCCCCGTTGTTCAGAGAAATCAGCTGTAGCTTTTGCTTTTGTAGAGCTTACCCTTTTTTTTTTTGAACGAAACGAGCTTACCCCTTATCACCATGGCTGTGAAGCTACAATTTCTTTCACTGCCTTTCTACTATTAGTGTTGTGATGAATTGATTGATGTTGAGATAGTTCTTGTGATGTGTCCTGATTTGAACTCTGCGTGTAAGCTGTGACATGTGTCCCCTATTTTTCTCCGCACTACATCAAACTGGAATAGACTCAGGATAAACTATGTATTATCAAAACGCCACTGAAACAGGTTGATGCTTGGTATAGTTAATGTGCTTATACTCTGTTGTGCAATGTAGTGAATATACTACTACTAGTTAACTGAAAATTGCATGAGATACTTACCTTGATGCTTCGATTAAATATAATCCAATCTGCGGGTTGATGCTTGGTATAGTTAATGTGCTTATACTCTGTTGTGCAATGTAGTGAATATACTACTACTAGTTAACTGAAAATTGCATGAGATACTTACCTTGATGCTTCGATTAAATATAATCCAATCTGCGGGGCACCGATGATTTTTTTACAAAAGATTGTACTCTGGACATCTCAAGCAGTATACATGTAGTGTTTATATTATTAGTTTACTTGGTTTTGCCCAGCGACTTCTAGCCTTCTGGGTACTTTTGTCAGAGCCTAACATGTGATGTGTAATCATCATGCATTTCTGTTGCAGAACATCTGAAGAATGGCTGACGAGGATATTCAACCTATTGTGTGCGACAATGGCACTGGAATGGTCAAGGTAGTTATCCTGAACTTGTCTTTTCAGCAAAGCGGTATGTTCCTCATAGCTTAACGGATCACCTTCCTAATGTTTAACAGGCAGGTTTTGCTGGTGATGATGCACCAAGGGCCGTCTTCCCTAGCATTGTAGGGAGACCACGTCACACCGGTGTCATGGTTGGGATGGGCCAAAAGGATGCCTATGTGGGTGATGAAGCTCAGGCAAAAAGGGGTATCCTGACTCTAAAGTACCCAATTGAACATGGAATTGTCAATAACTGGGATGACATGGAGAAAATATGGCACCACACCTTCTATAATGAGCTTCGTGTTGCACCTGAAGATCACCCTGTGTTGCTAACTGAAGCCCCTCTCAATCCCAAAGCCAACAGAGAGAAGATGACACAGATCATGTTTGAGACCTTCAATTGCCCAGCAATGTATGTCGCAATCCAGGCTGTTCTATCCTTGTACGCTAGCGGTCGAACAACTGGTATGATTATTACCTTTGCAATAGATCATGTTAAAATTGAACGTGTTGGGGGCAGTGACACTTCTTTTATCTGCAGGTATCGTGCTTGACTCTGGTGATGGTGTGAGCCACACTGTTCCAATATATGAAGGATATACGCTTCCTCATGCTATCCTCCGGTTGGATCTTGCTGGCCGAGACCTCACTGACCATCTCATGAAGATTCTCACAGAGAGAGGGTATTCCCTCACAACAAGCGCTGAGAGGGAAATTGTCAGGGACATAAAGGAGAAGCTCGCTTATGTCGCCCTTGATTATGAGCAGGAGCTGGAAACTTCTAGGAGCAGCTCCTCTGTTGAGAAAAGCTATGAGATGCCTGATGGCCAAGTAATTACCATTGGGTCAGAAAGGTTCAGGTGCCCTGAGGTTCTGTTCCAGCCATCTCTTGTTGGTATGGAATCTCCTGGCATACATGAAGCTACATACAACTCCATCATGAAGTGTGATGTAGATATAAGGAAGGACCTGTATGGCAATGTTGTCCTAAGTGGAGGGTCTACCATGTTTCCTGGAATTGCTGATCGTATGAGCAAGGAGATCACTTCCCTTGCTCCTAGCAGTATGAAGGTTAAAGTGATTGCACCACCAGAAAGAAAATACAGCGTCTGGATTGGTGGTTCTATTTTGGCTTCTCTTAGCACTTTCCAGCAGGTAGGGTTTTTTTTCCTCAACTCTGGAAGTTGCACATGATGCTGGTGATGTCTTGTCTCAATTAAAAATGTTCTATTTATTTTTAGATTAGAAGATTTCACTTTTTTATTATTAGTTTATCCATATAATCTCGATTCAATTTATACTAGTAGGTTTTTCACTGCCCATTTTAGATAGTCCTATTTGAATTCTTAAAAAGAAGTTGAGTACACATCTGTGCTTGAGAGCGTTTTAGGAAATTGTCTAATTAGCGTCCAATACTGTACAAATGGCCAAATCTCCATGTCCTAGGTTTATCACATAAAAGAGGTTAATTCTCCAATAGATGCCGCAAATTGCCGCCAGTGTTATGATTTGCTTTTGCAATAGAGACAAACATGATCACATTACAGGAAGTATTTGTGTTTGAAGTATTAGTATGTGCTGAGATTGCTTTTGCAAGAGACATAGAACCGGAAGTGTAATAGCTGCTGTCATAACTGTATTTATTGCACATATCCTCAGAATCACATCTGACAACGATAACATTTGTTTCACAGATGTGGATCTCCAAGGGCGAGTATGATGAATCTGGTCCTGGCATTGTCCATATGAAGTGCTTCTGAGCTTCTTGCGAAGTTTGTAGAGCGGTACTTCAAGTTGTCGAGAAATCTTAGTTGGTTTATGTATACAAGGAGGCTTTTGCAGATAAATATATACTTGTACGCTGATAGTTGAGATATGCTTTTAGCGTTGGGCATGGCAAACCAGGATCCCTCAGAACGTTGAGACTATCTTACCATGAAGAGAAAGAGGGCACAGGAAAAGAAACAAAAAACACCTGATGACCTGAAGATACATAAACTTGAGCAGTCTATGTCGTAAAACCTGTTTGTTCTTTTGGTGTGGGATTACCTCGGTTGTTTACCTGCTGTATGAAATAATGAAGCAAACCATATATATTCGCATTCGCTAGTACAGCAATGTGGTTCTGTTTATATCGTCTGTTTTCATTTGGGAGGTATTTAGATGCCACCTCAAAATTTTACAACCCTGTCATATCGAACGTTTGAACACCGGCATGAAATATTAAATATAGGCTAAAAAATAACTAATTGCACAGATTGCGACTAATTGACGAGACGAATCTTTTAAGTCTAATTGCTCCATGATTTAACAATGTTATGCTATAGTAAACATTTGCTAATGACGGATTAATTAGACTTAATAATTTCGTTTCGCAGCTTACATGCGGATTCTATAATTTATTTTGTTATTAAACGTATAATTGTTTTCTTTAATGCTTGTATCCGATGATCAAAATTTTTTACCAATGGATTTAAACACAGCCTTGGTCTCAGCTGATGCCTGATGGAGTGATGGCCGACCATGGAAAGGAGAACAAGGACTATTTAGCAAAAAAACAGATCGTAAATATACTCGCACCCAGCACTCAATTTTGCAGATCGATTTTGAAAGTCAGGATTTCTACCGCTCTATCCAAGAAACAACTCAAACAAAGGGACTATTCTGTAAATACGCGCGGGGGAACCAATCAGAGCGCAGGACCGCCTCACCCCACGGATCGCTCCCCTCAAATTCCAAGCAGCAGCAGCCAGTCCAGTTCCCAAATGGCCCGCACGAAGCAGACGGCGAGGAAGTCCACCGGCGGCAAGGCGCCGAGGAAGCAGCTGGCGACGAAGGCGGCGCGCAAGTCGGCCCCGGCGACCGGCGGCGTGAAGAAGCCCCACCGCTTCAGGCCGGGAACCGTCGCGCTCCGGGAGATCCGCAAGTACCAGAAGAGCACGGAGCTGCTCATCCGCAAGCTGCCGTTCCAGCGGCTGGTGCGGGAGATCGCGCAGGACTTCAAGACCGACCTCCGCTTCCAGAGCTCCGCCGTCGCCGCGCTGCAGGAGGCCGCCGAGGCCTACCTCGTCGGGCTCTTCGAGGACACCAACCTCTGCGCCATCCACGCCAAGCGCGTCACCATCATGCCCAAGGACATCCAGCTCGCCCGCCGCATCCGTGGCGAGAGGGCGTAGGATGCCTCCGTTGCCAGATCTGGAGTTGTAGAGTTAGATCAGATGTTACCAGTTTTATTTTAACCTGTGTTCCTTGTCGCAGTGGTGTTCTTGTGTTATGCAGCGTCTGATGTTACCATCTCATTATCATCAGCAATGGAAAGTGTTGTTATCCGTGTCTCTAATTTTTGTTCTTCGTAAAATGGTTCTGAACTGGTCGCACTATCTGCGGTACTAATCAGAAATGTTTATTAGTCTGAAGTCTCTGATCTCATAGTAAGTTTGGGTTGGTTTGGTTTGTGGCCTAAATAGGTCTTACCAAATTTTATTAGTACTAAAATTTGGCAAGTTTTGGCATGACTAATTTTGGTAAGGTAAAATTGTGTTTGGAGTGAAACCAAAATAGTCTAAGTTCACTATTGAAATGGTCTATTTTTTTAGGTATGACAAAATTTGGCTTCAAACTAAATAGACACTAAACACTATTGAAATTGCTAAATATTGGTAAGACTAATTTATTATTCCGAGCTTCTCAATTTGCAAGGCGTAATACTGTTCTCAGCCACTCTCTTCAGAAATGCAGAGCAGGGGGCGTAACTGAACCGATCTGCTGCTACCTGTAGAGTACTAGTAGATTGCTAAATAGGGAGTACCAGATCTTTTTGAAGGTGTGGGTCGCATGACTTGATTCTGACAAGCAAAAATTGCAATTTAACATGGGAGAATATTTCAACATTGAATCAGTTTCAAGGAAGACAATCGACTTCTAGCCTTCTGGGTACTTTTGTCAGAGCCTAACATGTGATGTGTAATCATCATGCATTTCTGTTGCAGAACATCTGAAGAATGGCTGACGAGGATATTCAACCTATTGTGTGCGACAATGGCACTGGAATGGTCAAGGTAGTTATCCTGAACTTGTCTTTTCAGCAAAGCGGTATGTTCCTCATAGCTTAACGGATCACCTTCCTAATGTTTAACAGGCAGGTTTTGCTGGTGATGATGCACCAAGGGCCGTCTTCCCTAGCATTGTAGGGAGACCACGTCACACCGGTGTCATGGTTGGGATGGGCCAAAAGGATGCCTATGTGGGTGATGAAGCTCAGGCAAAAAGGGGTATCCTGACTCTAAAGTACCCAATTGAACATGGAATTGTCAATAACTGGGATGACATGGAGAAAATATGGCACCACACCTTCTATAATGAGCTTCGTGTTGCACCTGAAGATCACCCTGTGTTGCTAACTGAAGCCCCTCTCAATCCCAAAGCCAACAGAGAGAAGATGACACAGATCATGTTTGAGACCTTCAATTGCCCAGCAATGTATGTCGCAATCCAGGCTGTTCTATCCTTGTACGCTAGCGGTCGAACAACTGGTATGATTATTACCTTTGCAATAGATCATGTTAAAATTGAACGTGTTGGGGGCAGTGACACTTCTTTTATCTGCAGGTATCGTGCTTGACTCTGGTGATGGTGTGAGCCACACTGTTCCAATATATGAAGGATATACGCTTCCTCATGCTATCCTCCGGTTGGATCTTGCTGGCCGAGACCTCACTGACCATCTCATGAAGATTCTCACAGAGAGAGGGTATTCCCTCACAACAAGCGCTGAGAGGGAAATTGTCAGGGACATAAAGGAGAAGCTCGCTTATGTCGCCCTTGATTATGAGCAGGAGCTGGAAACTTCTAGGAGCAGCTCCTCTGTTGAGAAAAGCTATGAGATGCCTGATGGCCAAGTAATTACCATTGGGTCAGAAAGGTTCAGGTGCCCTGAGGTTCTGTTCCAGCCATCTCTTGTTGGTATGGAATCTCCTGGCATACATGAAGCAACATACAACTCCATCATGAAGTGTGATGTAGATATAAGGAAGGACCTGTATGGCAATGTTGTCCTAAGTGGAGGGTCTACCATGTTTCCTGGAATTGCTGATCGTATGAGCAAGGAGATCACTTCCCTTGCTCCTAGCAGTATGAAGGTTAAAGTGATTGCACCACCAGAAAGAAAATACAGCGTCTGGATTGGTGGTTCTATTTTGGCTTCTCTTAGCACTTTCCAGCAGGTAGGGTTTTTTTTCCTCAACTCTGGAAGTTGCACATGATGCTGGTGATGTCTTGTCTCAATTAAAAATGTTCTATTTATTTTTAGATTAGAAGATTTCACTTTTTTATTATTAGTTTATCCATATAATCTCGATTCAATTTATACTAGTAGGTTTTTCACTGCCCATTTTAGATAGTCCTATTTGAATTCTTAAAAAGAAGTTGAGTACACATCTGTGCTTGAGAGCGTTTTAGGAAATTGTCTAATTAGCGTCCAATACTGTACAAATGGCCAAATCTCCATGTCCTAGGTTTATCACATAAAAGAGGTTAATTCTCCAATAGATGCCGCAAATTGCCGCCAGTGTTATGATTTGCTTTTGCAATAGAGACAAACATGATCACATTACAGGAAGTATTTGTGTTTGAAGTATTAGTATGTGCTGAGATTGCTTTTGCAAGAGACATAGAACCGGAAGTGTAATAGCTGCTGTCATAACTGTATTTATTGCACATATCCTCAGAATCACATCTGACAACGATAACATTTGTTTCACAGATGTGGATCTCCAAGGGCGAGTATGATGAATCTGGTCCTGGCATTGTCCATATGAAGTGCTTCTGAGCTTCTTGCCAAGTTTGTAGAGCGGTACTTCAAGATGTCGAGAAATCTTAGTTGGTTTATGTATACAAGGAGACCTGCTTTTGCAGATAAATATATACTTGTACGCTGATAGTTGAGATATGCTTTTAGCGTTGGGCATGGCAAACCAGGATTCCTCAGAACGTTGAGACTATCTTACCATGAAGAGAAAGAGGGCACAGGAAAAGAAACAAAAAACACCTGATGACCTGAAGATACATAAACTTGAGCAGTCTTATGTCGTAAAACCTGTGTATTGTTCTTTTGGTGTGGAATTACCTCGGTCGTTTACCTGCTGTATGAAATAATGAAGCAAACCATATATATTCGCATTCGCTAGTACAGCAATGTGGTTCTGTTTATATCGTCTGTTTTCATTTGGGAGGTATTTAGATGCCACCTCAAAATTTTACAACCCTGTCATATCGAACGTTTGAACACCGGCATGAAATATTAAATATAGGCTAAAAAATAACTAATTGCACAGATTGCGACTAATTGACGAGACGAATCTTTTAAGTCTAATTGCTCCATGATTTAACAATGTTATGCTATAGTAAACATTTGCTAATGACGGATTAATTAGACTTAATAATTTCGTTTCGCAGCTTACATGCGGATTCTATAATTTATTTTGTTATTAAACGTATAATTGTTTTCTTTAATGCTTGTATCCGATGATCAAAATTTTTTACCAATGGATTTAAACACAGCCTTGGTCTCAGCTGATGCCTGATGGAGTGATGGCCGACCATGGAAAGGAGAACAAGGACTATTTAGCAAAAAAACAGATCGTAAATACTCCTACTACTAGTAGTAGAAGTAGTACTTCAGTAAATACTCAACTCAATTTCGCAGAGCGATTTTGACCCCGCAAATCCGACGCTCCAAACCCATCCCGCGCCCGAGGACGAAACCCACCGCGCCGCCCTCCTCCGAAAACTCAAAATTTCGCCGATCTCCCGCTCACCCTCGCCGCCTACTTAAACCCCCCGTCGCCCATCGCCATCCTCACTCACCTCACTCCAATTCTCCAATTCCCAAATCCTCCAAGCTCTCGCGCTTCCCATTCCAAGCAGCAGCAGCCAGTCCAGTTCCCAAATGGCCCGCACGAAGCAGACGGCGAGGAAGTCCACCGGCGGCAAGGCGCCGAGGAAGCAGCTGGCGACGAAGGCGGCGCGCAAGTCGGCCCCGGCGACCGGCGGCGTGAAGAAGCCCCACCGCTTCAGGCCGGGAACCGTCGCGCTCCGGGAGATCCGCAAGTACCAGAAGAGCACGGAGCTGCTCATCCGCAAGCTGCCGTTCCAGCGGCTGGTGCGGGAGATCGCGCAGGACTTCAAGACCGACCTCCGCTTCCAGAGCTCCGCCGTCGCCGCGCTGCAGGAGGCCGCCGAGGCCTACCTCGTCGGGCTCTTCGAGGACACCAACCTCTGCGCCATCCACGCCAAGCGCGTCACCATCATGCCCAAGGACATCCAGCTCGCCCGCCGCATCCGTGGCGAGAGGGCGTAGAATGCCTCCGTTGCCAGATCTGGAGTTGTAGAGTTAGATCAGATGTTACCAGTTTTATTTTAACTCTGTGTTCCTTGTCGTAGTGGTGTTCTTGTGTTATGCAGCGTCTGATGTTACCATCTCATTATCATCAGCAATGGAAAATGTTGTTATCCGTGTCTCTAATTTTTGTTCTCCGTAAAATGGTTCTGAACAGGTCACACTATCTGGGGTACTAATCAGATATGTTTATTAGTCTGAAGTCTCTGATCTCATAGCAAGTTTATTATTCCGAGCCTCTCAATTTGCAAGGCGTATTACTGTCTAAAATGATGTCTCCTAAACTATTTCGTTTTGTGGAGTTTATAGCAATATTCAGTATACTGTTCTCAGCCACTCTCTTCAGAAATGCAGAGCAGGGGGCGTAACTGAACCGATCTGCTGCTACCTGTAGAGTACTAGTAGATTGCTAAATAGGGAGTACCAGATCTTTTTGAAGGTGTGGGTCGCATGACTTGATTCTGACAAGCAAAAATTGCAATTTAACATGGGAGAATATTTCAACATTGAATCAGTTTCAAGGAAGACAATGGGCAGTTTTGGATTGCTACCAAACTTTGCCCTACCAATATTTTGGTAGCCTAAATAGTACTACTACCCACCATTTGTTTGGATTGGTGCCAACATTTTGTTAATGCCCATCCTAAATTTGGTAGTAATCTAGAACTTTATTCACCATGATATCACAATTTGGCTAGATTTTGGTAGCAAACCAAATAAGATGAATACACATTTATTCTACCAAATAATTTGTAGCGCCAAAACTTGACTATGTTTTGGCACTACCAAAAATTTCCTAAACAAGTACTCTAATCCTCAAGCCTCAGCCACCAAGCAGTCAAGGCCAGTGAGTCTGAAACTCTGAAACTTGTTGAAATATCATGCGAACACAAATTATGCCCTTCTCTCAAGTGTCTAAGAGGCTGTTTGGTTCTCTACCTTACCAAATCATTAGTAGTACCAAATTCTTGTATATTTTGGTACTACCAATTTTTTTATAGGGTAGAGATGTAATATACATGTTTGGATTACTACCAATATGATGCCAAATATTGATGATATAGAGAAGAAGATTCTAGATTAGTGACAAAATGATCATTGACATTACCAACAATTTGGCTTTAATCCAAACCCATACTATTACTATTCAAGATACCAATAAATTGGTATGGCATATTTTGGTATCAATCCAAAATGGCCCTAAGCGACTACTATCCATTAGTGCTAAATGGTGTCATTTGTCTTGAAGGAAATCGAGTCGGTTTGCAAAATTGTCCAGTTAACAAAAACTGTCCCACAACGGTTTCGTTGATAACCTTGTTTATCACTTTGTTATCCATGAAAACCGGGGAAATTTTCTTTTCCTGACTATAGCCTTTTAAGCTGTAGACTAATAATTTTTTCCTACTATATTAATATGAAATGTCGCATTGTACTAATACTGTACGTGTTGGTTTAAAAAAAAAAACCGGTGAAATTCAAACAAATTGTGCAAAAAGAAAAATACTTTGTACATTTAAACATGTCCGATTTCCCGAGCCGTTTCTCGGCAAAAAATGAATTTGAATATGTACCTGCTCGATAAGTCCAACAACCGCAAGGACTTTTAAACAAGATCTATATGTATTTTTTATCCTCGAATTTGTTAGCCATATGGCAGATGAGTAATGACTACAGACTACTCCTAACCTGTCGTTGCATCATGTACCGCTGTCCGCCGATGAGCAATGACAACGTGGCAAACAGCCCATGACATCAGCGTTAAGTACAGCCGTTGCGTTTCTTCTTTTCTCAAGCTATCTGAATCTTATCTGCAATCCTGCTGTCCTACCTCCTTGTGACATGTCAAAACCTCATTATCCTATCCTCAGTACATTAGTCAACTGAATGCAATGCGTTTACATGGACGCTGAAATGTATGTAGTCCGTAGTGACGGTTACTTGTAAGGTTTTAATTGCATGTGTTAAACCGTGGAAACATTTCAAAGGTGTGTGGGGTTGTTTGGTTCATTACCACAATTTACCTCACCATACAACAACTCAAGTTAGCCGGATTTGATTAAATTAGGCATCTGTTTGGTTCGTGCCACACTTATGGCAAGATTTCTTCACTGTGATGTAGGTCCTATATGTTATTGGCATATAAAAGTGTGGTAAGCTTGCTCTCCTATGGTTGAAGTGTGGCTTCAATTTTATTGGCCACATGTTAAACATGCTAGCTAAATGAAGTATGACAAGCTTTCACAATGTCGATACGCCAACCAAACAATCCCGTAATCCAATATTATCTCTTCGCTAAGTACGTTGATAAAGTGCAATGAATTGATTTGGTCAGAACGGCAGTTCATTGGCCAGAATTGCCATACTAGCATCGTTCAGCTGTCAGCTCAATTTCTCTACCAGTATCATTTACTACTCCGTAGTTGACTGTAGAGCATCAGATTATTTGACATTATTATTGTCGACAAAGAGATTAGTACAAGTCAGAGATTTGGACATCAGATCAACTCGTTTGGGTTAGTGAACTTTTGATGTTATTATGGTACCAATTTTTCCTTCTTTTTTTGTAGCATTAAAAGTTAGTGGTAGAACGCAATAATTAGAGTATATATTTATGTTGCTTATCTTTTTTTCGTAGGGCGATCGTTGCACGTACGCCTCGTCAAGCAGAAGCAGGTGATCCCCCCTTCCGATCCCCTCGGTCCTCCGAGCTGTTCGATCTGAGAAGAAAAAAAAATGAAAAATCTGCTGGATTATACTTTGCTTGCTCTAGGATTAATTCATCGCCTTATTATGTTCTTTTTTTTTTCTGACCGGCGATGGTTGATGATTTTATTTCCTTCGTAATTACTGCGTATGTTTTACTCTCGGCTGTACCCTATGGATTTTTGGTGGTTGGTTTGGTGGTGTGCTGGTGATCCCCTTTGGAACAATCGAACATAATTCTTCAGGTTTATCGTGTTGTATTTAGTAACTGTTCATGCCTGTAAGTACTGTGTAGTGATAGTGATTAGTGATATTTGCTCATGCATACAGGTTAGGTGAACTGGGTTCGCCGTCGTGGGGCATCATGATCTCCCCATAGTTCAGAGAAATCAGATGCAGTTTTTGCTTTTGTAGAGCTTCCCCTTATCACCATGGCTGTGAAGCTACAATTTCTTTCACTGCCCTTTTATTATTAGTGTTATGATGAATTGATTGATGTAGAGATAGTTCTTGTGATGTGTCCTGATTTGAACTCTGCGTATATGCTGTGACGTGTGTGTCCTATTTTTTTCCGCACTACATCAAACTGGAATAGGCTCAGGATAAACTATGTATTATTAAAAACGCCACCGAAACAAGTTGATGCTTTGGTTTGCTGCTCGGATGTAATGTGAACTTCCCAAAATCTTAATACAAAGATGCGCAACTCTTTTGCGCATTCTCGAAAAAAAAAAAAACGCCACTGAAACAAGTTGATGCTTGGTATAGTTAATGTGCTTATACTCTGTTGTGCAATGTAGTGAATATACTAGTTAGCTGAAAATTGCATGACATACTCTCAACCTTGATGCTTCGATTAAATATATTCCAATCTGCTGGGCACCGATGATTTTTTTTAAAAAAGATTGTACTCTGGACATCTCAAGCAGTATACATGTAGTGTTTATATTATTAGTTTACTTGGTTTTGCCCAGCGACTTCTAGCCTTCTGGGTACTTTTGTCAGCGGCTCAGAGCCTAACAAGTGATGTGTAATCATCATGCATTTCTGTTGCAGAACATCTGAAGAATGGCTGACGAGGATATTCAACCTATTGTGTGCGACAATGGCACTGGAATGGTCAAGGTAGTTATCCTGAACTTAGTCTTTTCAGCAAAGCGGTATGTTCCTCATAGCTTAACGGGTTACCTTCCTAATGTTTAACAGGCAGGTTTTGCTGGTGATGATGCACCAAGGGCCGTCTTCCCTAGCATTGTAGGGAGACCACGTCACACCGGTGTCATGGTTGGTATGGGCCAGAAGGATGCCTATGTGGGTGATGAAGCTCAGGCAAAAAGGGGTATCCTGACTCTAAAGTACCCAATTGAACATGGAATTGTCAATAACTGGGATGACATGGAGAAAATATGGCACCACACCTTCTATAATGAGCTTCGTGTTGCACCTGAAGATCACCCTGTGTTGCTAACTGAAGCCCCTCTCAATCCCAAAGCCAACAGAGAGAAGATGACACAGATCATGTTTGAGACCTTCAATTGCCCAGCAATGTATGTCGCAATCCAGGCT
Organism: Oryza longistaminata; assembly: GCA_009805545.1. NCBI lineage: Eukaryota > Viridiplantae > Streptophyta > Magnoliopsida > Poales > Poaceae > Oryza > Oryza longistaminata. Next base: position 15,229,524 of record CM020182.1, on the reverse strand, counting down.
GTTCTATCCTTGTACGCTAGCGGTCGAACAACTGGTATGATTATTACCTTTGCAATAGATCATGTTAAAATTGAACGTGTTGGGGGCAGTGACACTTCTTTTATCTGCAGGTATCGTGCTTGACTCTGGTGATGGTGTGAGCCACACTGTTCCAATATATGAAGGATATACGCTTCCTCATGCTATCCTCCGGTTGGATCTTGCTGGCCGAGACCTCACTGACCATCTCATGAAGATTCTCACAGAGAGAGGGTATTCCCTCACAACAAGCGCTGAGAGGGAAATTGTCAGGGACATAAAGGAGAAGCTCGCTTATGTCGCCCTTGATTATGAGCAGGAGCTGGAAACTTCTAGGAGCAGCTCCTCTGTTGAGAAAAGCTATGAGATGCCTGATGGCCAAGTAATTACCATTGGGTCAGAAAGGTTCAGGTGCCCTGAGGTTCTGTTCCAGCCATCTCTTGTTGGTATGGAATCTCCTGGCATACATGAAGCAACATACAACTCCATCATGAAGTGTGATGTAGATATAAGGAAGGACCTGTATGGCAATGTTGTCCTAAGTGGAGGGTCTACCATGTTTCCTGGAATTGCTGATCGTATGAGCAAGGAGATCACTTCCCTTGCTCCTAGCAGTATGAAGGTTAAAGTGATTGCACCACCAGAAAGAAAATACAGCGTCTGGATTGGTGGTTCTATTTTGGCTTCTCTTAGCACTTTCCAGCAGGTAGGGTTTTTTTTCCTCAACTCTGGAAGTTGCACATGATGCTGGTGATGTCTTGTCTCAATTAAAAATGTTCTATTTATTTTTAGATTAGAAGATTTCACTTTTTTATTATTAGTTTATCCATATAATCTCGATTCAATTTATACTAGTAGGTTTTTCACTGCCCATTTTAGATAGTCCTATTTGAATTCTTAAAAAGAAGTTGAGTACACATCTGTGCTTGAGAGCGTTTTAGGAAATTGTCTAATTAGCGTCCAATACTGCACAAATGTCCAAATCTCCATGTCCTAGGTTTATCACATAAATGAGGTTAATTCTCCAACAGATGCCGCAAATTGCCGCCAGTGTTATGATTTGCTTTTGCAATAGAGACAAACATGGTCACATTACAGCAAGTATTTGTGCTTGAAGTATTAGTATGTGCTGAGATTGCTTTTGCAAGAGACATAGAACCGAAAGTGTAATAGCTGCTGTCATAATTGTATTTATTGCACATATCCTCAGAATCACATCTGACAACGATAACATTTGTTTCACAGATGTGGATCTCCAAGGGCGAGTATGATGAATCTGGTCCTGGCATTGTCCATATGAAGTGCTTCTGAGCTTCTTGCGAAGTTTGTAGAGCGGTACTTCAAGTTGTCGAGAAATCTTAGTTGGTTTATGTATACAAGGAGACCTGCTTTTGCAGATAAATATATACTTGTACGCTGATAGTTGAGATATGCTTTTAGCGTTGGGCATGGCAAACCAGGATCCCTCAGAACGTTGAGACTATCTTACCATGAAGAGAAAGAGGGCACAGGAAAAGAAACAAAAAACACCTGATGACCTGAAGATACATAAACTTGAGCAGTCTATGTCGTAAAACCTGTTTGTTCTTTTGGTGTGGGATTACCTCGGTTGTTTACCTGCTGTATGAAATAATGAAGCAAACCATATATATTCGCATTCGCTAGTACAGCAATGTGGTTCTGTTTATATCGTCTGTTTTCATTTGGGAGGTATTTAGATGCCACCTCAAAATTTTACAACCCTGTCATATCGAACGTTTGAACACCGGCATGAAATATTAAATATAGGCTAAAAAATAACTAATTGCACAGATTGCGACTAATTGACGAGACGAATCTTTTAAGTCTAATTGCTCCATGATTTAACAATGTTATGCTATAGTAAACATTTGCTAATGACGGATTAATTAGACTTAATAATTTCGTTTCGCAGCTTACATGCGGATTCTATAATTTATTTTGTTATTAAACGTATAATTGTTTTCTTTAATGCTTGTATCCGATGATCAAAATTTTTTACCAATGGATTTAAACACAGCCTTGGTCTCAGCTGATGCCTGATGGAGTGATGGCCGACCATGGAAAGGAGAACAAGGACTATTTAGCAAAAAAACAGATCGTAAATATACTCGCACCCAGCACTCAATTTTGCAGATCGATTTTGAAAGTCAGGATTTCTACCGCTCTATCCAAGAAACAACTCAAACAAAGGGACTATTCTGTAAATACGCGCGGGGGAACCAATCAGAGCGCAGGACCGCCTCACCCCACGGATCGCTCCCCTCAACGATCCGCGTGCACCCCGCGAAACCCACCACACGTCATCTCCTCCACCCACGGATCCCCCCCACGATCCGCGTGCACCCCCGCGCGAACCCCATCCGCGCCGTCCAATACCCCCGCAAATCCGACGCTCCAAACCCATCCCGCGCCCGAGGACGAAACCAGCCGCCGCCCTCCTCCGAAAACTCAAAATTTCGCCGATCTCCCGCTCCACCCCCACCGCCTACTTAAACCCCGCCGTCGCCCATCGCCATCCTCACCTCACTCCAATCCCAAATTCCCAAATCCTCCAAGCTTCTGCCGCTTCCGATTCCAAGCAGCAGCAGCCAGTCCAGTTCCAAATGGCCGCACGAAGCAGACGGCGAGGAAGTCCACCGGCGGCAAGGCGCCGAGGAAGCAGCTGGCTACAAAGGCGGCGCGCAAGTCGGCCCCGGCGACGGGCGGCGTGAAGAAGCCCCACCGCTTCAGGCCGGGAACCGTCGCGCTCCGGGAGATCCGCAAGTACCAGAAGAGCACGGAGCTGCTCATCCGCAAGCTGCCGTTCCAGCGGCTGGTGCGGGAGATCGCGCAGGACTTCAAGACCGACCTCCGCTTTCCAGAGCTCCGCCGTCGCCGCGCTGCAGAGGCCGCCGAGGCCTACCTCGTCGGGCTCTTCGAGGACACCAACCTCTGCGCCATCCACGCCAAGCGCGTCACCATCATGCCCAAGGACATCCAGCTCGCGCGCCGCATCCGTGGCGAGAGGGCGTAGAATGCCTCCGTTGCCAGATCTGGAGTTGTTAGAGTTAGATCAGATGTTACCAGTTTTATTTTAACACTGTGTTCCTTGTAGTGGTGTTCTTGTGTTATGCAGCGTCTGATGTTACCATCTCATTATCATCAGCAATGGAAAATGTTGTTATCCGTGTCTCTAATTTTTGTTCTCCGTAAAATGGTTCTGAACAGGTCACACTATCTGGGGTACTAATCAGACATGTTTATTAAGTCTGAAGTCTCTGATCTCATAGCAAGTTTATTATTCCGAGCCTCTCAATTTGCAAGGCGTATTACTGTCTAAATGATGTCTCCCTACTTTCGTTTTTTGTGGAGTTTAATAGCAATATTCAGTATACTGTTCTCAGCCACTCTCTTCAGAAATGCAGAGCAGGGGGCGTAACTGAACGTATCTGCTGCTACCTGTAGAGTAGTAGATTGCTAAATAGGAGTACCAGATCTTTTTGAAGGTGTGTGGTCGCATATTTGATTCTGACAAGCAAAAATTGCAATTTAACATGGGAGAATATTTCAACATTGAATCAGTTTCAAGGAAGACAATATTTCCTAGAAGAAACAAGTACTCTAATCCTCAAGCCTCAGCCACCAAGCAGTCAAGGCCAGTGAGCCTGAAACTCTGAAACTTGCTGAAATATCATGCGAACACAAATTATGCTATCCATCAGAAACTCTGAAACTCTGAAGTGTTTAAGCGGCTGTTATCCATCAGAGTCGTTTTAGTGCTGAATGGTGTCATTTGTCTTGAAGGAAATCGAGTCGGCTTGCAAAATTGTCGGTTAAAAAAACTGTCCCACAACGGTTTCGTGATAACCTTGATTATCACTTGGTTATCTATGAAAACCGGTGAAATTTTTCTTTCATGACTATAGCCTTTTGGGGCTGTAGAATTAAAATTATTTTTACTCTATTAATACGAAACATCGCATTGTACTCTACTGTACGTGTTGATTTTTTTTTTAAAAAAGAAAAACCGGTGAATTCAAACAATTGTGCAAAAGAAAAATACTATGTATATTAAACATGTCCGATTTGCCGAGCCGTTTCTCCGCAAAAAATGAATTTGAATATGTACCTGCTCGATAAGTCCAACAACCGGAAGGACTTTTAAACAAGATCTATATGTATTTTATTCCTCGAATTGTTAGCCATATGGCAGATGAGTAATGACTACAGACTACTCCTACACTGTCGTTGCATCATGTACCGCTGTCCGCCGATGAGCAATGACAACGTGGCAAACAGCCCATGACATCAGCGTTAAGTACAGCCGTTGCGTTTCTTCTTTTCTCAAGCTATCTGAATCTTATCTGCAATCCTGCTGTCCTACCTCCTTGTGACATGTAAAAACCTCATCATCCTATCCTCAGTACATTAGTCAACTGAATGCAATGCGTTTACATGGACGCTGAAATGTATCTAGGCCCTGTTTAGATGTGACTAAACTTTTAAGTCCCTATCACATCGGATGTTTGGATATTAATTATAAATTTTAAACGTAGACTATTAATAACCCATCCATAATCTTGGACTAATTCGCAAGACAAATCTATTGAGCCTAACTAATCCATGATTCCTATGTGATGCTACAGTAACACTCTCTAATTATAGATTAATTAGGCTTAAAAAATTATCTCGTGAATTAGCTTTCATTTATGTAATTAGTTTTGTAAGTAGCCTATATTTAATACTCTAAATTAGTGTCTAAAGACAGGGACTAAAGTTAAGTTCCTGAATCCAAACACCACTTAGTCCGTAGTGACGATTACTTGTAAGATTTCAATTGCATGTTTAAAACCGTGGAAAACATTTAAAGGTGTATATCCATTATTATCTCTTCGCTAAGTACGTTGATAAAGTGCCATGGATTGGATTTGGTCAGAACGGCAGCTCATTGGCAGAAAATGCCATACTACGTAATTGTTCAGCTGTCAGCTCAATTTCTCTACCAGTATCATTTACTACTCCGTAGTTGACTGTAGAGCATCAGATTATTTGACATTATTATTGTCGACAAAGAGATTAGTACAAGTCAGATTTGGACACCAGATGAACTTTTGATGTTATTACGGTACCAATTTTTCCTTCTCTTTTGGGTAGCATTAGAAGGTAGTGGTAGAACCTATATATATTTGTGTTGTTTATCTTTTCTCGTAGGACTCAGCAATTTGAGACAACGCGAATAATTGACGTGTTCGCATCGAGCCACCCACAGCAGGTCAAGGATATACGCCAGGCAGAAGCTTTTCACCCTAAACCGACCGGAACCGCACAAAAACGTCCCGCTCCGTCGCTGCCAAAGGCCAAGGTGCCCCGTGCCATCCACGCCACGCTTCAACTGGACCGTGCTTACCTGCACAGGTTGGAATGGAAGAAGGGGAGGTGATCAGATCACCAATTCCCGCTGTTTGGAGTTTGTATTTAGCCGCTATAGTTTTTTAAGCTCCAACTTTTTTTTTTGTTTTTTCCCTTCCCCTCTGTATAAGTCGGTCCTGGCTGATTGCGTCGTGTAACAATAACTCTTTTCTTCTAATATATTGACGTGCAATCCTTTTGCGCGTTCGCGGAAAAAGATCATATCACCAATTCGCCACACCAACTAGCCCCAGCTGGTCGCATCCAGTCCGGCACTCCAGTTGGCCTCCCCCCGTTCTTTCCGGCGCGCGCGTTTGACCGCGCGCGGCTTGCCAACGAGCAAAGCAATCGCCAATTCGCCATATCCGCACCGCACCGCACCAACGCCCATGCGGCGCATACGTGGAATCCGCACCCCCTCCGTGTATATTTCATCATCCAAGAACCGCGGACCGGATGCCACTCCCGCTCGCTTAACACACTTGCCCGAATTCGTCCAATCCATCTCACCATCTGCACCCGCGCGCGTCCGTGTCCCTCTCGCGCCACAGGACAAGGCCTCCCGACCGCCGCTACCTCCTCATCTCCTGTCCTCTCCGAGTCCTCGCACACGGTCGTCACGGTCACCACCAGAGCTCAGCTAAGCTCGCGTTCGTTTTCGCAAGGAGCAGAGGAGGAGGAGGGGAGAGGATGGATCACGCGGCGGAGGCGCAGAGGACGGACCTGATGACGATCACGCGGCACGTGCTGAACGAGCAGGGCCGGCACCCGGAGTCGCGGGGGGACTTCACCATCCTGCTCTCCCACATCGTCCTCGGCTGCAAGTTCGTCGCCTCCGCCGTCAACAAGGCCGGCCTCGCCAAGCTCATCGGCCTCGCCGGCGACACCAACGTCCAGGCAAGCAAACCCCATCTCTGATCCGCTCCACTCTACTCTACTGTTCCTCCACACAAATCCATGTGATGGCGGATGGCCTCCTCGCGTTAGTTCTTGTTTGCTTCAATTTCACGCTGTCACACGTACGAGGTGGCGGTGCAGGGTGAGGAGCAGAAGAAGCTTGACGTGCTCTCCAACGAAGTCTTCGTCAAGGCGCTCGTCAGCAGCGGCCGCACGGTAATACAGTACAGATTAGCAGTTTATGTTTTGCTACAGATAAGTTCAGTTTCTGAAACTTGACAGTGACACTCCATTCCTTTCTGTGCAGTGTGTTCTTGTGTCTGAAGAGAACGAGGAGGCCATTTTCGTCGACGCTCCCCTCCGCGGAAAGTATGTGAAATTTATAATAGTACTACTACCATTTTCTTCTCAGTTGCTTGCTATCAGTTACGAGTTCGACAAGATCATGGTGACTGTTTCGTCTCATCAGAAGCTGCACGGGTTCCCTTTCTCTTCAGGTATTGCGTTTGTTTTGATCCACTGGATGGCTCCTCAAATATCGATTGTGGTGTCTCCATCGGGACGGTAAGTGTCACTGTCATTAACAGAGCCGATCTCCTCTGTTTTCAACTCTCAACTGTAAATCAAAGAAAATGAATGGTCTAGTACTGTTATCTGCGAGCAATCAGAGGATTTCTTGCTTTCTGAACATGACAAGTTGGTTGCTTGCTACTAGAGCTTACTAGATGTCTGATAGTCGATTTGAACTCGCTCTGTTATCAACATAACAAACAGCCTCTATTAGTGATTAATTTGAGAAACACTTCCAATCATAGCTGTCGGTTAAATGTAGTCATTTGTTCTGTTCTACAGATCTTTGGGATTTACATGATTAAAGACAAGGACAACGTGACTTTGCACGATGTACTGCAACCTGGAACAGACATGCTTGCTGCTGGCTACTGCATGTACGGGAGTTCATGCACGGTAACTATGTCGTCTGAATCCATTTCCCCTTCAAATACATCACCTGTACTCTCTTCCTAAATAGACTTGGTTCTGGTATGGCAGCTTGTGTTGAGCACTGGAAATGGAGTAAACGGTTTCACCCTTGATCCTTCCCTTGGGGAGTTCATTCTGACTCATCCAAACATCAAGGTCTGTGATTCAACAATGCAATTCTTGTTCTTAATTGTATTGGTCATGGATCAAAACAAAATGGCCATTTTTGGCACCTGTACTGTACTCTTCTTTTTGTGTAGATACCAAATAGAGGAAAGATCTATTCAGTGAACGAAGGGAATGCGAAAAATTGGGATGCTCCTACAGCGAAGTATAAAAGGCCTTAATTTCGTTTACGAAATATTATCTTTAATTCTTAAGTACTTGAGAACTGAATTTTCGAGTCAATATTGCAGGTTTGTGGAGAAATGTAAATTTCCCCAGGATGGTTCGCCATCTAAATCCTTGAGATACATCGGAAGGTCCGTCAGTCATATAATCTGACAGAAAAGCAACACGTTTAATTAGCTTTAGATGAGTCGACATGCATGGCTGCATGCCAATATGTTTACGCTTTACAGTTATTTGAATTTGAATGCTCTTTGTTACACTAAACTGAACACTTTTTGGTTATGTTGTTGCTCTGCTTCTGGATGGTCCACACAGTATGGTTGCTGATGTCCACCGTACTTTGCTATATGGAGGCATATTTTTGTACCCTGCGGATCAGAAGAGCCCAAACGGAAAACTTCGGTATGCTGATGCTAACTCTGACGACCTTACTCGAACAGGATGCTAACTCTGAACTGCAAAGGTAGAGTAGTAAATGTAAATTGCTGAACTTCGCTACATGTGGCTTGGCAGTGTTCTGTATGAAGTGTTTCCAATGTCATTCTTGATGGAGCAAGCTGGAGGTCAAGCTTTCACAGGCAAACAACGGGTGAGCTGAATTTCACTTCGGTTTTAGTAGCACATTCATCTTACAGACGATTTAACCAAAAAAAAATGTAGCATTCAAATGTCAATGTTCTTATAAACCAATGGCATCCACAAGAAAGTAAAGAGCTGTTGCTGCATTTGCATTGCAGGCCCTTGAACTTGTTCCCAGAAAGATTCATGATAGATCTCCAATATTCCTGGGGAGCTATGATGACGTGGAGGATATCAAAACATTGTACGCTTCAGAGTCTATCATCGGTTGATCGGTGTTACTGAAGAGTAAAAAGACACATGAATCACCCTCTACCTTGTGAACATAGACTTTTTTTTTTTTGCTTTAATGTAAAAAAAATCAGCCTGTACTGACACGGTACGGCTTCACCAATATGAAAGAATAAAGGAATATGATTCTTACATAATTTGATTGGAACATAAGTGCCTTTTCAGCTCCTTGCAATAGCTAATTTTAGGCTTACATTTGATCTATTGTTTCGGGTTATGGCTATATCGTTTTGTCTTAAAGTATAATTACACCATTGCTCCAAGGGTCATTTTTACAGCTCTTGATAAGTATTCCAAGTTATCATTTTGGTACCTTTTGTTTTTACAAGGATTATAAAGAGAGTATCACTTTTTTTGTTCTTGGTACATTACGCTAGAAAAATGTGGTACCTCTCGGTATCTCGTTAAGAGCCCGTAAAATTTCTCTAATAAAAAGCTATTGCTACAGAATCGAAGGTTTGTAATGTAATATTCAGGCTACAATAATAGCCCAATCAAATAGTGAAGTAACACCAATCGCCATATTAATTCCTTTTCCAATAACAAATAGAAGTACATAGATCAAAGCACAAGCCTTGAAACAAATTTCCAAATGAGTAATGCCGGAATACAGACTAATACATCTCTTGGGGGGATGATTTGTTGACATACATAACCCATATAACTTGGCTATGCATCAGATCTTAACTGTTCTGCAGAGCCACTCTTTGCTTGAGCTCACGGGAAGAATTCGTAAATCAAAAAATTGGAATACGCTCTACCGCTTCAAGCTCTGCAGAATGTACTGTGCGTACAGATCCCTGAAAATAAGACAACAAATTGGATCATCGAACATCAACAATCCAACATGGTAATATGCACATCAATGCTGCAAAATGTTTAGGACTTACATAGAGTACTGGATTGCTTCACGAGCTGTCGGAGCAGGCAAGAAGTCATTGACAGCAACCTCCTTGTTCTCATTCTTCTTGTCTGAAAGATTTTGATCAAGAATAGAACAATTGAAATCAAGGTGCAATACCAAGCATAAAAAATGTAGCAATCGTATGAGCTGAGGAAGCAGGCGTACAGTCTTCAAAGAAGCGCCGGATTTCCTGAAGGCGATGAGGAGAAAGCTCGCTGAGATTGTTGAAATGGCGATACTCAGGATCATCGGCGCAGACAGCTATGATCTTGTCATCCTTCTCTCCCTGTTCATGAAAAAGACGGGAAAAAAATGCAGGTGCAGTGTAAGCTTGTTGCCGATACTTAAATGACAAAAGTTGTTTTTTTTTTCTCTCTCTAAAAATTTTCAACATAGCAGAGATGAATGGATTGATTTACTTACCTGGTCAATCATAGGCATGAGACCAATGGCCCTGGCTCGGAGGAATGAACCGGGAATAACTGGTTCCTGGTTGCGAACAACACAAGGTTGTACGTTAGACAAAGCAAATGCAGAAAATGTGAGTCATATAAAAAATTAAGGGCGTCAATAATTCTGTTCACCTGCATGAGGACAAGGACATCCATGGGGTCGTTGTCCTCGCAAAGCGTTCTCGGAATGAAACCGTAGTTGTGAGGGTAGACCACGGACGAGTACAGAATCCGATCAACCTGTCAGAGATTTTTTTTCAGCCACATTAGTCTTAGCTCATGATGCAATCGAGAGAAGTTTTTAGAGACGTGGGAGGAAATGCGTGTGCAGCGTTGCAGACCTTGATGAGCCCCGTCTTCTTGTCCAGCTCGTACTTCACCTTGCTCCCCTTGGTGATCTCCACGACCTGTGCCAAAAATCCACCACGGGACACATCGCAACAAAGCTTGCCATCATCGCCGGCGGGCGGGCGGCAAAGAACGGAATAATTTAAGCTGGAGGGCATGCACTTACGACGTTGAACACGGCGGGAGCATCAGGGCCGATCTCGAGGTCGTGCCACGGGTGCGCGGCGACGGACCTCCGCGACAGCGACGAGAGGATCCTCTCGTTCAGCTTCGGCCCGGGCCGCGGCGTCTGCTGATACGGCTCCTCCACCACCTCGTCGGCGGCGCCGTGCCCGTTCTCTCCGTTCTCGCTGCTCATCCTGTCTTTTAGCTAGCGTAGTACGATCGCGTCGGTTGGTTTGTACAGACGATCGGCTACGAGTCTACGATACGAGTACGACCGGTGGACGATGATCGACCGAAGCGCGCGGCGCGCGGGGAATTATATAGGCCGCGGCCGGTGTGGGTTGGTGGTGGTGGGGAAGGGGTGGGCCGCGGCTAACGCGGGGCGGATGGATGGCATGTGCGGTGCTGCCGGTGCCGGTGCTTTTGCTGCGCCCGCGCGACGACGGTGGGAAGCTTCCCCGCGTGCGTCACTGCCGTTCCGCACGTTGGCCGCGCGCGCGGAGTGAGTGCTCGCTCCGAGCTACTCCAGCTGTGCGGCGCCTCTCAATTCAACGTGCAGCAGCGAACTGCGAACGTACGAGGGTGGCAGCGCCAGGGTTCGAGGCTTCGATCATGGAGTATCACCTCCGGGAAAAGGGAATTTTGGGGAAACCCAAAAACAAAAGAACATACTTTTTTTTTTTCCAAAATGCGCCAATTTTTGCAAAACAAAGCTTTTCTTTTCTCCAAAAATGCCATCCCCACCGCGTCAAAAACTTCCACAAACGTTTACAATTCCTGGTTTTTTTTTTTTTTTTTTTTTGGATAATGTTCCATTTGCCCTCCCAATGCAATATAATACCTCCCTATTTTTGCCAACTGTCACAGAAACCCTAACCCTACTAATCGATCCCGATCCGGCCGAGGAGGCCTGGCGGCGGCTCGATGGTTGGTCCACGGCGGCGCCGCCTTTGCTATGCCGGTCGGCGCGGCAAGGGAGGCCTAGGCGCGCGTCGCGGGAGGAAGACCCAGGGGCGGTGGCTTCGGCGGTGTCCCGGCGCGCGCCGCTAGCGGCGGCCCGACGGGGGCGGCGTCGCGGAGGAGGAGACCTAGGCGGCGGCGGGCGAGGAAGGCCCGTGGCGCCGGC
>CM020182.1:15167357-15217534 GCA_009805545.1 Oryza longistaminata | reverse complement strand
GCACTACTCCCTCCGTCTAAAAAAAATAATCTAAAATTAAATGTGACATATTTAGTACAATGAATCTAGATAGAAATATATTCAGATTCGTATTAAGTAATGTCATATCAATGTTAGGTTGATTTTTATGTGAAGAGGAAGTACTTTGATTGGTAACCTTTTCTTCCTTTTTCTCTTAGGTAATGACCAGGTTTGATTATTCCTGGATAAGCGGTGCCGGCGCGGCAGGGAGCGGCGAGGAGGCCTGCGGCGGCAGCGCGACAGGGCATGTCGATGCGGTTCACGGCAGTGCTAGAGCCCCACAGGCGCCGGCGATGAGGGAAATTTCTGTGTGCTTGCTGTTTCTTGTTGTCCTTGTTATTTCTGTGTGCTTTATTTAGAAATTTTAGGTACCCATGATTCACAATTGAGCTCAGGGGGTGAATTTAGATGTCTGTGAATTTAGATGTGGACAGAAATATGCATGAATGCAAAATAATTTTGTGTGAGCAAACATTACAGAATGATGTGTGAGCAAATGGATGCCTAAGGGTAAGATTGTCTTTTCATACAACTTAACGGTGAGGAGTTAATGGCAGTTACGGTGTGATGGCATTTTTGGGAGAAAGAGGCTTGTGCAATGGTATTTTTGTGAAGTTGTCTTTGTCGATGACATTTCTGAGATTAGGGTGCTCGTCAATGGCATTTCATGGATTTTCTCATAAATCTAATGCCGTATTTAGTTGTTTTGGCAAAAAAAAATTAACGTATATGGACACACATTTAAAATATTAAAGGTAGACTAATAACAAAACAAATTAAAGATTCCGCCTGTAAACAGTGAGACGAATCTATTAAGCCTAATTAATCCGCCATTAACAAATGTTTACTGTAGCACTACATTATCAAATCATGGCGTAAATAGGCTCAAAAGATTCGTCTCGTAATTTACATGTAAACTGTGCAATTGATTTTTTTTATATATACATTTAATGCTCCATGCATGTGTCCAAACATTTGATGTGATGAAAAAGTTGAAAGTTTGAAGGGAACTAAATATAGCCTAAGATTATATGTGACATATTCTAGTACAATGAATCTAGACAGTAGTTGTTGCTCAGGGATTTCACCATAATCAAGATCATTCAAGTATTGTCGGATGGATGACAAGCATAGCGTCAGGGGGAAGCAAATTGGAAGCCAAGAGAAAAGTTGGAGCTCTAATAAAGACATGGTGGCACATATGTGTTAGAGTATATGGTAGTTAGAGTCATATTAGGATAGAATTGGTTTGTTTGGATTCATTCCATATCTGTAATCCTTCCTTATCTCCTCCCCATGTACTCCTATATATACCGGCTCCCTGATGCTCAATACAATGTGTCCCACGTTACGCAGTATATCTCTACTATACTATCCAACATGGTATCAGAGCGGACGATCTAGTCGCTTCTCTCTCACGCTTCCGCTCGTCGCCCCCGGGAGGGTTTCGATCTCCCGAGGGCGGCCACCCGTTTTTCGTTTTTTTTTTCTCGTCGTGCTTCGCTGTCACGCCCAGAAATTTAGCCCAAATCTCCAGACTATTTTGTGTATTAAATCCCTGTCCAGGACCAGCCAGGGTACACAAAACGACAAGTAATATACAGTTCCAAACGTAAATAAAGCGTAAAATACTTACAGAAGAGGCACTTAGCCCTCACACCAATACCAAGCATAAAAAATGTAGCAATCGTATGAGCTGAGGAAGCAGGCGTACAGTCTTCAAAGAAGCGCCGGATTTCCTGAAGGCGATGAGGAGAAAGCTCGCTGAGATTGTTGAAATGGCGGTACTCAGGATCATCGGCGCAGACAGCTATGATCTTGTCATCCTTCTCTCCCTGTTCATGAAAAAGACGGGAAAAAAATGCAGGTGCAGTGTAAGCTTGTTGCCGATACTTAAATGACAAAAGTTGTTTTTTTTTCTCTCTCTAAAAATTTTCAACATAGCAGAGATGAATGGATTGATTTACTTACCTGGTCAATCATAGGCATGAGACCAATGGCCCTGGCTCGGAGGAATGAACCGGGAATAACTGGTTCCTGGTTGCGAACAACACAAGGTTGTACGTTAGACAAAGCAAATGCAGAAAATGTGAGTCATATAAAAAATTAAGGGCGTCAATAATTCTGTTCACCTGCATGAGGACAAGGACATCCATGGGGTCGTTGTCCTCGCAAAGCGTTCTCGGAATGAAACCGTAGTTGTGAGGGTAGACCACGGACGAGTATAGAATCCGATCAATCTGTCCGAGATTTTTCAGATCTTAGCTCATGATGCAATCGAGAGAAGTTTTTAGAGACGTGGGAGGAAATGCGTGTGCAGCGTTGCAGACCTTGATGAGCCCCGTCTTCTTGTCCAGCTCGTACTTCACCTTGCTCCCCTTGGTGATCTCCACGACCTGTGCCAAAAATCCCCACCACGGGACACATCGCAACAAAGCTTGCCATCATCGCCGGCGGGCGGGCGGCAAAGAACGGAATAATTTAAGCTGGAGGGCATGCACTTACGACGTTGAACACGGCGGGAGCATCAGGGCCGATCTCGAGGTCGTGCCACGGGTGCGCGGCGACGGACCTCCGCGACAGCGACGAGAGGATCCTCTCGTTCAGCTTCGGCCCGGGCCGCGGCGTCTGCTGATACGGCTCCTCCACCACCTCGTCGGCGGCGCCGTGCCCGTTCTCTCCGTTCTCGCTGCTCATCCTGTCTTTAGCTAGCGTAGTACGATCGCGTCGGTTGGTTCGTACAGACGATCGACTACGAATCTACGATACGAGTACGACCGGTGGACGATGATCGACCGAAGCGCGCGGCGCGCGGGGAATTATATAGGCCGCGGCCGGTGTGGGTTGGTGGTGGTGGGGAAGGGGTGGGCCGCGGCTAACGCGGGGCGGATGGATGGCATGTGCGGTGCTGCCGGTGCCGGTGCTTTTGCTGCGCCCGCGCGACGACGGTGGGAAGCTTCCCCGCGTGCGTCACTGCCGTTCCGCACGTTGGCCGCGCGCGCGGAGTGAGTGCTCGCTCCGAGCTACTCCAGCTGTGCGGCGCCTCTCAATTCAACGTGCAGCAGCGAACTGCGGACGTACGAGGGTGGCAGCGCCATAGTTCGAGGCTTCGATCATGGAGTATCACCCTCCGTCCAAAAAAAAAATGTAAAATTAAATATGACATATTTAATACAATAAATTTAGACAAAAATATGTTCAGATTCGTATTAAGATATGTCATATTCAATATTAGGTTGATTTTTATGGGATAGAGGAAGTAATTTGATTGGTGACCTTTTCTTCCTTTTTTTCTCTTTAGGTAATGACCAGGTTTGATATTCTGGAAAGGACTGTCACTGGTAATGAAGTTGTTTAAGGCGGTGTTCTTTCATTAGTATAGATCCTTCTACATGTGATGGCCTCTAACATGTCTGAAATTAGCGGGTCATCACAAGAAAGTCATCTCAATCGGACCGAAAAAGCATCTGATTGAGATATGGTCACACAGACATGCTAGATGGGTATAAAACTCAGACCCGTCATAGATGACACCTATTAGTGACGGGTCGTAATTTAGACCCGATTGAGATAACATTCCATATCTCAATCGGGCCTCAAGTTGGAGCCCGTCACGGATAACCATCATCCGTGACGGGCACCAACTTAGGGCCCGATTGAGATAACAACTAGGCCCGTCACAGATGACTCATCAGTGACGGGCTATATACTAATGCCCGATTGAGATGACTTAATCTCTATCGGGCATTAACTAAAGCCCATCACAGATGAGTCATCGGTGACGGGGCCTATACTAATGCCCGATTGAGATAACTTAATACCCGTCACGGATGAGTTATCTGTGGCGGGCTCTATACTTATGCCCGATTGAGATGTATGTTTGACTATAATATGAGTAAGGTTTCTCAGATCTGATCGAAAATTTTTCTAAGTCCTGCCACTATTAGATATCAACAAGTTACAACTTCTTCTCTGGAAACCGATCTCCAAAGAAATATGAGGTTAAGCGTGCTTGGCCTAAAGCATTTTCGGGATGGGTGACCGATCGGGGAAATTCTTCCTGGGTGCACACGAGTAAAGACAAAGTGTGTACAAAAGACCGAGATGGGTGACTGATCGGGAAATTCTTCCTGGGTGCACACGAGTGAAGACAAAGTGTGTAGAAAAGACTAGCCTGGGATGGGTGACTGATCGGGAAATTCTTCCTGGGTGCACACGAGTAAAGACAAAGTGTGTACAAAAGACCGAGATGGGTGACTGATCGGGAAATTCTTCCTGGGTGCACACGAGTGAAGACAAAGTGTGTAGAAAAGACTAGCCTGGGATGGGTGACTGATCGGGAAATTCTTCCTGGGTGCACACGAGTGAAGACAAAGTGTGTAGAAAAGACTAGCCTGGGATGGGTGACTGATCGGGAAATTCTTCCTGGGTGCACACGAGTGAAGACAAAGTGTGTAGAAAAGACTAGCCTGGGATGGGTGACTGATCGGGAAATTCTTCCTGGGTGCACACGAGTGAAGACAAAGTGTGTAGAAAAGACTAGCCTGGGATGGGTGACTGATCGGGAAATTCTTCCTGGGTGCACACGAGTGAAGACAAAGTGTGTAGAAAAGACTAGCCTGGGATGGGTGACTGATCGGGAAATTCTTCCTGGGTGCACACGAGTGAAGACAAAGTGTGTAGAAAAGACTAGCCTGGCCTGGGAGAGGCGGGACGTTACATGAGGCTAGCCAAAAAATAAGATTTATTTTTTTTTTGGATTATACTCATCTGTGACGGGCATTAACTTAGTACCCGATTGAGATGAGGGTGCACACGAGTAAAGATAAAGTGTGTAGAAAAGACTGGCCCAGCCTGGGAGAGGCGAGACGTTACATGAGGCTAGCCAAAAAATATTTTTTTTTTGGATTATACTCATCTGTAACGAAATTTTTTTTTTATTAAACTCATCTGTGACGGGCATTAACTTAGTGACCGATTGAGATGAGGGTGCACACGATTGAAGACAAAGTGTGTAGAAAAGACTGGCCTGGCCTGGGAGAGGCGGGACATTACATGAGGCTAGCCAAAAAATAAAATTTATTTTGTTGGATTATACTCATCTGTGACGGGCATTAACTTAGTGCCCGATTGAGATGAGGGTCATCTGTGACGGACTGTAGTTAATGCCCGATTGAGATGAGTAGTCATTTGTGACGGACGCTAGTTGTGGCCCTATTGAGATAGGTCATCTGTGACAGGATATAGTTTGACTGGTCGTCTGGGTCAAAGCTATCGGTGACGGGCTTTAATTAAGACCCGATTGAGATAAGTTTATTCGTGACGGCCGTTTGCCTGATTGAGATAACTTTTCACATCTGTGACTTCTAAACTGTGATGGACGCCGTGCCCGATTGAGATGGGGGTTACCGCCCGATTGAGATGGTGGTTACCGTTCTAGTTATTTCTCCAATTTTCCGACTTCTATGCACACATATTTCTCGAACTACTAACCTATAGAAAGTTGCTTTAAAAAATATTAATCTATGTTAATAATTATTATGTACTAATGAGCTACTCCATTTTTCCTGTCGGATACAAAGATTCCAAATATGCACGTTCGAATTCAGTCTAACCTCGCTTACTAGAAAATAAGGACGGAGTTAGAGTATACAAGCGAGGTGCCCAGGAACCAGTCAATAATTTTTTTTAAGCTATATCTCACCTAATTTCATTATGTTTACATCTCCTCAATACAAATTTAGATACCCACATTAGTTTAAATTTAATGTAAAATAAAGTAAATTAAACAAGTACTAGCACCCTCTTCCTTTCATTTTAGCTTTTTGTCCCTGCTGGAAAAAGGAGGGGAGAGGCATGAAACCGTTTCAAAGGCTTTGAGATCGTGATGGGAGCGTTACTCAAATAATGAAAGCAAAAGGCAAATAATAAAAATGCATGGAGTCGTGGTGCACATGCCGGTCGATGCTGAGCACGTTGTTACGAAGGTTTTGAATTGGACTTTTATGAATGTAAAGTTGTACTTTTGACGCGGATAATACTATTGCTTGCTGTGGCCTGTGGCATCTGGAATTTCGTGACACAAATCACACAATTACAAGCATCAAGTAGGGAATTTTTTTTTCTATTTGAAAAAGGCAAAAGCTTAAGTAGGGAATGTATGACCAAACGTGCAGCATCCACTAAAATGGGACGTGTATTTTTCCCTTCTACTACAACAGAATTTGTATTATTAGTAATGTAATAATCAGAAATAAAAGAGGTCTTCTAGAAGCTACACCATCAAACTGAATCGTAACCAATGGAAATATTAGTATACTACGGTTGTGTTTAGTTCCTTCCAAAGTTGAAAGTTTGGGTTAAAATTAGTACGATGTGATTGAAAAGTTGTGTATGTATGACAGATTGATGGGGGGATTTTCTTTGTTTTCTTTTTATTTTAATTGATTCAATGATCTTTGTGCTATTAAAATTATTTCTCGAGCTCCGAAAATTCGCGGGAAATTTCAGAGAGTATTTTAGGGCACAAAGAATATTACAAAATATTCTCGGCCAATGATTTTTAAAGGAAATTTTTAATTCCCTCAATAATTCACTTGGATAAATTGCTTAACTTTTTATTTAATTTCTAGGAAATGCATTATTAAATGATTTTTAATCCCGAACGAAAATCGGGGCGTTACATTCGCCGCCGAGATCGATCATATTAAGTTACATGCACCAGCCAGTTGCACCTAAAAGCCTAAGCTGATAGGAAAAGACGGACAATTCACTTTATACACTCCAACACTCCCCCTTACGCGAGACCCCCTCAAGTCTCAAGCGTGGAATATTGGAGTGGGCTGCAATTAATTCGAACTCGAGACCTCTGGCTCTGATACCATATTAAGTTACATGCACCAGCCAGTTGCACCTAAAAGCCTAAACTGTTAGGAAAAGACGGGCAATTCACTTTATACACTCTAACAATCTGGCTTCAAAGAAACGCAAAGATTTTGAGAGAAGAGGAGCCGAACACACAGAGAACATCATGCCTAATCCTACAACTACCAGACATTCAGGAGTGTGAATTTGCTTTCCAGCCACCTTAATACTATCGATCTTCTTACATTCATGTACCCCTTCTGCAAGTTGCTTGGATAACTCATATGTACGGCTGTGTTTAGTTCACACTGAAGTTTGGAAGTTTGTTTGAAATTGGAACGATGTGACTGAAAAGTTGTTTGTGTATGTAAGGTTTGATGTGATGGAAAGTTGGAAGTTTGGAAAAAAAAACTTTGGAAACTAAACATGATCGTAATCGCCCTACTGTAAAAACTCTTTTTCAGTCTCTTCTAATATATTCGGCAATACTTTTGCTGCTTTCATTTAAAAAAACAGAGATATGTCTAGATTTGTAATACTAGGATGTGTCATATCCAGTATTAGATTGGTTTTTATGGGACAGAGGAAATTCCTTCACTATCACTATGACCTTTTCTTTTTCTCTTTAGGTAATTACCTGGCTTGATGATTTGGAAAGGACTATCACCGGTAATAAAGTTGTTTTAGGTGGTGTTCTTTTCACCAATTTTCCGACTTATATCTCTTTTTTTCGCATACATTTCTCGAACTAGTAAACAATGCCTTTTAAAAAATATATAGGAAGTTGCTTTAAAAAATTATATTAATATATGTTAATAATTATTATGTACTAATGTCCATTTTTCATGTCTGATACAAAGATTCCAAATATGCATGTTCGAATTCCATCTAACCTCGCTTATTAGAAAATAGGGACGGAGTTAGAGTATAAGAGCGAGGGGGGAAGTATCCGGTGCAATCTCCCCATTCAGTGCAATCATGCAATCTCCATCTTCCACCGTTGGATCGAGAAATTGACGTCCGAGATTCGTCCACATCACCATGAGTTAAAATTTAACTCTCAGTAAATTTTAACTCATGGGTGAATCTGCGAGTTAAATTTTAACTCATGGTGACGTGGACGAATCTCGGACGTCCATTTCTCGATCCAACGGTGGAAGATGGAGATTGCATGATTGCACTGAATGGGGAGATTGCACCGGATACTTCCCCCCTCGCTCTTATACTCTAACTCCGTCCCTATTTTCTAATAAGCGAGGTTAGATGGAATTCGAACATGCATATTTGGAATGATTTTTATCCTGGGTGTGCCTATACAGCCAACAAGGCATTAGCCGTCCAGCCGATACAGCTTCTGGCTCTTTCGTCCAGCTCGTCACCTAGCTGCGCGCGGTGTCACCGCCCTTCTGGCGACCCTTCGTGCTCGCCAGCCACCACGAGCAGAATGACGCCCGGTCGCTGCCCGCACGCGAAAGCCCTACTGCGAATCCGCGAGCAGCCAACAGTAGCCAATGCTCAACACATCAACATGCACGCAACGCACACATCATTTGCTGGTCTGTGTGGATGGAATGAGCTCTTGGTCCTTGTTCTTCGTTCAACGAAACACCCATCTAGTGATTAGGCTCACTACATACTACTACATCCTAAACTTTTTGCCATTTTTTTGGTATGCCGGTGCATACCTGGCACCACCCCTGGGTCCGCCCCTGCTGAAAGGGGGGATTGCACCGGATACTTCCCCAAGAGCGAGGTGCCCAGGAACCAGTCAATAAATTTTTTTAGCTATATCTCACATGTTCTTATCATGTGTACATTCCCTCGATATAAACTTATACACCCGTATCACCCGTATCAGTTTAAACTCAATGTAAAATAAAGTAAATTAAAACCTTCTTCGTTTCATTTTAGCTTTGCCCCTGCCGGAAAAGGATGGGAGAGGCATGAAACCCGTTCAAAGGTTTTGAGATCGTGATGGGAGCGTTACTCAAATAATGAAAGCAAATGGCAAATAATAAAAATGCATGGAGTCGTGGTGCACATGCCGGTCGATGCTGAGCACGTTGTTACGAAGGTTTTGAATTGGACTTTTATGAATGTAAAGTTGTACTTTTGACACGGATAATACTATTGCTTGCTGCGGCATCTCGAATTTCGTGACACGATTACAAGCACCAAGTAGGGGATTTTTTTTTTCTTTTTGAGAAAGGCAAAAGCTTACGTAGGGAATGTATGACCAAACGTGCAGCATCCACTAAAATGGGACGTGTATTTTTCCCTTCTACTACAACAGAATTTGTATTAGTAATGTAATAATCAGAAATAAAAGAGGTCTTCTAGAAGCTACACCATCAAACTGAATCGTAACCAATGGAAATATTAGTATACTACGGTTGTGTTTAGTTCCTTCCAAAGTTGAAAGTTTGGGTTAAAATTAGTACGATGTGATTGAAAAGTTGTGTATGTATGACAGATTGATGTGATGGAAAAGGTTGGAAGTTTGGATCTAAAATTTGAATCTAAACACAGCCTACACAGCTGTTTGACGTGTGTTGATGCTATCCAGATGATGGTTCACGCTCAACAGCATCACCAGCAAACCGGTGACAGTGTAATTCGCAAAAGGAGCATGTGAGTGATGCCTCGGGCATATGCCACATCCGGAAAGGGATCCTCTGACTTAACTGGGACCCACATGTCAGTGACTCAACTGCACAGCAGTTAAGTCAGAGGATCTGCTTCCGCCACATCCCCTCCCTCCAAACTCCAAAGTAGCTTTGCACGTCTTGAAGACAAACTAGACCAAAGGTCCTGCAATTTTTCCATATAAAATATTTCCACTGCATTTAGTTTTAAAATGCGCTTTCTATATTTCACGTCTTGGATATTGAATAGACTCATACTCATGCATGCTCCATAAATAAGTCCAAATTTATATGGATGTTAGTTAATCTAGATAAGAAACAAAGTGACCAAAACATGTTATAATATGAAACGAAGGGAGTATCTCAATAGGGTGTTGCATTGAGCCCACCCCTCTCTCCCAAACACCCATGAGAGAGATAAGAGGTGAATGGAGTGCATTTCCAGTGAGACCATCCAACGGAGGAAGAAAAACAATTATTGATTCCTATTAACATTGGGTCGTGTTGGGTTTAGTCCCACATCGGTATGATGGGGGAGCATGACTTAAATGGTGGGGACGATTCTCATCCATCAGACTAGTCTTTTGGATTGTGTAGACCCAAGAACTAAAGTTGTGGCTCCGGTTGGACCTATGGTGGAGCAGGTTCAATGTGACCTGAGTGGCCCACGGTGGGTGGGCTGAGCTGCGCGAGATTGTTGGGCCCGATGTTGTGACGGGGGAGAATGTTGGGTAGTCCCACATCAGTAATTGATGATGATGATGGCCCATGGTTGTTGGGCCGGGCTGCGCACTCTAACAGGTCGGATGAACAAAGAGCAATGGACCCTCAAGTGTACGGGCCTGTATTTGGCCCAAATTACAGTGCTTCTTTCTGGCCCAGTATCTGTCATGGCGGGCTTGAATTTGGTTTGCAATTTACTAATTTAGCATCCATCCCTCTTTTCACTCTCTCATTTATTATTGGTAAATAAATAAATGTCTCTACCAAAAAAACGATACATCTTTTCTAATGTAGTATTGAATAAAGAATAGCATACTTATTACTCCCTCCATCTACTTTTGATAGTCATATTTCATCTTGACACACAGACCAATGATAAGTGATTTTACTTATCATCCATTTAAACATGCTACTAGTCATTTCTCGTAAACAAGCTATTCATTAATATTTACATTTCTCGATGTCCATGCAACCAATCTTGTGTGGAAGAATGGAGAGTCATGCATTAAATCCGAGAAAATCATTAAGATGATAGGCTGTTGGATTGAAATATGCCTATCAAAAATAGATTTTTCAGATTTTTCAGAATGGAGAGCTCTACCTTTATAACTTTTATGCCAAAGCCCAAAAGACAATACATTTAGGAAGGGGCTTAATGTTCTTCCTGGATCACGGATCACCGCAGCTTGCGGTCAGACAACCTGGCAGCTCATTTCCATAGTTCCATTTCCATCTACTCTTCGGATTTTTTTTTTAGATAATCCTACTCTTCGGATTGAAGCAGATGAATGAAACAGCGACTGCGTGCTTGTCATAGTGTTGTTTTCTTTTCCCTGCCCAAATCAAGGAGACACCGTTTGCCCCAGTGATTTGCAATCGTCTGATTGCACAATCGTACGCCACATTCCACCCAAAACAAAAACACAAAAGTAGAACAGACTCACGCCACATGAAACACAAAAGTAGAACAGACTCACGCCACATGAAACACAAAAGTAGAACAGACTCACGCCACATGAAACACAAAAGTAGAACAGACTCACGCCACATGAAACACAAAAGTAGAACAGACTCACGCCACATGAAACACAAAAGTAGAACAGACTCACGCCACATGAAACACAAAAGTAGAACAGACTCACGCCACATGAAACACAAAAGTAGAACAGACTCACGCCACATGAAACACAAAAGTAGAACAGACTCACGCCACATGAAACACAAAAGTAGAACAGACTCACGCCACATGAAACACAAAAGTAGAACAGACTCACGCCACATGAAACACAAAAGTAGAACAGACTCACGCCACATGAAACACAAAAGTAGAACAGACTCACGCCACATGAAACACAAAAGTAGAACAGACTCACGCCACATGAAACACGCCCTAATCGTGGATACTCTATCCGTACTAATATAAACATGTGTCACATCTAATACTAGATTGGTTTTTGATGGGATAGAGAGAGTACGTCACACCGGTTCAGAAGAGTCCCGGACTCCGGAGAGGGCAAGACGACGCCAGGCCCCAGAGAAAATTCCCCCGTTTTCCCGTCTGTTTTGCCGGCCTCGCGACACGTACGCCCGAGAAAAATAAACGGGAGCCACGCCTTTAGCCCGCGTCGCGTCCCTGGCCTCGCACGCAACACACGCGGCGGCGTCGCGGGCTCTCCCGACCGGACCCCGGCCTGGCCGCGAGCGAGGGCGACAAGCTTTCGTTTTTTACTCGCCACATCGGACTCGAGCCGAAGCTACTCCAACCGTGGCTGGCCACGGACGAGCTCACGTGTTCTCACTTCTCACACGCGGCGCGTTCGCTCGGTGCACCGTCGCCTCAGGCCGGCTTCGGTAGGTGGACGTAGTAGGACATGGCAAATTGGCAAACGTCCCCGTAGTCACCGGCTTCGGTAGCGGCTAGCTCCGACCCCGTGACCACCGAGAACTCGCTGGTTTGGTGCTTTCCGGCGAAGACCTCATCGGTAGTCAGTCCGGTACTCCGGCGCGAGTATTCAGGGCCTCGAAGAAAACGAAAACGGCCACGGGCCATTCATCAGAAACGCACGTGTTACTGCTACTGCTACTAGCGCTTGAAAACCGAACACTGACAGTGCCAGGTTAATTAATTAAAAGGAAGTGTGAACGGTGAGTGGTCACTGTCTTATAACCATCCGTTAATGGCGGCTCTTAATTAAGGATAAGAAGAAGCTTTTGGTCACAACGCACACGGCGTGCACACGGCGCCGGCGACGCGCGCGCGCGCGCCTTTCCACCGCCCCTCATCACAAGTCCTCGCCGACCTCGGCTGCACAAATTCTGCGCCGCGCGCTTTATTTTACTGGCGGCAAAACGGGCATCGATCGATGATGATGACTCAAAAGCAGCAGTGAACTTTTTTTCCCCTTCTCGGATAACGGAGAGCATGCCTGCACAGGCGCAGGCTGTGCACTGCACGGAAAAGGACAAATGTGAAAGAGAAAGTTAACCTGTGTTGCTTTGTGCCTAAAGTTGCCGCTGTAAAACTGTTAAAAGGGGTAATCTGTGTGGTCCCGTTTTACGTGGCGTTGCAGGCACGGTGAACATGTAAATTATAGTACAATGCACTGTTCATATTTTGTAGGAGAAATATATAAAAAAAATACTCTATCTACTCCGTACTATCTATTTAATTAGTATCCATTTATTTATGAGAAAAATATTAGACCACATTAACATATATGTAAAAAATAATATACATATTGATAAGATATAGTCATCCCATATCATGCATGAGAAGAGGAGACCACAATCGAATGCTTTATATCGAGCAAAATTAAGGTTATTATTTTTTTCTTTTTTTCTTATTAGTGTTAGCAATAGTGGCGGATCCAGGCATATTCTATGAGGTCGGCTAACTCTACAGCTTTTTAAAAAACACCCCATAAACCTTGATTTCCATGTATAAATTCAAAAATGTAGATAAATGGTCCTACTTAAATACAAACCACTAGTAATTGACCCCCACAAGATTAAATTTCTAACTCCGCGCACTGGTTAGCAGAAGTTCATATCGTCGTGTATCAACATATCATTGGATTATTATTAGTAGTTAAGTTGACCGGTCTAGCCATTATTAGTAGTAGTTAAGTAGACCGGTCTAGCCATACTATACAGAGACGATAAAGCTATAGTGTGCTTAGCATAGCACGAGACTCTCGGCTAATAGACAACTTATCAATTGTGCTATAGAAAAAAAAATTAAGTGCTATGTGTTCTTAAAAGTTTTCATATTATAGTATTCTTTAACCATTCTTTTCATTTAATAACAACTAGCTTTATATTTTTGTTCTAATTTACACCCTAGAAACCTTGATTTCCATGTATAAATTCAAAAATGTAGATAAATGGTCCTACTTAAATACAAACTACTAGTAATTGACCCCCACAAGATTAAATTTCTGACTCCGCCACTAGTTAGCAGAAGTTCATATCATCGTGTATCAACATATCATGGGATTATTATTAGTAGTTAAGTAGACCGGTCTAGCCATACTATACTGAGACGATAAAACTGTAGTATGCTTAGCATGGCACGAGACTATCGGCTAATAGACAACTCATCAATTGTGCTATAGAAAAAAATTAAGTGCTATGTGTTCTTAAAAGTTTTCATATTATAGTATTCTTTAACCATTCTTTTCATTTAATAACAACTAACTTTATATTTTTGTTCTAATTTAAACCACCTATTCTATCCATTTCCAAATCCGATAACTCCATCGCCGCTCCACCTCCAAGTCCAGTTAGTCTACAACTACTTCGCACACTAATTCTCTCTCACCTTTTTTCCCCTCCAATAATTGGGGAACCGCTAGATCCAACAAGAAAGGGTCGGCTCATGCTTTTCGCACACTAATTCTCTCTCTCCTTTTTTTCTCTCAACAATTAGGGAATCGCTAGATCTAGCAAGGAGGGGTCAGCTCCTGCTTTCCCGAGTCCCTGCAAACCCAACACCATCGGCCTCTAGGATAACCATGACAAATAGCGTGCATGACGACCGAGGAGGAGAAGAGACATGTCGATGGTTAGAGGGTACGGTTGCGCATGCGAAGGTGGAGAGGAGGAATGATGGTGGCTCATGGAGAAAAAACGATGACGGCGGTGTGTGGAGTGGTAACCAGTGGTTGTAAGTGGTTTAAGGAGTTTGCTGTATGACACAATTTCTAATTGAGTTTGTTGTATTTTTTTTTCAAGTACTATCGACATGTGAGCTACAAAATCATCCTAAAGATTGAATAACATAGCTAGTGGTAATGTGAAAAAAAATGAGATAAAAGGTGGACTGGTGGAGTACTCGAGTATCTTCCCCGTTCCTTCCCTTGACGTAAGAGAACGAGAAATCTTCCGTCTCTCAGTCGTCTCCTCCGCTTCCTTGCGCCAAGACGAGTCGCGGCTGAGCAGGGGAGGGGCGCCGATCTCCATCCGGCGAGCAGAGCAGGGGAGGGAATCCTGGTGAGCATCCACATCCTCTTTCTGATTCATCTCTCTTTCTCCCACCGGGAGTTCTTTTGTCTGGAATTTCCTTGCGTTTGTTAACCCTAGCCTCTCTTCTAGATCTGGGAAGAAGCTCTTCTCTTAATTTCAGAGCCTTAACCTTAATACAAGTAACAGTTCGTTGTTTGTTGCCCCCAAAATTTGGGGTTCAACTGAAACCCCATATCCCAAGTTGGATTCGCCCCTTGTAGGCTGTTTACTCTCTCCACAACTCCCTTGTTTGCTAGTATGATATGTTTTTTCACAATCTCTGATTTAAGTCGTTGCGAGCTATACTCGGAATTGGCCTGTTATTCGCTGTTCTTAGCATATATTCGCACGCTTTCTCACCAAGATTCTTTTCTTCTCGCAGGTATAGGTTGTTGATTGCTTGTGCGTGAACACAACTAAAGCAGTAATTCTTACCGTGTCAGCGTGATCTGGGACTGTGGCCAATTGTACCATAAGTGGAAACACAGCTGCGAAGATTGTCGGTGGTCTTCGCTGATAATATATTGGGCAGGCTAAGTTTCAAGTTCAGTTTGCTGAATTCAGCGAGCCTAGATGTCGTTTCGCAGCATTGTTCGTGATGTTAGGGATAGTTTTGGTAGCCTGTCGAGGCGAAGCTTTGAGGTCACCCTGGCTGGTCTATCCGGGCTCACCGGCCACCATAGAGGCAAGTCTCAGAGCACGGTTCACGAGCTCTGTGATGCAGACCTCATAATCCAGGAGAGTCGTTGGGCTAGCCTCCCTCCTGAGCTCCTCCGCGATGTGATCCGGAGGCTGGAGGCTAGCGAGAGCACCTGGCCGTCACGCAAGGATGTCGTGTCCTGTGCTGCCGTCTGTAAGGCGTGGAGGGAGATGTGTAAGGAGATTGTGCTGAGCCCGGAGTTTTGCGGGAAGCTTACCTTCCCGGTCTCTCTAAAGCAGGTAAAATTTCACGTCCTGTAATGAAAGCAGAACTTAAACTGACTGTTGTTAAGAATTATATTTTCGTACCTTAGTGATAGCAACCTGCAAGTGTGGTTGTTGCTTATTCATTTGTTCCTCTCAAATTCATAATCCTTGTTTTGACTTTCAGCCTGGCCCTCGAGATGGAATGATTCAATGTTTCATAAAGCGGGATAAATCTAAATCAACTTATCATCTCTACTTGTGCCTGAGTACTGGTATGTCTTGTGCTTCTTTCACTCATTTTTTCTCTTAATTTGGTTAACAACATTGCAAGGCCTTATCTTTTTGGTTAAACATCTACTACCATCTAGCACCATTTTTATCCATCACTTATGTGTGCACATACATGGTTTTTTTTCTCCAAATATTTTTTTTATGGAATGTTTAAACAACTGGCAAATTTGATTTCACCTGAATTGAATAAGTTGGCTCACTACTGATTTTTGTTAATCAGCTGTACTTGCGGATAGTGGCAAGTTCCTCTTGTCCGCTAAAAGGCACCGCAAAACAACCTGCACAGAATATGTTATCTCAATGGACGCAGACAACATTTCAAGATCAAGCAGCACCTATATTGGAAAACTAAGGTAACTGTTTTGTGTGCAGATGGTACACCTTTCCTTTCGCTCCATTTATTTGATGATACAAACCAACCTTGTTGTGTCTTTCATTTTTAGGTCAAACTTCCTTGGCACAAAATTTATAATCTACGACACACAGCCCCCTTATAATGGGGCTGTAATCCCTCCTGTTGGACGGAGCAGCCGAAGATTCAACTCCAAGAAAGTGTCTCCTAAGATGCCGTCTGGTAGTTACAACATAGCTCAGGTGACATATGAGCTTAATGTTCTTGGCACCAGGGGCCCTAGGCGGATGCACTGTGTCATGCACTCAATACCTGCCTCCTCAGTCGAGCCTGGTGGCATTGTCCCTGGGCAGCCTGAGCAGATTGCTCCCCGAGCTTTCGAGGAGTCATTTCGCAGCACCACCTCCTTCTCCAAGTCATCCATCATGGATAGGTCCATGGATTTCAGTAGTTCCCGTGATTTCAGCAGTGCTCGCTTTTCAGACATTGCTGGAGGCACCATAAATGGTGATGAAGAGGGGCAAAACAAGGAGAGGCCACTAGTGCTTCGTAACAAGGCCCCTAGGTGGCATGAGCAGCTCCAATGCTGGTGCCTTAATTTCCGTGGGCGTGTAACGATTGCGTCGGTAAAGAATTTCCAGTTGATTGCTGCACCAGCACAGCCTCCTGCAGGGGCTCCAACTCCGTCACAACCTACTCCACCAGAGCAGGACAAGATTATTCTACAGTTTGGTAAGGTAGCAAAAGATATGTTCACAATGGATTACCGCTATCCGCTCTCAGCTTTCCAGGCATTTGCAATATGTTTAAGTAGCTTCGACACAAAACTGGCCTGCGAATGAGGGAAACAATGAGCTCTAATGGAGGCAGAACTGGAAATGCAACAGAGAGCAACTTGAGAAATGTAATACCCAAGGGCTCTAGATCATGTTTGCATTTTGTTGTGTCGTCTTGGCTGTATTTCTGCTTGTAGCCTGGAACTGGATTTCTCAGCCTGTATGTTTCACCTGGTAGCACCATGATAGGTTTCCTTTGGGACAGCGGTTCATGCATTGCATTGTTCCATTTGTGTGGTGTACATGCGGTTCCGGATTTAAGCTGAAAGGATCCGTTCATGTCTTTGCTAAGCTTTGCATGGATGCCGTGTTCTGGTAAAGAAAAAGGAAAGATTCAGTGCTTCACTTAGCCTGTGTTTAGTTCAGCGCAAAGTTTGGATTTTGATTGAAATTGGAGATGATGTGACTGAAAAGTTGTGTGTATGACATGTTGATGTGATGGAAAATGACTAAAATTTGGATCCAAACTTTGGATCTAAACACAACCTTATTTTGTGCCCGTGTGGGTTCAAGGCTGTTCTTTTACAACTATTTGTGCTGCTGTACATGTGTGCTTGCATTATTCTATAAGATCAGAATCATGCTTGCATCCGGTTGTTCTGGACTTGTCTCACACGATGGAGCCTTCCTAGTTCTTTTTCAGATTACTCTTCCTACTACTTTGTACTACTACTGCTACTACCCTTTTAATAAGGTTTGCCACAACCACTATGTATCATCATGGCATCATTTACAAATGTCCCCTTGCTTGGCGCGCGAAATACAGTGGTTGTGACTAATGGGAGAATCATTGCACATGTACCTGTGCTTTCTTCTTTCTTTTTATCTCCTGAATAAAGCTGGGTGTCTTAGCTCTCTTTAAGCTGAGCTCTTTCCATTGGAGAGGAAGAAGAGGATACATTTCTGTGGTGACAACAATGAGTAGTACAGCTAGGAGGAGCAATTAAAATAGTGAAAGGATGAGTACTTATGGACGGACCCATGATGAGTGTGACTGGATGAGAAGAATGAGTATTTTTCTTGGTGATGGGAGAATGTGATTGAGCTGGAATGCACATCATACTGGAAACCGAAATGAAATCCTTCATCTCTCTTCCATGGAACATGTTGTTGTGGCATGCTTGGAGAGCACGAGTGAAGGAAATAATTGAATATATATGTTGCATGGTGGAGTAATTCTTTGTGCAAATCAGTAGTGCCCCGTTCTCATTGTTCCCATAATGGTGACAGTGTGCAGCACTGTCACATTATCTATCTGATGATGATGGTGATGCACTGATGCCTATACTTTGCCTTGTGCAGGGTGAGTGGTCTCGTGATCTCGTCGCTGGGTGGCACGTAATTGGATTATTGGAGAGGCCATCAAATCAGGTGTTTTTAAGGGAGCATTACTCGTAGTCCTATTACTTCTTGATGAAGTTTCTACAGTACTATGTGTTTGCGAGTTAATTTGCCACCTGTTTAATCTGCATGAGAAATGATATTGACTGCATATTCAGATAGGGAAGAAAAGAACAAAAATCTCATCTCTGTCTATTCAGTTGAGTGGAGACTGGAGAGTGGCTTGTAGATGCGAGCATAGTAAAGAGCATTACTTCCCTATAATTCAGGTGGAACAATTTCGTTCTTTGTCCCTTCGCTTTTCTTTGCCGGATCGAATCGTTGGACAGCATGATGGGACGACGCGGCGGAATCCCACTATGAGGAGGGGAGAAGCGTAATGGATTCCCCCATAGTACGAGTAATGATGGTGTAATCCGATCCCTTCTTTCGCATTGTGGCTGCAGTCACGCGCCGTAAGAAGTGTCGCTTGCACAGATCGAATCTGGAATGGAGATATACCGGCGGATTGTGGAAGAGAATAGGATTTCTCCTCCCATGGCTTTACCGAGTCTGGTTTTCAGTGGGTAGAACCTGTGCTCGGTAGCTGATATGGATTCTTTTTTTCTTTTTTCTTTTGAGATAAATAGCTGATATGGATTCGTGATGACTGATGAGTGAGTGAAGCAGCAATGGACCTGCAAATATTTTAAAAAGAGTAAATTGTATTCAAGGTATAATAAATTGGCAAGTGGATACAATTTAGTATAATAACTTCAAAAAAAAAAATTAAACTAAACCGGCAGGAGAATTGCCAATTATATTTCAATTAAGCATGAGTAAAAATCCAGACGGGTTAATAAAAAGAAAAAACCTCTTGGCAAGAAGACTCGCCAAGCCCTCAACCGCGGCAGGTACAAACCACACAGCACACGGAGCATCACACAACTCTAACCAAACTACGACGGCGGAATCCAAAGGCGAACATCGATGTCGAAAAGCTGCAGAAGCGGCATACAACTTTGACATCACAAGGCACGTGTCATCGTTGCCAAGCTTGCCGCCCAGCGACCCAGCAACTCTGACTCCATGGCGATCATAACATCATTGGAGGCATCGCCAAAACGAGCAAAACAACACCGAACTCACACTTTGGACATCAGCCAAAGCCCTTGAGGTGCCAAACCTGCACTGGCAACACCAACATCCCTAGAGAGTAACTGCAAATGTTTTCGTTGCCAAGCAACGTCGCACCCCAACGACGTAGCAGCTCCGACTCCACCTGATAGAGACAAACGAAGAAGCTGGATGCCACCAATACAAGAAAGGAGCCAAGAAGGAGAAGGCCTCGCCAAAACCTAGGCATCTAGTGCTTCGAGCTGACACAGGAGTCCGCCAACAGTAATCGATGCAAGGGTAAGGTTCTCCAAGACGATTCCCCCATGAAGGATACGACGTGAAACGCCGTCACCGTCCGTCCGGAAACCGGAACACTATTTTCACCTGGAGATTGATAGCGATGAAGAAAAACGCCATAACGACGCCTCCAAGAAGGAAAACGGCGCCATAGGGTGTCGCCGTCGTCATGCCAGGCTGCCAGCCAAGGGCTAAGCAAGGCTTTCGCCAGCGATTTCCATCCATTGCCACCACCACCTCACACAACAACCGTCGACGAACCACCACATCATCTTCTTAGCCACCAGCTAGCCCAGTCCACCACCCCACATTTCCTCCCCGCGCACACCACCAGGCCGGACGGAGAGAGGCAGGAGCACGCTACCAACGGGCGGCAGTTCTCCCCTCGCCGGCACGCGGCCCTCGCGCTGCGTCCACCGCCACAGCACGGCCCTCGCGCCGCTGCCGCCGTCGTCGAAGCGCAGCCCTCCCGCCGCCGCCGCCAACTGCCTTCGGCCGCAGCACTCCGCGCCACGACGGAGCCGTCGCCCTGCGCCGCGCGGCCAGATCCGGCCGCGGGAGACCGGATCTGGCCACCGCAGTGCCGGGTCTCCGGCCTCCCTCGCCGTCGAGCGCGCCGCCCTTCGCCGGCTCGCCACCCGCTCCGCCCCGCCTCCCTCGCGTCATAGACGACGCGTCACCATGGTTACGCCCCGCCGCCGCCATCCCGGCTCCCCGCACGGTTGTCTGGGACGAACTCCGGCGGCGGCGAGGCAGAGAGAGGGGAGGAGGGTGGGTAGCGGCGGCGGCGGCTAGGGTTTGCCCCCAAGCCGCCGGCGCGTAACTTCAAAATTGAGCGTCCAAGTGTAATAACTTAGTAAGTGAGTGCGTCCTAGTACACGAACTTGAGAACTTACTATTTTGGTGCAGTAACTCGGCTATCTATATGTTATTTTGGTCAATAAATGCTAGATGGTTTTTTTTGATGATATCAATATGACAATATGCATCATATAGCAGTACTGTGGATATTCCATTATAATCTTGAATTTAACTATAAGAATTATGTTGCTCATCCGATTTACACGATCATCTTGGATTTTTTTTCTTCACCTTTTAAAATCTCAACCGGAATACATATTATTTAGATATTAAAATTTAATTGATTGTTAGTTACTAGAGCGACTAAATTGAAGTATGCTTCTACAAATTCTGTGAGTATATTAAAAAATTAGTACCTAAAATTTGAATATTTATGGTAAAAAATGATCGAATTAATTAAATGTTGTTACATATATTTTTTAAGTTATTGTACTATAATCACACACACCTTGCAAGTTGTGGCACCCGTATGCAATTTAGTACAATTTGTTAAGTTTTTGCACTAAATCGCACCTATCTATTAATTAGTTGTTGCACTTCAAGTTCTTGTACTAAATTGCATCTACCTACCAAATTGATATACCATGGATATAATTTACTCTTTTAGAAGCTCTGGAGCTAAAAAAATATGAAGTAAATATCTTCATTTTCACAGACTTTGTTCACTAGATAGCAATAGAAATTAGGTACTACCTATAGATTGTTTTTTCAATTTTTTTCAAGTACAAGTTTACAAAAATCATCAAACTCTACCCACGGATCCAAATACGAGTTTAGTGACACTACCCCTACCCGGTTTTAAATTTGAAGGAAATAGGATATAGAAGTGCCATGATCACACGCTGTAAGCCTGTAATCGCTGGTAGGGGAAGCTCTTGGAGACAATATGGGCCGAGCACACGATGACCCAGGTGATTTACGGCCCATATAGAAGCACAGATGGGCTAAAACTGCCGCCCACGTCGAACCAGGCCCGGCCCACATGACCACACCGCGCCGATGCGGCTGCCGCGTGGCCCTGCCTTCTTTGGGAGTCGCGCCATTGGTAGCCTCGAAAGGCAGCAGCAACCCCGGAGAAGAGAGAAGAGAGAGAGATGGGAGAGAGAGCGAGAGCACGGGCAAAACTAGGGTTTCGGGTTGTCTCGCGGAGGCGGAGAGGCCGCAATCCCTCGCGCTCTCCGAGGCCTCCGGAGCACCGCCGGCCACGGGGAGCTCGCCGATCCGATCAACCGGGGTTCCGGCCTCCGGCCCCGCTTCGGCGGGAGGTTTACTCGTATCCGCTTCCCCTACCGTCTCGTCTTTGCATTTCCGCTCGCTTCGATTTCGCCGTGGCTTGATGCCTCTGATCTCTCTCGTTTTGCTTGGATTTTGCCGTTGGCCCGATGATGATTGCGATTTAGACCCTCGCGAATGAATCGATCGATCGATTGGTTGGTTGATGGATGGATGGATAGATAGATCGGCAAATGGGGATCGCCTTTTGCATCTGCAAGGGGGTTGAGCTCCCGAAAATGGCTAGTGCGGCGTTGGCTCCTCGATGATCTGGGCGCTGAAGCATGCTCCGGGGGTCGGAGAGGCACTGACATGTGGGCCCGCCCACGCGGCAGGAACATGGTTTACTGCTGCTTCTGCTATACTATTAAACTTGCTCTTTTTCTTTCTTTTTTCTCTTCTTCCTCCTCCTCCTCCTCTCTTGCCACCGCTGCGGCGGTCGTCGTCGTCGTCGTCGTGCATCATCATCATCGTCCTCTTCTGCCATACCCTTGAGACATGCTCCAGTGCCAGCGTCGAGGGCCGCCGCATTAGCCTAAGATGGAAAACGAAGTTGTGAAATCTGAGGGCCAATTGGTAATACATACCATTCTGTCTTTTCGTTTGGATCTTTCGGTTTTGTTGCTTGCCGCTCTGACTCTCTGTGTCTACTTAATAGCCTGATATAATGCACGAAATTGGTCCATTGCCGTGTAAACAGCACGTACGTAATGCATCATGGTTGGAGATGTCTGAGTGATTGATCTTCAGAACGGTTCACATCTCTCCACCTTGTCTATTGCTAGCAATTGCAAAAATATCTCAACTTATGCTACTACATTGTTTCTCTTTTTTGTGTTAACATGCCTCGCCGAGTTCTAATTTTGATTTACAAATTGGATGCCCGTCTCTTGTGTCATCTTGAAATGCAGAGGTGCATTTATGTCTTAAGCCAGAGGGCATTAGGATCATACTGTTACATACGTTCTGGTTCATCCTTGTCTCATTTTGTATTCCTTATTATTTTTTATCATCTCCCGTATAATGTGATGAATCAAGAGCCTGCAATAGGCATGATCTTGACTACCATCTGGTTCATATTATTTTTTTTCTTACTATGTTGCTTTGGTTGGTAGTAGCATGATGATGCATTGCCCAATGATGAAAACTTACTATGCAGAGATGGCACATGGTTTCCTCCTCCTCCTCCTCCTCCTCCTCGGCTCCTCCTCCCCCCTCTATCTCCCCCCTCATGTGACAGCAGCAGCAGCAGCAGCAGTTGGGAATTGCCATCAAAAGGATTTGTCTGGAATACAGGTACCGCTAAGTTTTAGCGGGAAAATCAGAGACCATATATGTTGCCATAAATGAAATGCATAAGTGAGTCTTGAGGGCATAACATTCCTTGCAAATGCACAAGCTGTATGTTTTTTTCGATATTTTTATTCTACTATTGCCCATTTTACCACCTCAACTTCCTGGTCAACCCCAAACTACATGTTCAAGAACTATCAAAGTCATTGCAACTCATCCTATTGCTGAAACCAATCCGGTGAAATGCGTACAAATGGACGTAGTGGACCTGGTGAAATGCTCAATTAGCACAATAAAAATTTGCATGGCTCCTCACATCATACTCAAAACACACCTAGGCAGCAAAGAAACTATTTATGTGGGTACAAATATTGAATGGTCACTGTTTGTTAACTTGTGGACTTGAGCAAGAGTTGAGGGGGTTAATCAAAATGGACTTGGTACTTTCAAAATTTTGTTCCCTGCAAGTTTGAATATGTTGGCTTGATGAGAGGCTTTTCATTTGCACTTCCTTCAGTACATTTTTGCTGTGGTTTGTGTAGGTTTGTTCTGTTAAACTGTTTATTGTGTTTCTACTCTAACCTTTCTGTTTGTTGCTCGGCCAGTATTTTCGTCTCATTTTTAACTGATAGACACCCAGCAGAGCTGACTCTTTAGCTCTTCCAGATGACGGTTCCTATATACTCTTATTGACTTATTGTAAGTCAGCTTGTGTTTGTGCTCCAAGTGATAAGTTCGACACCTTTTCTAGGCTAGAGCTTCTGAGGGTTTTCATTCTGCAGATTGACTAGTTTATTACTTTATTTACACTGTGATAAGTTCATTTGTTATTTTTTTCATTGCCATATTATTTATTTTGTTCAAGAAACCAGAGTGTATTGAAGTGGTACCTTTTGGACTTCATGACAGTCGTCCATATCATAAAACCAAAGCACTATCCACTTATGAGCCATGATATTTTGAGAAATAACTCATTTGCTTCCTTTCTTAATCCCCTTCATACAATCAATCAAGAACGTGACTTCCCCTCTTTTTTATGACTTTCCTTTTTTAAAAAAGAAAATTCTCACTTGCACGATTTCCCCTCCTTTTCTCTTGGTTGAAGTTTTCCTTGTTCAAGACCACGTAGTCATATGTTTCCCCACCTTTGCAGAGCATCTGGATTTGATTCTGAATTGGACCAATGTTTTATTTGATTCAGACTAGCAATTTCACCTAAATTTAGTACCTTCTGCAGTAGAATAACAGGTACCATGCTTTGATTTAGTTGATTTAAATGCCCAGTGATGAAACATGATATACAGAGATGGTGTTTTGCTTCCTGGAAGTGCTGTATGATCTGTATCCATCCATCCATCCATCCATCCATCCGTCCTCTCTCTCTCTCTCTCTCTCTCTCTCTCTCCCTCTCTCTCTCTCTCTCTCTTGTACATGTCATCATTTGGAATGGTTCATTCCAATAATTGTGCATGTGTAGCTAGCTAGCTTAACCTTCCATCATCATTCCAGGAATTCATTCAGCCTCACATTTCCTTGCTCACAATTTGAGGCTGTCTCCTGCACCATCAATGGATACTGTGTATGTGAGTTCTGAGGGCATTATTTTTCTTATGGCACGTTTGCCAGTTCGTTTGAGATGAGTCCATCCATGGATGGTCCTTTTTCTGGTGCACCTGTCTCTTATGCATTTCGCTTGTTTCGTTTTCACTGTGGCATGGTGCCTCTGATCTCTCTCGTTTTTGCCTGGATTTGCCATTGGCCCAATGATGATTGTGACTAAGACCCTCGTGAATCGATAAATCGATTGGTTGATGGATGGATGGATAGATAGATTGGCTCGGACTTGAGCTCTAATGGGGTTGCCCTTTGCATCTGCAATGGGTTGAGCTGAAAATGGCTAGTGTGGCGTTGGCTCCTCAATGATCTGGGCGCTGAAGCATGCTCAGGGGTCGGAGAAACACTGACATGTCAGGTCCGCGCAATTGGCAGGACCATGGTTTCTGCTGCTGCTTCTGCTTTGGAAAAGTAGCTCTCTTTCTTTCTTTTTCTCTTCTTCTTCGTCCTCCTCCGCTCCTGCCACTGCTGTGGCAGTTGTCGTCGTCATCGATCATCATCATCCAGTTCTGCCGTTCCCTTGAGACATGCTTCAGTGCCAGCGTTGAGGGCTGCCGCATTAGCCAGCCTAAGATGAAAAACAAAGTTGTGAAATCTGAGGGCCATTTGGTAATATCGACCTTTCAATCTTTTTGTTTGGATCTTTTAGTTTTGTTGCCTGCCTCTCAGACTCTGTGTCTCCTTAATAGCCTGATGTATCTCCCAGAAATTTACTATCTGACGGAGTTGGTCCATTGCCGTGCAAACAAGTACACACTTAATGTATCATGGCTGCAGATGTAGTGATTGATGTTCAGAACAATTCAAATATCTCCACCTTGTCTATTCCTAGTAGATTCAAAATACCTCAACTTATGCCACTACATTGTTTATCTCTTTTTTGTGTTAACATATCTTGTCGATATTCCTTCTCTCATCTAGTTTACCACCTTTTTTTATTACCTCCTGTATAATACGATGAATCAAGAGCCTGCGATAGCCATGGTCTTGATTACCAGCAGGTTCATATTTCCATATTTTTACAATGCTGCTTTGCTTGGTAGTAGCATATCTAAATGCATTGCCTAATGATAAAAACTTAATATGCATAGATGGCACTTGGTCTTCTCTCCTCCCTCAAATCCATGCACGAGTAGGGAATTTGTCATCAAAGGATCTGTTTGGAATGCAGGTACTGCATAAGTTTTAGTGGGCAAATCACTGACCATATATGCCATCAATGAAATGCATCAGAGAGACTTGCCATCAATAAAGTTTTCCTGCACATGCACAAGTTGTAAGTTTTTTTGTCGATGTTCTTTTTATTGTACTATTGGCCATTTTACCTGAACATTCGCGGCAACCCAAAACTACAAATATTGCATGTTTAACATCTTTGATCTATCAAAATCATTACAAACTCCCCATTGCCCAAAACCATGCTAGTGAAATGTGTACAAGTGAACATGTTGATGAGTCAGCACTGCTTAGCACATAATTATAAGTTTTGGTATGGCCCCTCCACCTAGGCAGCAAAGAAACTATTTATATGGGTAATGTTGAATGGCCACGGTTTGTTGAGTTAGCGATTCCTGGACTTGGACAAGTGTTAAGGGGTTAATCAAAATGGACACTTTCTATTTTTTGTTTCCAGCAGGTTTGGGTTTGTTGGCTTGACGAGAGACTCATCATTTGCATTCTTTTCTGTTATAATATCACATAATGAGTGCTTCATTTCTTTTAGTACATTTTTGTTTTCGCTTGTGTAGGTTTGTTTTTATTAACTGTTCAATATCATATTATGTTTCTACTCTCTAGTACCTTTGTGTTGTTGCTTGGCCAGTATTTGCGATTCTGAATTGGATCATTGTTTTATTTGATTGATATTGGCAGTTTCACCAAGGTTTAGCACTACGTAGGTGCCATGCTTTGATTTGAAGCCCAATGATGAAACTTGATATACAGAGACGGTGTTTGGCTTTCTGGGAAGTGCTGTATCCATCTCTCTCTCTCTCTCTCTCTCTCTCTCTCTCTCTCTCAAATATGGTAACGGAAATGGTTTGAGCATTTTTCCGACCGTTTTCATCCCCAACTCGCACACATCATCATTCCCATGCCTGCATATTTGCAGCTACCAACCTGTGCCCTCAAATATAAGGCTGTGTACTTTACCATCATCCCAGGAAGTGGTTTAGCATCACAGGTCCTTCACACAATTTGAGGCTGTCTCTTGCACCATCGATGGATATTTGTATGAGCTCTGAGGTCATTCTTGTTACCATTTTCATGTTTGCTTGAGATGTGTCCATCTGTGGATCGTCCTCCCTGGTATTTATGTAAAAATTCGTAATATGTGATGCTCTCTTTCTCGTTTATATTTGAGAAGCTTTTGCCGATGATCATGTGGCCATGGTTTAGAGAGATTAGAACTGGCCTACCGTTAATGTGATTTTTATTTTTCGTCAAATGTATAATCTCGCAGAGGACTCCTGAGGAAACTATATATTAAGTCTGTGCGTTCCTTTTCACATTGTTGTGTTTTTACCGTGTTTTTTACCCTGTTTGTACAGCATACTCTGATCACAGCGTTGTGATCAGTTTGAAAAGTAAGATATTTTTTCTTCGGATTATCCATGTATACGGTCCATTGAAAAACATCGAAATTTCTAGTTCATACTTCTCTGTCTACCTATTTTTTTCAAGGAAAACAGGCACAGATGGAATGGAGACTATCGATGTGTTTCATAATAGCAACTCAGACAACAGCCTCTCGATTTAAAAGCCCATAACCCTAAAATGAAAAGGTCAGGCTGAATGGGGGCTAGTCCAATTTCCTGAGGACCTAAAAATATTTTCCAACTCTAGCAGCTTTATTTATTTTTCTCTTATATTTTAATGTGTACTCTATGTTGTGTATAGTTCAACTATTTCTCATGCATAGAATAATCATATTCAAACTAACAATACTTAAAACACCACAATTCCAAAGAAAAATAATGGCTCGCTAAGGAGCCTAAGGAGGCGGTGGAGGATGGGGAGTGGGGAGGTATCGTGCCCGGGAGGTGGTCGGAAATGGCTGGAAGAGGGTTGGCGGTGCGGTGGTGCTTGTGCTGAAGGGAGGACGTGGAGGGGGTCATGGTGGATCCAGAAATCTTTACGAGCCTGGAGAAAATTTAACAATAAATAAAGTACTTCCTCTATATTATAATGTAAGACTTTTTAGCATTATTCACGTTCATATAGATATTAATGAATCTAGATAACATATATATGTTAATAAATCTAGATATATATGTGTGCCTAGATTCATTAACATTTATATGAACTAGGAAGGTAGCCCGCACATTCACGCGGGCATGTATCGTAAGCTGCATTTGAGATACTCGTAAGTAATAGGCTGATTGTGTTAAAATGTCGTATTTGTTGTATAGTAAACTATAGGCATATGGATCTTATATCGTTGGTTTGATTATAAACAGAGCAATAGTTAGATTAGAAATCAGACGTGAAACTTATAATTATAGATTATTTATATTTTAGTTAAATAGGAACATAAGAGGAATGAAAAGTTTAGAGCTTGAGCCAGAGAGGGGAAGGAGCGGCTGTGTAGTGATGGGCGCGTGTGGAGGGGGTTTTTTTTTTTAATTTTTCTAAGTGATTAAGTGAAAGCCAATTATTAGATGTAATTTTCCTAAGATTTGCAAGATTTTTTTTGAAGACTGGACCAATAAATCCTTGAGATTGACGAAGTCACCATAAGCGCCTCGCTGTCGACTCTTTAACTCCAAAATTGTTTTTTTTTGGGGAGGGGGGGTGCGTTTAGGGTTTTGCTAGAGTTGCTCTAATTCATATATATTTTGTAGAGCAGTTTACCACCAACAAAGGAATAATTCAAGTGTAATTTTTAATTCTAGATTCTGAATTGTAACTGTAATTTTAGGTAGAATTTTATATTCCCTCCGTTCCATATTATAAGTTATTTTAATTTTTTTCTAGTTAAACTTTTTTAGGTTTTACTACGTTTATAAAAAAATCTAGCTACATCTACCACACCAAATTAGTTTCATTAAATATAACATTGGATGAATTTTAATTGTATAGAAAATGTTATTATATTTTTTTATAAATTCGGTTAAATTTAGAAAGGTTGGACTAAGAGAAAAGTCAAAACAACTTATGATATGAAACATAAGGAGTACATATTTATTTCGCTATCATTAAAAAAAAGAGAGGAACACCTTTTGTCCTAAAATATAACCACTTCTAAATTTTTTTTACCAGGATTAGGAGAGAGAGATGAAATTAAATACATGATAGTTGTGATTGATTAGTTGAGATGAAACAGGTAAAGAAATTAAACAAGAAATATTTATGATCGGTATATATGAAGAAGTAACTATATTGTAGAGTAAATTTTGAATACTACAAATAGTTATATTACGAGAGAGTAGACAACAAAATGACAAAATTAACTTAAATTATTCTTAAAATGAAGTTGTAAAATTTAAAATTTGCAAATGAATTGGAATATAATAGTCCCTCTTTTCAATTTGACCATCATATTTGCAAATGGTGTTGAGACCAAGGCAAAAAAAAACATTCCTTTTGAAATTAAACCTCATCGGTAAGATGCTCTACATACATGTGGGTATGCAAATGTGTAATTGAATGCATACAAGACATGCGAAGATGTCATTTATGCACGGATAAACGAATAGACATACTGTAATTGCATTTACTCTGCACACATAAACAAACAAAACGTAACAATTTTATTTATTTTTGTACGAATAAACAAATAGATATCGGTTAGATGATGATTAATTTGAAAAGACCTCAACAAACTTGGAGGATGATCAAATGGGATGGAGTATATATCCAAGAGTGCCAATTAGGCCCGCAGGCGAATTGTACTGGTAAATATCAGCGTACTCCCTCCGTCCCAAATATAACAGGAGTATGTCCCAAATATAATAACTTTTAGGACTCAGGATTTATCATAAAATATAACTTCTCCACCAACATTTTCTTTCTAACCAATCACAACTCTCTACCATTCCCCTTTTTCACTTCTTAGCCAATCACAACCTCTTCCTATTTATTTTAACCTACTTACCAATTACAACCCTTTCCATTCAATTTTTGTTCGGCCCCCCGCCCAACACGCTCACCGAGCCCGTGTTGGACACCGTCAAGCGCGACCTCGCTCGCATCGTCAGCAACCTCAAGCTCGTCGTCTTCCCAAACCCTTTCCGTGAGGACCCCGGGAAGGCGCTGCGCGACTGGGATCTCTGGGGCCCTTTCTTCTTCATCGTCTTCCTCGGCCTCACCCTCTCCTGGTCAGCCTCCGTCAAGAAGGTACCACGGCATCTGGGCATTTGTTTTTCTGCATTCTTATGTGAAATCCAATCTCTTTCCATGTTGATTGCAGATTGCCCAACCCTTTAATGTCAAAACCTAAAATGCTATGTAAACCTGTAGAGCACTTAGAATCACCAAAATCACATTGATTAGATGAAAATACATTGACTATCCGTTGATTTTTTTTTTTTACATAATGGAATCCATTCTGGCCTTTGCTTCAAAGAAGCTATGGCCAGTTACTACATATGTTGCAGGACCAACGACTGCGAATTACAAAATCATAGCTTGACTAACCGTTGAATGATCGAATAAATGTTATTTCCATGTGTTAGTAATTACTTGGAGAAATTGGAGCATCCTCCTAGAATTTTTTATGCCTCATTTCCCTAATGCACACGCTTCTTCCAAGGCATCTCATATGGAATTCTGGGATACGGTTATCTCTGTATATATCTCTCTCTTAAGTATTTGGTCCGTCATGAAGTTTAAGAAAGGGGTAAATGTTGTACTTATTTATCAGATGCATGTATAATGGTTATGGCTGTGTCGATTTCTACTAAAATTGTTAATGGAAGGCTAGCTTGCTCTCTCACTGTTTTGCACCATTGTAGCTGCAACAGACTATGACACATCTTAAATTAAATATGTCAAACAAGGCATATCATGCTAAATCTTGCAGACAAGATAAATTCCAGCATCTTTAGTTTAATGTTGAAAAGCTGGATCAGTTTGTATAGTAGAGCTCAGTAGTCACCTTCACTATGAGATCAAGAGGTAAACTTGACTATTTAAGTCCTGAGGTGTAACTCAAATCTAGTTTGCCTAGTCAAATTTGATGAGTACAGAATTTATATCCGGGACATTATGTGCTATTAATAGTCATACTCTGACAATTCCTGATCTATAAACATCTCCTCCATACATGCATGCATGAATGCAATACAATGTCTACACTGAAACTATTCGTAGTCTGAAGAATTGTGCATTTGAGTTGTATTCCTGGAAAGATGCCTAGCCTGCCTAGGTGTGCCCATCTAACCTGCTTAGACAGCACTGGTGCCTACCAAGCTGATTTGGCAAAAACTGCAGCAACAGGATATTTCCTAGTGCTTTGGTGCCACCTAGGACCATCTTTAGAGCACTGGAAGAAAGTATTGGGGACTACTCTATAATTAATGATTCTCTGGACTCCTATTTTCACATAGCATTTCCAACCTTGTGCATCAATAAGAAGTATCATCTTTTTTTTTCTGTGGATATTTGTCTGATTCATGAGTATATTTTTGGTTTTGCCAGATTATAATGTTTACCAGGTTCTTATGTAAGGTGTGCGTTGACAAACAGTATGAGAGGATTGGCTATTGAAAATTTCTGGATGTAGCAATAAGGACCACTGTTAGTAACTTGAGCATTTGAATGCTCTTGCAAATTTTCATGGGTAACAAAGAGAAAACTCCCCCCTATTAGGATAAAGTAGTTTCCTATTTCTACAGCACTCTGTAGTTTTAGATATTCTTATTAGATTTTTAATACATTTCCTGTTGTAAAATTATGGATGCAACAATAAGAACCATATTTAGTAAATCGTGCATTTGAATGCTTGTACAACGTTCCATCGGTAACACAGAGAAAGCACACTCATTAGAAGGAAGCTATTTCAATTTACTCTACAATTTGTAGTTTGTAAGTGTTCCTATCAGAGATTTAACATATTTGCCAGTATTCCAGGGATATTCAATAGTTCAATTTCCTGAGGGTGCTGTTCTACTTCTTTGGCATGACATGATATATCACTTGCTGATTCTGATGATTTGCTTTGTCTTTTGTAGTCTGAAGTGTTTGCTGTTGCTTTTGCTGTACTAGCGGCTGGCGCTATAATTCTCACACTGAATGTGCTGCTCCTGGTATTTTTACCCTCTCATATGCTTGCTTGGGAATTCTCAAATCCCTTCAGAACCAACTGATTTTCTTTTCTTGCCAATAACTAAACACTCCATTGTAGGGTGGGCGCATCAACTTCTTTCAGAGCCTGAGTCTTCTTGGATACTGCCTGTTCCCTTTGGATGTCGGAGCTTTGATTTGCTTGCTGAAGGATAATGTACTACTGAAGATCATTGCAGTAGTGGTTACATTGGCCTGGAGCTCCTGGGCAGCATATCCATTCATGAGTGCTGCTGTTAACCCAAGGAGAAAGGCGTTGGCACTATATCCTGTCTTCCTTATGTACGTCTCTGTTGGGTTCCTCATCATCGCAATAGATTAAGGGCGGAATAGTCGCTAT
The DNA here is from genome assembly GCA_009805545.1 of Oryza longistaminata. NCBI lineage: Eukaryota > Viridiplantae > Streptophyta > Magnoliopsida > Poales > Poaceae > Oryza > Oryza longistaminata. The sequence continues at coordinate 15,184,993 of CM020182.1, read as the reverse complement.
GCTACTAATCCTGTGTTTTGTTTCCCGTTTGAGCATCATAATTCATACAGAATTAGTTACACGTTCATGTTGTCGTTGTTGCTGACTTTTAGTTCAGCTATGATTTTTTTTCCTTTTCTATAAGCAGAAGTCGTAAGGCTGTAGGGTACTACTCCAGTAGAATGCAGTAGAATATATATAGTACATATGTTGTAAAGGCACATTCATCTTTTTGCACAATCTAAAATAATTTCTAGACTGCTGAATTGGCTTGTGCGCGGTGCTCTGGTTCGGTATCTATGCCATGTTGCCACAGCTCTGCTATCCTGTATTACTTGACTGCTAGCTGGTGGTAACTAACTGACCTGAAAGCAACAGTACTTCCTGCCTACGCAGTACATGACTGTTTCCTGGAATTTTTGGTTGATGCAACTGGATGATTGCGTATTGGGTCAATGATCCAAGTACGGTAAATCCGGTTTCTGCCGTGCTGAAACAGCCGTGCAAATCGCCACAGGTTACAGTTGATGAAACAATTGGGAATGAATCGTTTGGTCGCATATGAGTTGCTCCATTATTTCTAGTCCACTGAGCAATTGATGTGCACTTCTCATCGTCTCCACTCTGCAGACAGTGTGACTGACCAATCTGAACTTGCTGATGACTTCTGACTTGCTTTAAGACGTACTACGTAGTATAGACTTCTGACTTGGAGTATGTACTATACAGTATCACGCACTACTGATCCCAAGTGAAAGTGGTCTATAGTTTAATACAGTATACACTGCAACGCGTCAAATGGATCATGTACAGTACACGATTATGACAATACTTTAACCTGAGAGACTAGACTTATTCGTTCGCCGTCACAGCTAACCAAGATCTCTTCGTTCAAGGTCAATGTAATCTATTACGTGCTCCTCCGTCCACTGCTAGCAGCCGACACAATACGAGTCCTGATCAAGCCCGTCACTACGGGTGCTTCCGCCATCCTTTGAATTCCAATGAAAATCAAATATACAAGAAACACGAATTCAGCGGAATTCGTGATGTTTTTACACGGCTATGGCTTCAACTTCTGTAATCGGACGGGGTCAAGTTTCAGAGAGTTGTTGCCAAGACAAATATACTAAACTTAGGCTGCATTCAGCAAAAGCAGAAAGAGAGGAAAATTCCCTCATTTTCCACATTCACCTTTCTTGAACGGTTAAATGGTACGTTTCTTTTATAAAAGTTATATTAATCTATTTTCAAGGTTGTGATAATTAATACTCAATTATCACCTCATTTGACATATCTTATTAAATTTATTCTTTTTCTCATCTCAAACACGCTCTTAGTTGCTCTCTTGCTCTATCAATACACTTCCTCCGTTTCATAATATAAGGCACAACTATTTTTTAATGTTTCACTAGCACTTTTTTTTACTAAATTATCATTTTTTTAAATCCTCTATTCTCAAGATATTTAATTCTATTGTGTGCATGCATTATATTTATTAGGTTGATCTAAACTACGAGGGAGTATTTAAAAATAATTATTTTTTAGTTTTTAGGTTAAGGATGATTAAGTCTATATTGTGGAATGTAGGAAGTATAAGATAACCTTCTTGCTTTTTTTTCCTTGAAAAAAACACGCCTTAGCCAAGGCAAATACTGAAGATAATACAGGAGTCCAAGCAAAAGCTAAAACGAGGCAAGACACACGACAAGGACGACGAGTCGTCTCCTTCCTGCCACCTTCCAAGTCTTTCCTTGGCACCTCCTCACCCTCGGCCTGTTCGATCGATCGATCGATCTCTCCCGCTACGCGGCGGAATCCTATATTTAAGCTTCTGGCTGGCCGCGCCATCCACGGCTCGGTGGTGATCCTCCTCGAGGGCTATTTGTGGCCGGTCGCCGTGGTTCGTCGTCTCTCTCTCTCTCTCTCGATCTATCTCCTGTATCGGGCATGTTCGTGGAGGTTGATGTCATGGCCGGCGCGACGGAGCTGGACATGGAGGCGGCGGAGCAGCTCATCCAGCTGAGCGGTTGCTGCAGCGGCGACGGCGGCGGGGGCGAGTCGGAGAGCAGGAGCACGGACAGCGTGAGCAAGAATAATCGCTGCGGCAAGAAGGCGGCGACCGGCCGCAAGGCGGCGGCTGCGGCCGTGGAGAGCTGCAGCAGGAAGAGAGCCGCGGCTGCCGGGGAGGAGGAGGAGGGCGACATCGACGAGGTGGTCATCGGTGGGGAGGCGAGGCGGAGGCCCAGGTTCCGGTCGCTGGCGGCGGTGTACAGGGAGACGAGGAGACCGAACGACCACGTCGTCGTCGTCGTCGCCGAGGCGGTCGAGGAGGATGGCGAGAGGACGACGACGACGACGACGACGACGAAGAGGGCGGCGAACGACGCGGCGGTGGCCGGCAAGGGAAGGTGATCGATCGAGCGGCACAAGTAGTACGTGACAAGCATGTCGCTCGAGCTAAGGATCAAGAAATGCTAGCTCATGATGCGCATCACTGAGTCGTTAGAGGTATGCAAGATTCAAGATAGTAGATTTCTAGTTGCAGTAGATCATAGCAATCGGTTTTTTTGTAAAAATGGATGATTGGATGCTATACTCGAGATCGATTTATCTGTTTCTTGCGACGACGAGATGTTCGTGATCCTTAGATCTGGTTTCCATATGCAAGGCACAAGCGAAAACGAACTAACAGTGTTCATGCTTGCAGAAGCGGTTACACTGAATTTAATCGAAACCTCGATCGTGGTTTACAATTAGCTAGCTAGATCGAATGCTCGCTCCAGGTTTTGATCTGCAGAAGAACACAAGTTCACAACATTGGGGGAAAGAGAGGCCAGCCTAAGCTACGCAGACACGACTTTCCCGGTTGAACGGGACGTACACGATATGCACTTAATTTGTCCAATACTATCTTCAATCACAACGTAAATACACGCGCACACGTTAAGGCAGCTAGCTTCCGTATTATTCGGTGAATGTTGTTCATCGGCCTACTCCCTCCGTCAAAAAAAAAAAAAAAAGACAAACCCTGATTTCCGTGTCCAACGTTTAACCGTCCGTCTTATTTGAAAAAATTATGAAAAAAATTAAAAAGATAAGTCACGCATAAAGTATTAATCATGTTTTATCATCTAACAATAATGAAAATGCTAATTATAAAAAAATTTCATATAAGACGGACAGTCAAACGTTGACACGGAAACCTAGGGTTTGCCTTTTTTTTTTGGGACGGAGGGAGTAGATGTTTCTAATTTAATCGAAGGACAAAATTTTAGCTTAGAATTGAAAAAGGCAAAAGTTGAAATATGGCTAGGAACATAACTTGATGTTAGGCTCACTGACTCACTGTTACTTCAAAACCCGCACTACAATATATTCCATACCCTTAGTGAATTTCGAGGTGAACTCCAAACTAAAAGTACAATATATCGCGAAGTGAGCGTAGTTTAACTGGTTAGTTTTCTTGTAGTGGAACCAGCTTATACGGGATAAATCTTAGATTTGACACGGGTGCTTACATTTATAGCTAATTATTCTTTCAGTGCTAGGCGATATCCACGTCACGAGATTACATTTATAGCTAATTATTCTTTCAGTGCTAGGCGACGTCCACGTCACGAGACACCCGTGGTGACATCGCCAATGTCAAGATATGTCGTCCTGGATTTTCGGAGGTGCTCATATGGGTAGTGTATACAAAGGATCTTCGAAGGTGCTCATATGGGTAATGTAAACAATTGAAATCATCTTCACCCGTATCAAGAAATAATTTGATTGAGTTCAAGGAGTGATCAATATTGTTACCTAGTAATTTCGTACCAAGTTTTTTAAGTCAGAGAAGACGAAACTTATTATATATATTTCCTTTAGATAGAATTGGACCATATCCTTCCTTACAAATTAAGCACACGTATTTTGCTAATCGAGAAATAATTTGATTGAGTGCAAGGAGTGATCAACACTGTTACCTGAAATTTCATACCAAGTTTAACCCAGAGAAGACAAAACTTATTATAAGCATGATGCTAACAAAACTGTAGCAAGAAAGCAACATACATAGATTTATAGATCTAGGCCCCTGAAATAGGTAATAGAGCTATGGCAAGGTTCGTAAGGCGGTATGGCGAGCTATAACGACCCACCACAACCTTACCGCCACAGCGATAAGGCATATGGCATGGCAATGCCTTATGTGCAATGAAATAATAGAAAGAATAAGAAATATGGACTATAAATACACTAATAGGGTACTTTATTTATCCCAGTCTAGCCCAATAGTAGCCCATTTAAGCACTTATCTAGCCTGGGCCCACTACTTCTTTCTCTTGACCTAGTAGGGAGCAATTTAATCCTACCCAACAACTTCCTTCCCAGTCCCAACAACCGCCGGTTTTGCTAACTCGCGCGTGCGCGTTGCCGGCGCACATTCCCGGCCCACAAGGCCCACGCGCGCGCGAGATTTTTTTTCGCTAGCACCGGTTTTTCCGTTTTCTCTTCCGCGTTTTTTCTTTTCGCTTTTTTTTGCGCATTTTTCATATTACTTTTTTTAATCTTTTAGCACACGTGTTTTTTCAAATGTTTTGAGTTGAAAGTTTTTAAATATTGACTTGAAAATTTTCAAATCTGGCCTTGAAATTTTCAAATCTCGAGTGAAAATTTTCGAATCTGAGTTGAAAGTTTTCAAAATTTTTAAATCTCGACTTGAAAGTTTTCGAATCTTGAGTTGAAAATTTTCAAATCTCAAGCGCTGATTTTTTTTTCGCTGTTTGTTATTCCTCCCGTACGGATAGATTAGTTCCATATTTTTACTAGTGATTAGTTTACTAGTAAATTTTAAATCTTAACTTTGAAATTTTCAAATCTCGAGTTGAAAGTTTTTAAATTTCTAAGCTGAAAGTTTTCAAAATTTTTAAATCTGGACTTGAAAGGTTTTGAATCGAGTTGAAAGTTTTCAAATCTTGAGTTGAAAATTTTCAATCTCAAGTTAAAAGTTTTCAAAATTTTCAAATCCAGACTTGAAAGTTTTTGAATCTTGATTATCGAGTTGTAAGTTTCCAAATCTCGAGTTGAAAGTTTTCAAATTTTGACTTTAAAATTTGAAACTTAAATCAAAAGTTTTCAAATCTAACTTAAAAAATTTTCAATCTGTTAGTAAAAAAATCTCCCAAAAATCCTCAGAATCTTTCCTAATTGCTACTAGTATTATTAGTGTTAAGTGTTAACTAATAGATTAATAGATGTAGTTAAAGCCTTAAAAGAGGTGCTCGCTAGCGGCGCACACGCGTTAGCTAGGAGCCCCCAACAACCACCACCTGGCCTCCATCCAGATCTCTATCCCCCATTGTGCAGCACTGCGGCATGCTCCTCGTATCCATCTTTCTCTTCCTCCTATGCACGATGCAGCAAGCAAACCATCCTCCTATCATCTCTCCCTTCTTGCAGGCTTACAGCCGATGGCCTCCTCTCCTCCACCTTTTCTCTCTCATATGGCACAACAACAGCAATCCCTCTACTCCCCACCAGCACAAGAAGGGATAGGGCGACGTCAAGGAGGACCAACAACAAGACAACAAACTTTTTCCCTCTGCTCTTACCCTCTCTCCTTCAGTTCATGTCATAAGGCGGAGGATGCCTTACCCTTCTGGGAACGCCACGATGCTATAACGACACCAGAGCATCGCTATAGCCTTAATAACCATAAAGCTACATCCCATTTATATATATTGTCTTATGGACACACCGAATACGAAATGTACAGCGAAAGCCATAGTTTAAGCTATACAACTATGTCGGTTTGAAATGATCCTATTATTGTGGTCGACGGCTAGCTCTTAAGATTCCTCCAAATTTCGACTTGACGTAGCTTATGTTGGCTTATTGGGATTTTGATGCCTTATTCTCATAGGAGGACTTGTATATATAGTTGTTTGATTGTCACCTTGTCAAGTAATTTTGGGAGACACGTCATGGTATCATCGAACAATCATGACACCACATGTCATTAGTAGATGAGAGTAAACCAACACTTCTTTCATCTCAAAATAAGTTAACTTTTGTGTATATGGCCTATTTGTTTTGAAGCCAAAATTTTCCTACCAAAATTTTTTTGGCAAATTCAGTAGTATCAAATGGATGTTTGTATTGTGACTATTTTTTACACACACTAGTTCAAATTGTATACCACCAAATTTGATAGTGCTAAAACCTTAGCAACTTTTGTCACTACCATTATTTTGATAACACAAAAATTGGATCCAAACCAAACAAGCCCATAAATCTGACATACAAAAGTTAAGCTTATTTGGTTTGGAGGAAATTCAACCCATAGAAATAGAGAAAAGAAAGAGCAGGAATGCATGCAAATTTCAATCCATATATAATAAGGCGGGTTCGTTCGTGTGAGTTAGGGACCTTAGGGTGAGAAAACACCTCGTTTTCCGCGCGCACGCTTCCCAAACTACTAAACGGTATTCCCTCCGTCCCCAAAAAGACAAACCCTAGGTTTCCGTGTCTAACTTTGACGGTTCGTCTTATATGAAATTTTTTTATAATTTGTATTTTTATTGTTGCTAGATGATAAAACATGATTAATATTTTATGCGTGACTTGTCTTTTTAATTTTTTCATAATTTTTTCAAATAAGACGGACGGTTAAACGTTGGGCACGGAAACCAGGGTTTGTCTTTTTTTGGATGGAGGGAGTATGTATTTTGCAAAAATTTTCTATAGGAAAGTTGCTTTAAAAAATCATATTAATCCATTTTTAAAATTTAAAATAGCTAATACTTAATTAATCATGCGCTAATAGCTCACCTCGTTTTGCGTATCTTCCCAATCTCCTCCTCCTCAAACTCACCCTAAATTTTTCAAGAGGTTTTTTGTGGATGAAAAATAATTTCTTCGATTTTCCCGTACTTACATGTCCCATGAATTGAATATCACTTAACAATCAATCCTTAGAATTCCAAATTTTTGTTTTTCGTCCAAACCGGAACGAGCCTAAAAAATTATTTTTGAACGGCCGTAGTTCATCCGAGATACTGTAGTATACGATCAAATCTCCCGCTACAGACTACAGAGTGCCCCCAAACCTCCAACAACTTTTACACCAATTGTAACTGTAATGGGCCTGTGACTCACTCCACTCCCTTGCGCTTGCGCCGGCCCTAGCCGATCTCCTCTCTCCCCTCTCCTCGTCCTCGGCCTCCTTCCTCCACCCCCTCGGAGAGGTCTCCTCGCGACTTCACCCGCCGCCTCCGCGCCGATCTCATCTCCACCCCCACGCGAGCAGCGGCGGTGCCGGTGCCGGCGTCCTGCTGCTTCCGCCGCCGGTGAGCGCCCCGTACGGACGTCCCTCTTCCTTCCTCACATCCTCCTCTATCCGCACCTTCTCCCTCTTCGCCTTAAATCTTATCTTCTCTTCTTTGGTTTGGAAGCTTCTCTCTTTTGGCCTGTGGTGTGGTGCGGGGAGGATGGCGGAGCCGTCTAAGGTGATCCACATCCGGAACGTCGGGCACGAAATCGCTGAGGTGAGGGAGGATTGAATCGTGGATCTTTTGTTTCTTCTCCTTTCTGGATTTCGTGCTTATTATGTCCTTAGATAGATGGTTTTGTTTTACTGTGAAAGTTTTTTTTACGTTTGCGGCCTGTTCGCTCACTGCTTTGTTGCTGTTGTTGTAGGCTGATCTGCTGCAGCTATTGCAGCCGTTTGGCAATGTTTCCAAGATCGTCATGCTGCGTGCCAAGAATCAGGCGAGTTCCTTATCCGTTATTTTGCCTGCTATGCCTGTAGCTGCTAGGTAGATGTGTGCTGATTTATGTTTATTTTGGGGGTGGTTTCTGGTGGTTCAGGCACTTCTCCAAATGCAAGACTTGCATAATTCAGTGAGTGCGCTGCAATACTACAGTACTGTTCAACCTAGCGTAAGGTAATTGCACTCTTCATGTGATGATTTTGGATGCAAGTAGCTCCTAAAAAGGATAGTTTTTTTTTTATATAGGTCTTATTATTTTAGCTGCTGTTGAAATATGGCCTCCTTCTGGACACTTATGGAAGCCAGGAGGTTTTGGGTTCTGTTTTATGTGATTTTTTATTGACAAGTGTTAAACTGTTAATGCGCTGAGTTTACTGTGTTACATTCTTCTTTACACAACATATAATCTTACTGTCCTTCATGATTTTAAAGCATCTCATTTGGCATGTGGTTCACCTGTTATGCTATTTTAGGGGAAGGAATGTGTACATGCAATTTTCGTCCCACCAAGAACTTACCACTGACCAAAACTCTCATGGACGAAATTCAGATCAGGTATGCATGCACATCTATACAACACTAGATTTTTCCTTTCTGAACTTTAGGACTTACTTTTAAGCTTTTCAAGATGGCCAAAGGTGGACAATGTCATGTTTGAGCTCTGAAGTCTGCATGAGTTTTAATTATTGATTTTTCTTAAAGGTCCTCATTCTTAAGTTCTTAAACCACTTACGATTTTTAGCTTGTTTGTGGATGCAAAAAAATTGCACAAGTCTTTATTCGATTGCACAATACTCTTGTGATGGACAATCCGCTGGCCATTGTTGGTTTACTCAGTGGAATCTTTAATTCCCTCCAATCGCAGCACTTAAGTGCTAATGGTTTAATTCTTCTCAAATGGCATGGTTTAAGATGCCTAAAGTTAGTAATGCAATATAGGTGTATTCTAGAGCCAGAAAACAATATTAATCTGCGAAAACCGGAAACTTGAATCGCTGCTCATAATAGAAGTGTGGCAATATTTGACTTTGAATATTTTACATTACACATTTATTGTGTCAGAACTGGGAGGGTGATTAGCTATTCAATTTCTCCTCATCTTTCAGATAGTTGAGTTAAATTGCATACCGTATCTACTGTATCTTATTGTTAAAACTAGATCTGCGTATTCCTCTCTATTTATTCTTCTCTCTCCTCTCTCTTGTCTTGGTGCTTGTTTGCTGCTGGGCCTCAGGAGTCAGAACCCAACCGAATCCTCTTAGTTACTATTCACCACATGATGTATCCTATAACTGTGGAGGTTCTACATCAAGTTTTCAAAGCTTATGGATATGTGGAGAAGATTGTCACATTTCAGAAGTCAGCTGGTCAGATTCCCCCATCTCTTTCTCTCACTCCGCACACACATGCATAGTTGATATGTATGTTACTTAGCAGATGCATGTGAATGGCAAGGCTGATTTATCAATTTTATAAACTCAATAATTTCTAATATGGGTATTACTACGCTGTACCCTGGTTACAAAAGCATTTATGCCAACTGTTGCAGCAATAATGTTGTACTGCATATCAATTGATTACAGTAGATGCAGCATTGCGTATCATAGAGCAACAGATGTTTACATGCATGTAGTACTAATGGAAGCAACAACATGGCTCAATTATAGAAGAAGCACATAGATTATTAGATATCAGCTTCTCATCCATTTGCTGCAAATTTCATATGTTGTCCATAAAGAAATGTGGGTGACAGCATGATTTTTTCCAAGCGGCCTAGTCTATCTGTTCTAGTAAATATTTTTTATCTTTTCAGTTACTGGTACTATCTCCGTCCCAAAATAATTGTAATTCTAATTTGTTTAGCATATATTAAGGTTTGAGAAGAAAGACTATGATGTCCCTTATTAAATGGTGTATAGGTAAGAGTGAGAGGGTAGTTGAGGGTAAAATAAGGAGAAATTTAAATGAGAAGTGATTAATGAAACCATTAGTACTCTATTGTGATAACTATTTTGGGATAAATTCAAATCCTAAAAATACAATTATTATGGGACAGAGGTAGTACATGTATTCATCTCCCACTGGGATAAATAAGTATGGAATTTCCCACCGATAATGCTTGCAAAGTATATTTATTGCATTTTGTTTGTTTGATGCAGGTTTTCAAGCCCTTATCCAGTATCAGTCACTACAAGAAGCTATGGATGCATTTGGTGCTTTGCATGTAATATTTTTACTGTTCATTTAATTTCCCTGAGTGTACATTTCTGGTGTCTTCATTCTTGCAAACAAAATATTCCAGGGAAGGAACATATATGACGGTTGCTGCCAGCTAGACATTCAATATTCAAAGTATGACCCATGACTAGTCTTAGTTGAAATTTATTTATTTTTCTCAATCTTATTTTCTTGTTTCCTTGTATTTCAGTCTCAGCGAACTGCAAGTCCATTACAACAATGATCGTTCTAGGTAAAATTAACCTCTCATCCTTAGTACTTACAAATGACATTATTGGACAATTTGTAAGCATCAATAATTTTTAGGGAGTTGTACTTGCCTTTAAAAGTTATAGTACAATTAAACTTCAGTTCACAACTCAATTCTTTCTTTTGACTTTTTTTAATCATCTCGTTGCCTTCTCTCAATTGTATCCTTTATACAGGGATTTCACAAACCCATCATTGCCTACAGAACAGCGTCCAAGGGCCTCTCAGGTTAGAGTGTGCTTATGTTCCTTTTGTCATCACATCACTTGTTTCATGGACCCATTTTTGCTCTGAAACTAAGTAGAGAATTTTATTATTTGAAAATTATTGAAGCAGCAAGGCTATCCAGATCCAGGTGGTCTTTATGCCTTCCAACAACCAGGAGGTAGCACACTTCAATTTTGTTTGAATCAAATATTTATTGTTGATATTTGCAAAAGTTCCTGATTTAATTTCCTTTTGTGTGTGCAGCTTCATATGCACAGGTTAGTCTCCAGTGATATGTCTTTCAATTTGTGGAAAATGCGGATGGATGATAACCCTATAAGTTCTCATAAAAAAACATTTGCATTTGATTCATTCAGATGGGAAGAGCTGCAATGATCACAGCTGCATTTGGTGGAACTTTACCCCCCGGGGTGACTGGTACCAATGAACGTTGCACGCTAATAGTCAGTAATTTGAACACTGATGTAAGTCTCCATCTGTTCTGTATCCTTCAAGACTACCTTAACCTTACCACTTATATTCATTATTCATAAACTTCTAAGCTTAAGCTGTTTGAATTGAAAACTTTGGTCCCTGAGTTTTCACTAAAAGGTAACTTTGGTCCTTGGCGTTAAAGAAGTCCAATGAGGGCCCTGATGTTTTGAACATAAAGCCAGAGGACCTAATCAAAGTTGTTATGCCAACTACACTTGTGGATTGGGTCCTACTCGGCTAGGTGGAGATCAAGTAGAGTGACAGTAAGTCGTATAATTGTGTTTACCTATGTGAGCCATCCCAGTCAATGAAATCATCAGTAAGTCAACAATTCGTGGCCAAACTGGAATAAAACAGCTGCTTGTTGCCTATCTGTTATGTTATGATAGGGTCAAATATAGGTGAAGGTGCTGATACAAGCACTTATCCCTCTCTCTAGTCAGGCCCCATAAGATGGTTAGCAAATGAATGCAGAATGCTACATGCTCATTTTGCTGTCTCTGCAGCCCTTAGAAAGGAAGCATCAAAGATGCATGGCTCTAGTGGGGTGTGTTAGTGGGGTGCTCGGCAAGAGACTTCACTTCCCTCATCATGTAGAGAGGTTCTTGAGTACGATTGAAGCTAGCAGGCTGTTGGCATGAATATCAGATTGGGCCATTCTATGGCCAGAGTTTTGAATAGTGAGGATCTTTGTCATTTTTTAGAATTGTAGCTACCAGACTGTTCCTTTAGTGAAAACTCAACGAACCAAAGTGGTCGTTTGGCAAGAGTAGTTTAAGCCTGATATGCCAACTTATAAGGCATTCAAAGCTTTTGTGCAAGATGTTACTGGCCTTAAACCTTGGCATCTTAGTTCTTAACTCATCTGCCTTGCAGAAAATAAATGAAGATAAGCTTTTCAATCTGTTCTCTCTATATGGGAACATAGTCCGAATCAAAATACTGCGCAACAAACCAGATCACGCCCTTGTTGAAATGGCTGATGGGTTTCAGGCTGAGCTAGCTGTGCATTATCTGAAGGTACTCTCATATTTGCAATTATCTGCTTCATTGCATTGAGTAAAACTAATTTTCTATTTTCATATGTATGATTACTGTTTTGTCGCATTTCGGATGCCAATGTTTTTCACAGGGGGCAGTGCTATTTGCAAAGAAGCTCGAGGTTAACTACTCAAAGTACCCAAATATAACAAGCGCTCCTGATGCGCACGACTACACGACTTCAAGTCTTAACAGGTTCAACAGCAATGTAATCAAGAACTACCGTCACTGCTGCGCTCCAACCAAAATGATCCACATTTCAGCCCTCCCACAAGAGATCACGGAGGATGCGATTCTTAACCATGTTTCAGAGCATGGTTCTGTTGTAAACACAAAGCTGTTTGAGGTGAACGGCAAGAGGCAGGCGCTCATCCAGTTCGAGAGCGAAGAGGAGGCTACCGAAGCCCTTGTATCAAAACATGCCACCTCGCTGGAGGGTAACACGATCAGGATCTCATTCTCCCAGATGCAGAGCATATAGAAACTCATCGCGGGGAAACTTATCCAGCTAATCGGATGACGAGTAGCAAGTTTTATTTAGGAAAGCATTGAACTTTAGATGTGAATCCTGTTCTGTCTTCTCCTGTAGGCCGATGCTGTCTTTTGCTGTACCATGCTGTGAGACTGACTGAACAAGCTTGACGTTGGGGCCTTCAGCTGCACCAAATGGTTTTAAGCTTCTTTTCTTTCCCTTGTTGGTTTTAGGCATCCAAGGATTGTGTCTGGATATTGTGCTGTTCTAAGAGAGAGAGTTCTGCCCTGCCATGAACAAATCATGCCTGTTGATCTAAAAAAAAGTTGTGTTATTATGGAGGTGTTTGATTAGGCCAGAAGGGCCATTCTTGCTTGTTTACGAATTTCTTCTCTTCTGTCTTTGTACTAATCAGAACTGGTAAAGTGCAACATCACAAAACCATTTTTTTTCCCGATAGGTACTCCACAAAACCTTGTACTCCCTCTCTCAATGTTGATAACACTTGTTCTTTGTAAGACTGTTATTAAACTTTAAAATCTTTAACTAAAAATAGCTTTTAAAATATTTGTTTTAAAATATTTGTCTTAGAAATAAGGTGACCACATAGATTAGTCTTAAATAAAAAGTTATTTTTTGAGACTGTTTTTGTCCAAAATGATAAGTACTATCAAATTGGAAAGGGAGTACTAACCAGAACTAGCAAGTGAAAAAAAAGAAAAGAAAGAAGGGTAGACATACGAATTACCGTTCACGTAGTTATTTCGTCGATAACCATTACAGATAAAATTTAGACAAATTTTGTAAAAAAAAATAAATTTCAGTTTGTTTAACTTGTTTGTATACCGAGCAATTTCTCAATATGAACCGACTCAAGAGGACCAAACGATACATCAGTTTTTGGTTTCTCGATGGAAACATGCTCAAGATGACCAAGCGTTAGTGCGTTGCCCTGGTTTCAGTTGAAGTGCATAAGACCGGTACACAGCCTACAGATGACCTTAGTTGAAGTGCATAAAAGAACCAGGACGCAGTTAAGTAAACAAGGTACAAATGCTATCGATTTTTTTTTTCTTTTGAAAGGAGTATAAATACTATTGGTCACAGTACTGATATACATTTGGAGCGTGATTGAAAGATTACACAACTTTTCACTCAGCGAGCAAACCTAAGCGATGCGGACTAGTCAACACTGACTTTCGTATTTTGATCTGCCTAATCTACCAGCAATGCTGGTTCTCAATCACCTTGTTCCAGCTTTGTCATTCACCGATTTGCCCTCTCTCAGCAACTCTGGGCAGACCTACAAAAGCTAGGTGGCAATATCAGTATACTATGTGTATTCAACAGAACAGCTGCTGAAACTGGAATGGCCATGGATCAGAAATCTATTGGCAACCGCCTGGGTCAGGTTTACAGGCCCTGATCGCATCTGAAGATTTTACCTGATGTACTCACGCACTCATCATTCTGTTTAAACGGGTGCTCTGACCCTTGTGGGGTGTTTGTCCTGGTGCTGCAATCACCTGCGGCATGGTCATTCCTCCAGAAACAATGATTTCTGTAAAAAAGTACAAAGAGCATAAGATTAGATGAATAGGAGAAATGTACTAGGATAAAACATAGAATTGGATAGGAGAAAAGACCTAGCACGCAAACGATAACTTTAAAATCTGGAAAAGGAACCAACCTATCCCTTCTCGAATGGACAAATTCGGCCTTATAATCTCCTCAGACCTAACCAAGAAGATGTCACCGATATATAGATGATTGGTTGGCACATATACACTGCACAGTTCTTCATCACCTTTGTCAGTCTGTAATGCAATATTAAATGATCATCTCAGAGTGCACAGAAAAAAGTGTCAAATCATAGATAATAATGGCGGTATGAAGTTGCACAGAACAACAAAATACTATGTACCTCTGTAATATACTTAATATGTAACCAAGTACAGTATTTGTTGTGCTGCTTGCTAAATCAAAATGTACACAAATTTCTATAAAGTTGAAGGCAGCAGTTTCACTGTTCCGACTGCAAATGTTTGCTTTGTGTTGCTGTTTGGCCTTGCATAGGTCTACTAGCAAATCTTTAGTAAGCTATCTTCTAGTATAATCTCTAAGTCCAATAGTCAGCTAATAAGGTAAGGCCAAGCAAGGTTATGTAAAATTTCTTGTGACCATTATTTTGACTCAGATGAACATAACTAATCAATGCCACTTAACTCAAAGAGAGGGAACTATTTTAGAAACAAGGAAACACAGAAAAGGAGCAACCAAACACATGCTTATGAAAATCAACAAATTAAAAACATTCAAAAAGCTTCTTGGAGTCAGCTAAGCTAAGCAAGGAAGTTATCTATGAATGAGGCATCTGAAGGTAATCATCTAGGCAGGTGCAGGCTGAAACCATCAAGATTCTATTCATAGAGCACATGATATGTATAAACAAATACCTGAAGGAGCATCGTTGATGTTATGAATCCAAATGCATATTCACCAATACGGGGATGACTAATTATTGCAACTTCTTTAAATGCCGTTGTATTTTGATCTGTCAATAAGAAATAAGAAAAAATTCTGGTTGAGAATGAATTACAACAAAGTTAGAAACTTGTAATATAATGATTAAAATGATACATTAACCTATCGATACCTACAAAAACACAACATGAAGACATGAAGTGGGCAGAAGCATAGTGTTGCAACTTGCAACTATAATTTATCAGTTTCAGAAAGTGTCAATGTGTCACTCAAAGTTTCAGAAATAACATGGGTGGACTATTTCAAAGCACAGAGTTGTAAATACGTATGAATCACCTGGTGAAACAGCAGTGCTAACTTGCTTCGATGCAGAATATATGTGCCTTACAAAAGGCATTTTCTTAATAAACCATTCTCCAATCCAAAAGACAGTTGAACCCACCCATGAAGAAACAAATATTCCAACTAGGAATATGAATAGCAAGGAAGTCAAAAACCCAAGGCCTGAAAAGATGTGATAACCATTTGTCATAAACAAAATATTAATACAAGACATAACTTTTATTACTCCACACAGAACAAACCATGAAATTTTGCCAGTTATAGCTTGATGTTGTTATCGCACGACATACTGATGAATGGCTAAAAGTGTCTTGTTATTGGTTATTATCAGGAGTTCAGGATCAACATTGTATCCAATAAAAATAAAGCACCTGACTAAAGCACCTAAACCACATTATTTCGCACCTAGATTTGCAAATCCAAGTTCATATTTGGAGATCAAATCTAGATCAAACACAAAAAAAAAATCCAGCAGGAAAAAAAAATCCTAGTCTAATTATGTTAATATAACTGCATTACATATAAAAAAGAGTAATATACAGACTGTTATTCTCAACTATTACAGTCTATATTTTTCCATAATAAGTACAAATATCCAGAGAGAAGCATTTTTGCAAGAGTTACCAAATATATCAAATCCAAGCTTTGCATACAGTGGACTGAAAAATCCATCAACAAACTTAATAAACCACCAGGTGATGAAGAATGTGACAGCAACAGGGAAAAGAACTACACTGCAAGTCAAAAGAGGGATAAAACATGTTAATAGGCTTGGATATAATCTTTAGCTCTTGCGATATGTCTAGATTAATTGTTGAAAAAACATACCATCCTGTCATAAATTTTCTTGACACCCAACTTTGAAGAACAGCAAAACATGCCTGTTTAAGCATACAATGTCAAGCACAGAACTACTATTTTGAAGATAATCTAGCACATGCATGGATAGAAGAAGTATATCTCATTTGGGTGAAAACAGAAAATTTGTTAATACAATAATCCTGGATCCAAGTTTTATCTAATTTGCCCAGTAATGTCAACAGAATCAAATATTTATCAAATAAGAAATAACCCTTCAAGATAGAAAACATCATCAGACTGCATACAAAACTAACAAGTAATAATTCTCGAATGTGATTTTTCAGAAGTTTCAACATTAGAATAATAGTTTGACTCGGGGACCAACATATAGGGGCAAATTTAGTGCCATTGTCAAATTCGTACTGTCAGACACATATTCCATCATAAGATTTTAGGTCAGTTAGCATACACAATCCCTGCTTATGACAAAAAAAAAAAGTGTTTCAGGCATGTTCTAAAGTAGACAATTCCCAAAATTTGTAGTAGCAGTAAAACTATAGGTCAATACAGCAACCCAGATGATCCGTTAGCCCAAGAATTCATCTAAACTTTAAATCCACGTGTCCATGTGCAAGAGGGCACTCCTACAAACACTAATGCACAAACTATCCAACATCAACACTCGAGAATTTAAATCCTCTCGTTTGAGTTTCGTACCTAATTTTTACAACAGTCAGAATTTACATTTTATCCAATACTATGTCGAAATCTATGTAAGCATCATTATCATCATCATCATCAGGAAGTGTTTTGAAGCACATAAAAATCCATGCATAAAACACGCGCATTAACGCATTATGTGCCATGTTCATCCCATCAAGCCACAGAACGCGAGGGCCAGGTCAATGGTCCAATCCAAACAGCTAAGTAGCAGAAGACTGGGCATCAAAAATCAAAACGCAGCAGGAGCACAGGCGCGCGGCGGCCAGATCCAAGCAACCATTAGGGTTTAATCCGTCCGGGAGGAAGGAAGGGGTAAGAGGGCAGAAGGAAGGGTAAGACCGATCTAGACCTTGCGGGTGGAGTTCGCCGGCGAGGTGGGCCGCGGCGGCGACTTGACCGGGTCCTCGGGGTCCACCGCCTCCGGCGCCTGGCCGAGGGGCACGGGCGCGTACTCCTTCTCCTCCGGCATTGCGAGGCCCGGCAAGGCGGCGCGGGGGGCGGCTTCCTTCCCGAAGCTTCCGGAAGCTTCTAGATGGTAGCTAGTGGCCGTGGACCTGGAGGATGACGATGCCAACGAAACCGAGGTGGTTCGCCGGCTTCGCTGTCTACCACCACCACCACCAGCAGCAGCAGCAGCAGGAGAAGGAAAAGGAAGCGGTTGGTAGCGGAGTTCGTAAGCGAGAGGGAGGAAGGAGACGGAATTGCCCCCCAGGTGGGCCCCGCGCGATCCGAGGGACGGTGCGGGCCGCGGGCCCCACCCACCCACTGCTCCGTGGGCCCCGCGGCGGAGTTAGCCCTGCCTGCCTCACGTGGGCGGAGCGGACGGCGGAGGAGGCCACGAGCTTCGG
>CM020182.1:15116399-15167333 GCA_009805545.1 Oryza longistaminata | reverse complement strand
CGGGCGCGCGGGTCGTCGGCGTGGTCGCCCCGCCCGTGGTTTTCTCCGCCCGCGCGGGCGCCGGCTGCAGCTGAGCTGGAAGACGAGGACGAGTCGGCTACGGTTTCCACGTGGACTAGGTCAAAGGTCAGGGTTGGTTGACGAGGGCAGCGGGGGCACCGGCGGATTGTTTTGGGCCGCTTATCTTGCGTTCGGCTCTGGCCCAGTAGTAGCCTGCTCAGTGGGCCGGTGTTAGTGTTAGAACATGAGGCTTAACGACGCACAAACCTGCTTTGTTTGGTTGGGTTTGTGGCAATGTGGCCTATATACTCTTTCTATGCGTTAATCAAAGTTAGTCGTAACCTTTCCATTTCGATGTAGAAACTAATTATCAAAAGTATCTTCACGAAAATTACAAAATGTAAATAGTGGAGCTCCATCGTTTTGCTTGTTGGCTTATCAGATAAAGTCAAAATTTTAAATTTTGAAACTTAGTATTAGAGTTGATTTCGAGGTTTTTTATTATTCTTTGTTTTTACATTAACTTTTAAACCTATTACTACTAAGAATAAAGATATAAAAGTTTTACTTATAAATTATTATTTTTACTCCATTCAATTTTCCAGGTAAAAAATGCATGCCATCGTACAGTACTCTTTATGTGGTTTGCTGCACTCATCCATGTTTAATTACAAGATCAGCCGTAAAGATAATAGTTATTTTTGTTTTATTAACTAAAGGAAATGATATAAAAGAACAATTCCATCAAAATAAAGAACAAATACAACAGTGGCACTGCCATGCACCTTTCTTTGGTTTCTTGCATGGATTGCATTTTGAACACACAACACCACCATATCATCATGAGTAAATTTCACAAAACTACAGATAGTATGACCAAACTATCACAAAACTACAGATTTAAGGAGTTGTATCACAAAACTACACATTTAACACTAAATTTATCACAAAACTACACATTTAAGATTAAGTGTCATAAAACTACACGTTTAGTAACTAAATTATCATAAAACTATAGTTTTAGAACCAATTTAATCAGAAAGTAATAATGTTTATAGCTCCACCATAACAATGGTGCTAGGGATTTAAACTCCAAAAGTTGTAGTTTTGTGATAAGTTCAATATTAAATATGCATTTTTGTGATACTTAACCTAAAATCTGCAGTTTTGTGATAAATTTGGTGCTAAATGTGTAGTTTTGTGATACAACTCCTTAAATATGTAGTTTTGTGATAATTTGGTCAAAATACCTGTAGTTTTGTGAAATTTACTCTATCATCATCTTGGCTAGCTACAAACTGAAGACTCTTGGTTTCTAAGGAAGAAATTAAATAACAAGCTCTTAGTAGTCTCTAAGTAAGAAAACAACAAGAATTAAGTAAGAGAATATTCAGAACCTAGTATGATCTCTAGCTACCACTTGCCATGGAAGAAGTAAGAAACGAAGAAAGAACTACTGCTGAGGAGGCCGAGGTGGCGGCGGATACTGGCTCGAACCAGACCAAGAACTCGTCGTCGCCGGATAGGTCCAGCCATCACCGTCCGGCCAGCTGGTCCACTGCACCGCCTCGCCGTGCTCCGCCGGCGCGCCGTAACCCGAAGAAGACGACGCGGCAGAGGACGACGACGGCACGGAAGCGACGGTGACCGAGGAGGTGGGGATGGAGGAGTAAGGCCCCAAAGAGCTACTCATGGCAGCGGCGGCGGCGCCGCCGTAGTAGAGAGGATAACGGCCGCCGCCGCCGCCGCCGCCGTGCTGATCGGCGGAGGACGACGCTTCGACGGTGTACGTGGGCGAGTGCTCGTCCATGGCGAGACCGAGAGCGGCGCCGCCCTGCGGCACGTCGGAGCTGAGCTGCTCTTGCTGCCCTCCTGCGCGCGAGCGATCGAGCGAATTAGATCGATGAGAATTGAAGCTAAGCTAAGCTAGAAAAGCTCTACGTATATAGTGCATCATATTTGACGACTCCGTTGTCTCGCGCTACGCAGGCTACGTACGCACTTTGACACTTTGCTTCCATGCATTAAATGTGCATCTTATCTCTGTCGACCGGCTGCGAGCCTGCGACCAGCTGAAAGACCGTATTCCCTCCGTTTCAAAATATAAACAATCGCAATTCTATATGTATCATATTTTCTAAAAAAAATATTTATAATACTAAATTAGTATCGTTATAGTTTGTTTGTTTGAAATAACATATGTAAATATCTCTATAAACTTGGTACAACAATCTAAGAAATACTTACATTGTTTTTTGAGAAAAAAAATGCTTGATCCACATTAACAAACATACAGAAAAGTATTAAGTGTAACAATGTAACAACTTACATATTATAATGTAAGATTAAGTGTGAAATCTTAGAATAGAGAAAAGTAGCATATTGAATTGAATATATAGTTCAGCTTAAGTGGAAGAAAGAATGTCATGTGATCCACATTGTCAAAATTTTCTTAATTATTTACGTTGTGTTTGATTAGTAAAGCATACAGGTAGGATCGGACAAGGTTTTTCAACACCTAGATGCAATGAAATCAAAGTTCCGTTCGAAACTGCAGTTCGGATGGGGTATTTTGTTTCACGCAAAATGAGACAGATCATTAGGAGGTGATTAATTAACTATTAAATGTTACAAACTTAAAAAATGATTTATTTTATTTTATTGAAAAATCTTATATATGCAAAATTGTTGTACGAACCATATTATTTAGTAGTTTGGAAAATGTGTTAACAGATAACGATAAATTAGCTCAGCCGAAATGCTAAATCAAACTCAGCTTTATATCCCATGCAATTAGCATTAGCCGCAATATTGTGCATTGCATTTCTATATACCCATTGTCGTGGGAAGGCTCGTAATCAATTTTGTTCCGTTGCATGAATGTTGGGTATATATATATTTGGATGCACACATTTTCTCCCCTAAATATAAGATATATATATCGTCCTTTTGTAGCGGCTGGATCTAATTAATCAAATTTAACGACTTCCACCGCCCAACTTCCCTCGCCGTTAGTTACACTTTCTTCCCCAGCACAGTTGTGATTCTTCCATCCTGACGCCTCACCTGACCGTTAAATACCACATACGTACGCTGATACGCATCAATGCATCGGCCCGTATATGTACGTCTCGTATACATTTTTGCTACCACTACCCAAAGTGGAACTCTCCTTCCTCTCTCTCCTAGCCCTATAGCTACTTAGCTAGCAATGCCAGATGCATTACCAATCCTTCACACCTAACAATTGCATTCAAAACCGCAACTTTGGCAGCGCCTACTGTTAGGCTGCTATCACACCGGCCGTTCCATCTAATTAAAGATGGAAAAGATATATATATGCACAAAATTATTCTTAACTTTTAAAAAAGGCTGATGTAGCAAAGTAAATCTAGATTTCCTACGACTCGATCCCGTTTAGTAAAATCGAACAATTGAGAGCTTTATTCGTAAGAGTTACTACCATGTAAGAATTAATCTTTTTGTACGTGCAGCGGTGTTTGTTGGAGAACATGGTTATTGCTAAGTCACAAGGCCGGAAATTTTACTGACCAGTGTTAGTGAAATTGTGCATGCTATTTTGTTCCTACTTGTTTTATATGTAAATGACTTATTCTCCTATACGTGTACCATTATCTCTAGTTCTATGATAATTAAACTTAAAATATTTGGAGGTACTTTCGGTAGATGAAAAACCAACTAATATCATGGAAAAATATTTTTTTTCGTGTTCTGCTAAACAAGCTTAAATTTTGATGTATACTTATCATTTAACAAAGAGTAAATTGCATCGGATTTAGGGCATATATCTGAGAAGGTTGCTATTAGACATACACCTCTTCAATAAATAATAGAATAGGATACAGTGATAGTAAAATAGATTAAAAAAACAAGCAATGATATAAAGGTTAGAAATATATGAAATTCATCATTTCCATGGTAAAGAATAAAGTAGAGACCAAATTTATAAATATTGAATCTCCTATGCATACTCACTATACGTATGCACGTCACATCCTAATCAACATCACTTCATAAAATTAACATTGTCAAGTTATTTTGGTCCTTGTTCACACGAACTAGACAAGTTTATGTACTGAAACAAGCATTTTATAAGTGCATGTACTAAATTGCACTCACCTAACAAGTTTATATACCACCAATGCAATTTACTCTTTAACAAATTAAGAGAATGGAGGGAGTACGTAGTACGTTCTCATCTGTCAAAAAAAATCAAAATCAATCCTAGCTATGAACCTTGAGACATGTGTGTCTAGATTCATAAGTTAGAATAGGGTTTTTTCATGGGACAAAGTAGTATGTTTGCTGGGTATTTGGAAATTTTGGAATGAGTTAAATGTGAAGTTGTCTGACCATTTTTCTTGGTGAGATTTTGGAAGAGTTAAATTGATGTGAAGTTGTCTAATCATTTCTCTTGGTGAGATCCACATGCACGCAGGTGTACGATGGCCTGATGATGGGACTTTTGGATGTTGGAAATTTTGGAAGAGAGAAAACTCTGAGCTTTGCTTGTCATTTTGTTTTTCTCCCCCATTTTTCGTTAAATATCCACATCCCCCATGCATGCAGGTGCAACGGGTTGATCATTTGCATGTATAGTTACTCCCTCTATTCTATAAAAAAAACCAACCTCCAATACTACGAATCTGGACATACATCTCTGTTTAAATTCGTTATACTAAACATGTCATATCTAGTCCTAGATTTATTTTTTTAAGACGGATGGAGTAAGCAATTGCAGATTTATAGGGCCGGCTAATTATAATTAATTAGTCGGGCGTTCAAATACCAACGAACATGGATGGCATAGCTCATTCAAATGGATAGAGAAACTGGATATATATCGATCAAACTAATGTGGATTTGGTTTTCATCATTAACAAATATTCCTAATTAATTTGTATGATGATCGTTGAGTTTTCTTCGAAGAATCGTACAAAGTAATCGGGTTTGAAGTCAGAACAGGGCAAGTTGCCCTGTTCCATTGTTCTTTGCTGAATAAAGAAAATTTCAAGTATGCAGTCTTTAGATGAATGAATAAGCTTTAGCTTAGCTGGCAATGCAAGATAAAATTCAATGCAAGATAAAATTCAATGGCTGTGTCGACACGTAGCACTCCTCTCGTTGGAACCAAATCAAAATATTCGTTGAAACGGGACAATATTAGCATAAACACCTTTATTTAATTTGATTCTACCACGCAACATGAGTAACACATGCTAAACACGAAGAGCGTCGAGAAAAAGAAAATGGGTAAAAAAAAATAAAAGCAAAAGCGTGTAAGTGCGAATTGGTGACGTGCAAACTGTTGCTTAACTTGCTAATGATGCAAGCATGCAACCATTCTTAATGTGTGTTTAGTTAATGCTAAAATTAAAAGTTTAGTTGAAATTGGTACAATGTGACGGAAAAGTTAGAAGTTTGTGTGTGTAGAAAAGTTTTGATGTAATGGAAAAGTTAAAAGTTTGCAGAAAAACTTTGAAACTAAGGTTGCTTCATTTTTCTGCAGGTGGGAGAAAAGATCAAACTGATTATTGATCAAAATTTAGGGTTTGAAACTTAGGTAATTAACTTCTTCTGCGTAACCCAAGAAGAAATTGGATCGATTTTTGAGAAATCGAATTCAGTTAAGACAAGGGAAATTAAGATAGCAATTTCTGAGCCGTATGAGGTAGGAAACTCTCAAGTACGGTTCTAGGGGAAGGAACTACCTATTCCGACCGGGGAGAACAGGCCATTCTACAGGGTGATTCAGAAATTGCAGAAGCTTGGTTTGATCAAGCTGCTGAGTATTGGAAACAAGCTATAGCGCTTACTCCGGGAAATTATATTGAAGCACAGAACTGGTTGAAGATTACGAAGCGCTAAGCTCAAATTGTTACTGGGATCGAGCCGTTCAGAGTGCTGTCCGATCCGTTAATTCCTTGCACGAGGCGGACTCGGACGAGACGACTGTTATATATATATACACAGATCGACTGTGAAAAAGGAAAGGAAAACATGTGTGTTCAGCGCTTCAGAATTCAGATAGCCGCCGCCTAAAAAAAGGTGCAGTTCAGATTAGACTCGGTCTCACTCGGGCTACTGCGCTTCTTCATAGATCAGTTAATTAACCACGGTAATTATAGTTGATAAATTATAAGTAGTCATCGATCTCCTGGATCATACTCCCTCCGTTTCAAAATATTTGATACCATTAACTTTTTAGCACATGTTTGACCGTTCGTCTTATTAAAAAAAATTGTGAAATATGTAAAACTATATGTGTACATGGAAGTATATTTAACAATGAATCAAATTATATGAAAAGAATAAATAATTACTTAAATTTTTTGAATAAGATAAATGGTTAAACACGTATTAAAAAGTCGACGGTGTCAAACATTTTGAAACGGAGGGAGTAATAGATTAGCAATAATTTGCTAGATCGATGGATGGCTCGAATCCGGTGGACAGGTTCCATCGTAAGAAATTTAACTAATTAATTACTACGCTCATTTTATATACTACCTCCGTTTCAGCTTATAAGATTTTCTAGCATTGTCCACATTTATATAAATGTTAATAAATATAGAAACACATCTATATATAGATTCATTAACATATATATGAATGTGAATAATACTAGAAAGTCTTATAATATGAAATGGATGAAGTATTATATTCTAGGTAAATTTTAGTATTGCTATTTTTAATATAGTAAAAGTACTTAAGTCGTCGTGCAGTTTAATGGTTGTTTTGCTATCAGTATGAAGCCAAGTCACTAAGTGAAAAGAACATTTTAAAATATGATAAAATAGGGCATGAGCAATACCAATTATTTGGTTCCAATTCTAAACATCCCAATTATACTATTTAAGTTTAAAAAATTGACATGACACACTTTGAATTAGTATCCATCCAAATCGGCCTCTAATTAAGTAGGAAGTTTGGTTATCCGCACTTCAAGCTTATATACATTGTTATTGCGGATCTACTTCCTTGAAAATAATTAATACTCCATATATAACTAAATATATAAACGTAGCCGAATTGACATTTGTTTACTAGTAACTGGCGATCAAAGTGCGTCATTTGGAACTGCACCCACTATTTAATTAAGCTGACATTGGTCAAACTAGCACCGAGCAATGCAACGACCAAGTGACGTTGTGGTTCATGCACCCAACTGATATTGTCCCTTATCTGGTCCACGAAGTTTCTTCATTGGGTATTGGAGATTGCAAAATTTCGTCGTCCTGACCCGAATTTGGCTACACTTATTCTCGGCCGAGCTAATCGAAAATTCATCAATCGTTTTTTCCACGACGGCTAGAACTAGTCCTTCGAAGGCACGCGGTCTCATACCTTCTTGAAACTAACAGTGCTTAGAATTTTAGTTCCGAGATGAATTGTCCGATGCACGCGAGAAGTAGAACATATTGGGTTCAAGTTAGTTTGGATTGAAACCAAACCAGTCAACCAAAGGTTTACAAAATAACTTGAATCGAATATGAATCTATATCCCCGTAAACAAAAAAGAATTTATATCAATCCTATCTTCTCTGGCAAGGTTATATGTTGCTAAATATATATATTTCAAAAGGAAAAAGTGACAGATTCATTTTTAAAGCTTCATCTTTTGTTATATTTTGGTGGATTATATATTGTACAACATATTTTGTGATGCATGTTTATATTGATAATTGCATTATACATTTTGATCTATTTGTGATATATCTATAATGTATTACATTATGTCTTTTTTGGGTCTATGAAAATGCACTTTAGCCATCCATTTATTTTTAGGCCGATAACCGGTTTTTGAACTCAAAAGTTTAGATTTGAATATTTGTTCAATGAAAACTAGTACTCCCTCCATCCCAGAAAAAAAAAGCAACCCTAGCTATGTATCTGAACATGAGTGCATAGCAAGAGTTTTTTTTACAGAGGGAGTAACTGTGACCGCTAACAAGCCAATTACTGGTCCAGCGCTGAGGAATCGGATAAAATCACGAATATAGTGGATTTTTACGTTCGGGCCCTTTTGAAATATTATTTGTAAATAGATCCCTTTGAAAGAACTTGTTTTAAAGATGGACCCAAAGCTTGGCACCCAAGTCCATGGTGCCGAGGGTAAATGCCTCAGCGTAAATGATGTTAGTGATGACACCCTCACACTAGTGATATGAAGTCCGTTGTGGGTGATGATGTGAATAGGTCAACACAGTGTCTTTGCAGCCAAGTTTTTTTTTTTTTTTACCGGAAGAAGTGATAGAGGCCTCATGTTATTTTTTTTTTCTCTTTTATTCATGCTTGAAATTTGCTCCCTTAGGAAGTCAAACCCAAGATCTAGAGATGCTACTTGAGGAATTTAAGACCCTTTCATGCAGCCTTATTGGCATCGACCTTCAACACCCTCATCCCATAAACAATTTAGAGGAAAAGAAGTAGGTTCACCCAAAAGGCGGTAGAACTAGCCATTGGGCTTGATCCATCTAAACCAGTCGTTGTCGGTATCACGTTCAATCCCACTAATGTCCTAGGTTGCCATCGCTGAGCCAACATAAGCCGACCGTACACCACTCACCATTGCGAAGGATGTTTAGGATCAGGAGGAACGACAGACACGAGGATGGCTAAACCGATCTTATTAGACAACATCAAGCATCCCTGTCTCCTTACCACCTCTTGCCATGGTACCTTGCCCTACTAGGGCCAATTTACCCGATACCATTGTAAAAATTATGAGTTGAATGATATATTGGTCTAGGCCCTCACATATCATTATCATGTACTATGGTATCTTGCAACTCACAAACCCTTATGATGGTATTTCCCAAATCCCCCTACATATCATCACTATTTACGGTTTACAGTATTTATGGTTTATATGGCAACCTTGGTGTTTCCAAGCGACCTATATATATTCTCCTAGTACCATATACCATGGTGTCCAAATAAGCCATGAACTTTTAACTACCATGACCTCTAAACTCTGTCATGTTTTAGCTCCCTCTATAAGCTCCCTCTATATTTTCTGTTAAAAAACAAAATAATTAGTACTAGTAGCATTTTTTTTTCACTGCAGACACTAGGGTAGTGTTTAGTTGCAAGGATGGGATGGGATGAACCCACTTTTAGGGTATTTGGTTGAGGGGTGAGTGGGATGGGTTGGTCCCTGGAGAAAAATATTCATCTTAGATCCGGGACCAATCCATCCGGGAAAAACGGCCGGAGGAGCTCGTCCCACCCGGGACGAGCGCACGGCGTCAGCTCGTTCGCACCCACCGTCACCTCCACATCCGCCGACGCTTGTCCGCGCACTCCGCCACCTCCGCGACCGCCGCCGCCCCCGCGACGACCCCGCCTCCGTGACCGCGCCGGCTCGTCTGTGCCAGGCACCACCTCTGCGCTCGACCGCCGCTTCTCTCAGTTCCGGGAGCCGCCTCGCCTTCCCGTCGCTCGTCCACGACCCGCCTCTCCTCCGCGAGTGACCACCACTCGTCCGCGACCCGCTCCGCTGCTTGTCCACGACCGCCTCTGCCTCTCCTCCGCTCGCGCCGACGAGCTCCCCGCCCCCACGCTCGCCGCTCGCTGCCCCCAGCCGCTGGGAGCCAGAGCACTAACGTCCTGAAAGTTGTCCATCCCATCCCACCTTAATCCCTTCTACCAAACAAAAAACTATTACCATCCTATATCACAAACCAAATTGACAACTGAAACCATCCCATCCAAAAAAAACTAGGATAGGTAGAACCCATCCCACTTAGTCCCAAACTAAACACACGCTACAGGTATAACAGATTCTACCGATTCTAAAAACTAGGTAGGTCAATTTTGACTGAAATAGGGTGTAGGGGGCTGTGATTAGTTGCATAGTCGTCGTTATTACATCATTGTCCAGCACCTGAAGCATGCGAAATGCAACTCCAAGTTGGTAATGGAATGTTTCAAGAAAAAAAAAAAAGTTGGTAACTGAACAAACAGGTGCTATAGCTTGCTGTCTGCAGAAAAAACAGAAAAAAAAAAGGCAACTCAGCTGAAATCTTTTAAAAGTAATAAACAGGTCAATTTTGATTTAGGGAATTTGACTAGATGTTCACAGAAGTGGTGTTAATTTGCTGATTTACCCAGAACTCATGAACTCTGCCAAGGCCCTGCTTGAGCACATAGCTTAATTAGGAGTCGGTGGTCACATGCGGTCAATAAACGCCTTACAATACAACCGTAATAATTTAATCATATTTGAAAATTTACTCAGATCAGATTGCAGCATTAGTACTAGTACTATCTTAATAGGGAATTTCCAAAAGGCAGCGTGTTTGCTGTCTGACGGCCGGTTGACCACTTGACCTAATCTGCATCTATGCGCTATCACTAAAAGCACACACGTCAGACCACAGTTTGATTAATCCAAAGAATTGCTTAGGCTAATCGATCTGCATGCTTAATCCACAATGTGATTAAGGTTTCCAACTCTGAACTTTGCTTAATACAAAAATGTCACGAGAGCTTCTAGATAGTGGCAAAGGCCTGGTTTAGTTCCTAGAATTTTTTTCCTAAAAGCATCACGTCAAATCATCTTTAGACACATGTATGGAGCATTAAATATAGATAAAAATAAAAACTAATTGTACAGTTTACATGGAAATCGCGAGACGAATCTTTCGAGCCTAATTAGTCTATAATTAGTCATAAGTGATACAGTAACCCACATGTGCTAATGACAGTTTAATTAGGTTCAAAATATTCGTCTCGCGGTTTCCAGGCGAGTTATTATAAAATTAGTTTTCAATTTTCAGTATCCGAAAACCCCTTCCGACATCCGATTAAACATCCGATGTGACACATAAAAATTTTCTTTTCACGATCTAAACAGGGGCTGTAGGGCCAATGTGCATAGGGATTGGGAGGTTTGAGGTGGTCAAGTTTCTTAGCTCGAGGAGGGGCATGCGTGCATGCCTGCCCGGGAAAAGCAGCCACACGCGAGCATTTCGTCAAACAGATTGAGTTCTTCCTGGTTTTGCAAGCCTGATCAATCACATTTGTACGGGTTGAGTTAAAAACATCACATCGTTGAGAAAAATCGCATGGTTTGTCACTGAAAGCAGAGTGTGGCCCCTGCGTTACTTGCATTTGATCCAAGAACATGATGACGACGAAAAACGTGAGCTAAATGGTTTATTGACTTATTCTTTGTTGCTTTATATTCCTCCAATGGCAAGAGTTCAAACCAGCCTTAAGATTAAGAGAAAGGTCATATGGTATATTGGTTTGTACCTGACAGTGTCAAACGACATGTTGATTTTGTCAGTTATATTGATTTCACACTACAGCTGTTTCAAACTTAAAGATTGAATTGGTACTTTTGGCACTAAAAAACTACAAAAGGCGCAAATATTATTGTCTTCGGAAAATTAACAAAGCAAAGGTTTTGCCAAACACATGGCAAAGTTAGGGCATTTCATCTCAGGGCAATGATGAAAAAGGAGGTGACAAGCTGATGGCAATGGTTGGCATGTCAAATGTACTAAAATGTTGAATACTAATACCTTTGCAGCAAGCCAGCAAGACAGAGCAATAATGAAAACTTCCAAATTGGTGGGTTTTTAACACCGACAAATTAAGAATACAAAATAAAAACTACTACTCTACATTTTACATTCCTTTTGACGATGCTACTCCATGCATGGTTGTCGAGCATGCGTTATCCCTGACAAAGCTACTGTTTGTTTTAGCGATTGCACCAGGAAGACTTGCAAACGCGGCTAAGTCCAAGGTCAAAAGGCCTGACATTTGAGGGGCCTATCTATGGACTGCTATTACATTGGAGGAGACTGTGCAGATGCCTTTCATACTAGTAAGCAGTCTACAACATGAACATCTATCTCTTGAAACCATTTCGTTATTGATGGAGTTCTCCAATCACAGAAAAGTGAGAGGCAATTAGAGATAATACATTTGACTTTTTTCAAATTTTATTTAACTATTAGTTTTTCTAAAATATTTGTGCACGTACATAAACATGCTAAACATTCTTACAATCCTTTTAATGACGAATCTAGTGTTACTATTTTATGTTAGTTAAGTAATTGATGAATACTACTACATTGTCCCAAAATATAGCAAATTTTGCATAGATGGGACATATCCTAGTACTATGAATCTGGACAGGCCCGGATATGTCCCATCTATGCAAAATTTGCTATATCTTGAGACGGGAGAGTAGTAGGTATTATTAGTCAAAATTTGAGAAAATATCAGTTGCATCGTATATTAAAACGAAAGTAATATAACACCCATTAATGATGTCTCATAGCACTCATATTAGTATATAGTAGACAACATTGTATATTGTACAGTGCCTCATGGTTGAACATGTCTCGATGTCCCAATAATGTAACTCCAATTGAGACACCTGTAATTCCAATGAAGTGCATTTAGTGGAAGAGATGGCCCTTGTTTATTGCCACCTCCTATCAAATTCCAAGCATGGGCAAGAGAAGCAAGAGGGCTCACTCGCATGGGCGTTGATCGATTGTGCTCTAAAAGCAAGAAAGGAGCAACTATCTTGGATTAATGAGGTACTGTTGTGGTGTGGATGCTAGATGTGTCCCATATGCTGATCATTGCGTCCTTAATTTGCACATAACAAACTGATCTCACAGGTGATGTGTGAAGTTCATCCTTCCCTACTCTTTTAAAAAGAGAAAGTGATGCTGGCGTAGCCAAGGGGGCAGGGGGCCAGCGGAGGACTCCCCAACAGAAATTGTTTTCTTTAGGGCATGTACAGTATTGTAAGCCACTCCTAGAGTATCTTCACTGTCAGAAGCAACCGAGTAGAGATACTCCTGCCCACAACGGGTGTCACAACCACGAAGCCCCATGTATATTTTTACTTCCCTACCGCTAATCCACCGACTGCACTATCTCTCTCTCTCTCCCCCTCCTCTAGGAGGTCCGCCTACTCCACCGTGCCGCCGTCGACTTCACCCCACCGCCTCTAATTCTGGCCGAGCGTGCCGCTGCCGACTCAGCCCCTCCCCCTCCGCCCATTGTTGAGGTGGTCAACGGCGAGCGGCGTGCAGATTTGGCGTGCCGGCAGCCGGATCTGGTGGGCCGGCGCCATCTCCAAGTCGTCGCCACATCTAACCCTCTGCTCGTCACCGCCTCTCTCTCTCCCTCTTCATCGTCACCGACGAAGCTCCTCTTCACCGCCGGATCTACTAGGGCAAGGGGTGGAAGGGGAAAATCCGAGGGTGGAGCGGTGTCCATAAGCCGCTCCCTAGCCACGGTGCGCCCAATGCGGAGCCTAGCTCCGTGGCTCGACGAAAAGGAATACAGAGAGGCGTGTCCCCCGCAGAGGGGTCGCGGCCCTCTACTGGGAGACAGCTTCGGCCGAAAAAGTCGACGCCGTGAGTAGGGCTACGCCTCATGGACTAATGTACATGATCTTAAGTACCAGCTAAGTAGCTACAGTACCACTTATGTTTTTAACATACTACGGTGTTGAATTTTTAACTATCATTCATTCGATTAAAATTTTGAGTAAATTGCATTCACGGTGCATCAACTTGGTAGGTGAGTGTAATTTGGTGCAATAACTTGAGAAATGAGTGTTCTAGTGTAACAATTTAGCAGGTATGTGCAATTTAGTGTAAAAACTTTATATGTGATCGTATAAATGCAACAACTTATAAGGTCGGTACGATTTTGATACAATAAATTAAAAAATTATGCGACAACTTAATTATTTGGAGCATTTTTTTTATATAAATTCAATTTTTAAGTACTAATTTCGACAATATACTAGCGCGGATTTGTATAAGTATATTTATATTTTTATCCTAATAACTAATAACTGAAAGCCAATTAAACTAGATGTAGAAATTATTATATTTCAGTTGATATTTGAGAAGGTGAAGAAAACAAAAAAATTCTAGAAGGTAATTGGATGTAAATTGTACTATTACGTGCAGTATAATTCTTAAAGATTAAATTCAATATTATAAAGTAATATCCGTATGATTAGTATGTAATGGCATATTGACATCGTGAAAAAAAAAACCCACCTAGCATATATATGCTTAGCCAAGTTGATACACCAAAATACTAAATTGTTAAGTACTTGTACTAGAACACACCCACTTATCAAGTTGTTATACTCGGACGCTCAATTCTCGAGTTCTTGCATTATATCGCACTCACCTGTCAAGTTGTTATACCGTGGATGCAATTTACTCTAAAATTTTTGTGAAAAAAGAAATATAAGTTATGCTTAAAGAATATTTAATGATAAATTAATTCACAATAAAATAAAAGATAATTATAAGTTTTTAAATAAGACATTCAAGCAAACATATTTTTTTAAAATTATCCGTGTTATATATTAAAAAAACTGAGAGAGTGTATAATTATCTAAAGCAATTAGTGTATTAGGTTTCCTCTAATACTAGCAAACGAAGTGTTTGCCTTGGCTTCATTTTGTGCACGCCAGGAGCGCTGCAATTAACACCAAATTGCTAAGCGTTCGTATTGCCAGCTGCTAAGCGTTTTGCAATGTTTTGTTATGTATGTTCTGCTACGGTAACACAATAGGCTGAAAACGATTCTACTATGTTATGTCAAAATATATGAATATATTGATGAGCTCTATTATTTTTGAACGATCCGAGATAGCGTGATGATTGGTTTTCAACTAGGAATATTATTATGCTATATTGCTATTTTTCCACGATCACGGTCATTTGGTGAGTTGGCCTCTCTGTCACGTTGAAATCTTGGCCGTGTTTAGTTGCAATTTTTTTTCTTCAAACTTCTAACTTTTATCACATCAAAACTTTCATACACACATAGGTTGTGTTTAGTTAACACCAAAATTGGAAGTTTGGTTGAAATTGGAACGATGTGATGGAAAAGTTGGAAGTTTTGTGTGTGTAGGAAAGTTTTGATGTGATGGAAAAGTTGGAAGTTTGAAGAATAACTTTGGAGCTAAACATGGTGATAAACTTTTAACTTTTCTATCATATCGTTACAATTTTAACCAAACTTTCAATTTTGGTGTGAAACACACCCCTTGTCTAGCGAATGTTCATGAAATAGACAAACCCGTTAAATTAAACCTAGGTAGCCTCCCAAGGAATGTACGCCAATGCCTCCCAACTAACCAAGTCAACTTGACCTTCAGCGCCGCGCCGCCGCCATTCCTACATGCCCATCAATGCCACGTTCAACGCTAACCTGTCTGTTTGATCAACCCACATTCTCCGCCAGAATTCACAGATCACAACCACATGGATAACACCATTGTCCTCTGCTCGATGCATGTGAAAAAGACGCAAAGCGAACAAAACTGAAGCTCCGAGAGGACAAAAGTGTATTCCACCAGTCAACGAAACAAAAAACGCTGAAGTCTTCGCCTTCCTCGATCTGCTCCTCCTGGTGTTTTCTGGGAGCAAAGGGTGATACACTGATACTACTATTTAATGGTGAAGAATTCTGTAGTGGATTCCAACTTGAAGGATTTATTATAAGCTTTGACATGCGAACCAGACGGAATTTGTTTTGAAGTGGACAGTGGAGAGAGCGAGCAAGTGGTATGCAGTGTGTGAAGTCCTCATCTCTGAAGAATGTTGCTTTCATGGAATGATAAGTTGATCACTACCAAAAAGCATTGCTAGTCAGGGATGACTGATGAGTGATGAGGATTGAGGATGATGAAAACGCGTTAAGGTCAGCGTTCAATAAAAAAAAAAAAAAGTGTATGAAACGACTTTCCAGCACAAGATTCCTACAGATGAAATGAGACTGTAGCACAAGCAGCAGAATCTTTTTGCATGAAAAGAAATGCATTAATGAGCAGTAAAAAAGATTACTAAATAGGAGTCATTCTAAGGTACTGTAGGAGTACTACCTAAACAAAGAACAAACCTGCATGGATGACTACAAATTTTCCAATTATCAAGCAGATT
This sequence comes from Oryza longistaminata, assembly GCA_009805545.1. Taxonomy (NCBI): domain Eukaryota; kingdom Viridiplantae; phylum Streptophyta; class Magnoliopsida; order Poales; family Poaceae; genus Oryza; species Oryza longistaminata. Next base: position 15,151,359 of record CM020182.1, on the reverse strand, counting down.
AAATGTGGTTGCTCTACCATACCAATTTCAGATTTTATTTTTTTTGGGGTCCCAGTAGGCTCCACGGCTTGACATGCCAGCGCATCAAACCAACCAGGTTCAGAAATTGCAGCACATTAATCACAAATATATTCAAGATCAAAGTAATGATATGACTTGCTATATATCCGACTGACCGTTGAGTGGACTTTGCCGATTTGATATACACAAAGATCAGCAACTCTTCAAGTGGGAGTCAGTATCAGTGCACCAATGATTAATAAGATCAACCTACTATTAACATGATATTTTGAGTTCCACATAAGCTCATTGAAACAGCCGTTGCAAAAGCCAAGCATTCACTGGTCACATGCTCTGGTCCAAATGGACCCAAAGAATTGTGAAGTCGCCTGGTTTGGCATTATCAGAATTCATGGATTAGTCCTCCAGTAGAGTCCTTTGCAGTAGTCAGAATCCAACAGCTAACTGAAGCAGCACTCACCCTTGAGCATGGAATTTCCACAAAATTACAAATGGACATATCAACATTGAAATAGCATATTCTAGAAAAAAAGCAGTGAGTGTTTACTATGCTTGCAAACAAAGATGACAAAATGTTAATGGATCGGTATTCCCAAAAAAAAATGTTAATGGATCAAACTCGGGCATTATCCAGCCTTTTCGGGTTTGCTAATTTTCTTCAACAAATTCCTTTTTCTGAAAGTGTTGTGTTTGTTCAGTCTTTTAAAATTATTAGCATCAAGATTGCACTAAAAATTTGAATGGTATAACCTCTTACCGGTCATTGCCAGTTGGATTGGCAACCCAAAGTGTTATGAATTATGATCCCTGGGTTGGATGCTTTGGTCTGCTAGAATGTGGCCCTATTTTGAAAATAGCAATTACACATGAAACAATTGACTTCGGTAGATTTATTTTGCGTACCAAATATGGCATGAAGATAGAATTCAACTCCATTGAGGTTTGAGACCTAATGGAACATATAATCAAACAGCATTGTGATCAAGGTGATATACTGACCACAATGGAAGGTAAAAGATCACAATGAAAACTAATGGAGATGCACTACAGAAATTCCTGAAGAAGCTGCAGAGGAATTACAGGTGGATGACTATCATGCAATAGTAATTTACATAAAGAATCATGAAGACGCTGTGAGATCAGATTGCCACACAAAAAAAGAAAAAAAAACAAATATGTGACCCCAACCGCACGGAATCTTTGACTAAAGTAACTGTTCATACATGAAAAAGGATTGAAAATACCAATTACGGCAGTCAAAGTCAAAATGCGTCATGTGCATTTTTCTTTCTTGCTCTCTGGGTATGTGTCATACTGTCATCATCAGTTAAACAGCCTTGAAATCCAAGTTCAAGTTTCTGACACATCTTCTCAATGCACGAATAACTGACTAGTGAGTTTCTGTTTGAAATGGAGGTGCAGCCTCATGGCCAGAAGCACTTCTTCTAATTACATCTGATGCACTTCTTCCAATTACATCTAATGACATGTCCCAATTCCCACTTCTACGATCCCAGCTCGAGTGCCGCACTCGTACCTCACTTCCGATTGCAGGAATCTGCGATTCAGAACCTATCGCAAGTTTGGCGTTGGGAATGCCTTCCATCTCACTGCAGTCCTGACTTCCCATTTCAAGATCAACATCCCCATAGTTGCGCCGCTGAGAGATCTGCAGGAGATCACTACCGATCTCAAGATCATCTTCTACTTTTGCCCGAGGGCCACCAGCCGGCTCTTCTTCCATCTGCCTGCCAAAGTTAACTACTGGAGCTCGTACTTCCTCTTGTACATAGGCTCTGAATTTGTGTTTTGAAGGTTTTGTCTTACTACAGAAGACTCCTAAGCAATTATTCAGACATCCTTGATCATAGACATTAGGCCTGTTGTCTGATCTGTATCGAAAGTTCTCGTATGTGGTCTGCAACATTGAAACATCATATTAGAGATTTGTACCATGACTTCAATGGGAAAAGAGACCTCGAGGCTCGAGCATATGACAAATAAACTCATAAGGCTATAATGTTGTTTTTGCATTTTCCACAGAAGCAATGAAAAATTGACCTTCCTGGAGCTTGTTGAGCATAGAACATATAGTATATCACTTATTCTAACCCGGCATTTGCGCAAGCCATCACAACCCTATTTATCATATTAGCGATTTGGCATGCTATAACACTTCTCTTTAACATTCAGTTTAATAAGCAGGCAAACAAAACCTTGTGTTCATGAACAAAAGTAATCACTAGACAAATAAATCACCAAACTTTGTATTAAAAAACTAACCTGGTTAGTGCAAATGAGATATGAATGAAATCCAGTGAGTCCACCAACAAACCAGAGGGCGATGAAACAGTATATCATAAGCACCAAAGATGCTGGAGAGTGTTTCAAAGCCTTCCACACTGTAGGATAGCCCTCCTCCATGAGGAACTTGATGTATAACGCCGACATTGCAAATACATAAATGCAAAGAAGAGTCGAGGAGGAAACAAACAGGAAAAAGAATCGATAATTGCGCTGCACAATGTAGAAATGAAACAAGAATGGTCAGAAACAAAGCAGTAAGAGACAGACTGAATCAAACTTACAATTAGATTTCAAGAACCATTCCTTAAAACAATTGCAGCAAGAACGATATTGTGAGCATCTCTCAATTTCAGATATGTTTTCCAGCTAGTAAATGTTTCAGTTGGTCGATCCTGTGACGTGCGGGGATTTTACAGGATTCAGAATAAAATTAATAGCTTCTTGCTAGTCCATAAATACTAGAGTATTAATACCTAAAATGTGTGGTTCCTAAATGTACTGAAGTTATGCACTATCTGAAACTAGTCATGGTGGAATTCCCCTGAATTGAAGTAAAAAACTGTGGGCTTATGATATGCATGTATAAGTTGGAACAGAAGCATGTCCTGCCAACTGGTGTTAAATTGGGATATAAAGAGCAGAACTATGCAAAATTAACTGAAGTCAGGTCAAAAAAGGTACAGCCACAGCAGTCCAGCATGAAATAGATCATTAATAATTCCAAGCACATCATACAGCAATTTTTGCACAACTGATCAGGCATGAAAGGTCTAAGGAGAACACCAACTTCAGCTATAGGGAATGAGTTATGCGTCTATTAACTAGAAGTGACTAATGCTCTTTAATAAGGCATGTTTGGTAGAGCTCCAGCTCCAGCTCCACCTCTCCTAGAGCTGGAACCCAACCAAACGGTTTTAGCTCCGCCCTAAAAAGGAGTGGAGTGGGCTGGAGTGCTCCCACAAAATGAACAGAGTTAAATTTAGGAGTTAGAGCCTTGCCAAATAGGCCCTAAGTAGACAGCAACAATCATGTTAACCATGCCTTGTTCTATGGAGTATGATAACAATCATGACATGCTCCAATTGCTATGTTAACCCATTTATTAATAATTGTGCTCAATCAAATGGGTTTATTCCATCGTCCAGAACGAAATTGACCCTATCTTGCACAATCCATATAAAACTTATCATCCCTCTCTCAGCTCTTTGGAAGGATACATGTGAGATCCCGAGTTTGCTACTTACTAACAGTATTTAATAAAATGAATGCATAAGCCAAAGCCAGGAAAATACATTTCTTAAAACAACTAAATTTAACCCCAGAAACTACAATATATTGTGTATGGGTTATCTCTTGGTATACTTGCCCTCTAAGGTGTCAAGATAAATGTAACAAGTTAATGATTCTGTTGAGCTCATCAATTTTCATGAAAGCTGAAATAGCTTTAGCAGACAGAAATTGTACCTGTCCAATGCATTGTCCAACCCAAGGGCAATGATGATCAAAGCGCTCGACACAATTGTTGCATATTGAACAGTGCGAACACCGAGGGGGGCGGTAAATCATGCAGGTGTCACAATACTTTACTTTCACAAGCATCCCATTAACCATTATTTCTTTTACACGGGGAAATTGCAGCCTGCCTGGTGTGCCCCCGTTCAATGGATTGCCATAGGCAAACTCTTCCTCCGGTGGATGCGATGCGCGAGGCACAATGCCAGGATCCTGAGCTGAGGTGATGAACAACAAGGTAAGTACCTGCAAATGCACACAAAAGAAGGACAACAGAGCCGTATTCAGTCGAATGCTCAAAATGCAGTACCATGTGGCTACTACCTGAAGGAACCAAACCAAGACATTGCACTCACATAGATCATGAAGAGTACTGCAACCGCAGGAATCGCATATCCCGCGTTGTAGGTGGAGAACTGATGCCGGAGATGCCGCGCAACGAACACGCAGAAGACGAGAACAGGCACCACGATGAGCGAAACAGAGACGAGCAGGGACTTGGCATCGGGTCCGAATATCAACCTCCCACCAAACAAGAACCTCTGCATATACGAAGCGAACCAACCATTGTCAGGGGCAGCAACACATCACATTGCATTCTGACATATGCAACAGGCCATCAGCACAGAGAGAGCAACCCAGCAAATCTACTACTGCTCATACCTGGAAGCACCAAGAGGGTTCTTTTTTTTCTTTCTTTCAGAAAAAGAGAGAGGCAGCAAGAAACAGAATTTCCCGAGAAAGAGACTGTACCAATCGTTCACCCAAGATTCGGAGCTCAAGAGGAGGAAGCGCGAGCAAGAACAACAGAGGTAGTGAGGGAAACAGGGGGGGTAGGATCTTACATTATTCCCTTTCCAAGCTTCGTAGACTCGCTTCTGCGGCTGCGCCATGGGCGACGTCGGCGAAGGTCCCTGCTCCGGTCAGTGGCACTGGGGTCGCGGCCCTCTACTGGGAGACAGCTTCGGCCGAAAAAGTCGACGCCGTGAGTAGGGCTACGCCTCATGGACTAATGTACATGATCTTAAGTACCAGCTAAGTAGCTACAGTACCACTTATGTTTTTAACATACTACGGTGTTGAATTTTTAACTATCATTCATTCGATTAAAATTTTGAGTAAATTGCATTCACGGTGCATCAACTTGGTAGGTGAGTGTAATTTGGTGCAATAACTTGAGAAATGAGTGTTCTAGTGTAACAATTTAGCAGGTATGTGCAATTTAGTGTAAAAACTTTATATGTGATCGTATAAATGCAACAACTTATAAGGTCGGTACGATTTTGATACAATAAATTAAAAAATTATGCGACAACTTAATTATTTGGAGCATTTTTTTTATATAAATTCAATTTTTAAGTACTAATTTCGACAATATACTAGCGCGGATTTGTATAAGTATATTTATATTTTTATCCTAATAACTAATAACTGAAAGCCAATTAAACTAGATGTAGAAATTATTATATTTCAGTTGATATTTGAGAAGGTGAAGAAAACAAAAAAATTCTAGAAGGTAATTGGATGTAAATTGTACTATTACGTGCAGTATAATTCTTAAAGATTAAATTCAATATTATAAAGTAATATCCGTATGATTAGTATGTAATGGCATATTGACATCGTGAAAAAAAAAACCCACCTAGCATATATATGCTTAGCCAAGTTGATACACCAAAATACTAAATTGTTAAGTACTTGTACTAGAACACACCCACTTATCAAGTTGTTATACTCGGACGCTCAATTCTCGAGTTCTTGCATTATATCGCACTCACCTGTCAAGTTGTTATACCGTGGATGCAATTTACTCTAAAATTTTTGTGAAAAAAGAAATATAAGTTATGCTTAAAGAATATTTAATGATAAATTAATTCACAATAAAATAAAAGATAATTATAAGTTTTTAAATAAGACATTCAAGCAAACATATTTTTTTAAAATTATCCGTGTTATATATTAAAAAAACTGAGAGAGTGTATAATTATCTAAAGCAATTAGTGTATTAGGTTTCCTCTAATACTAGCAAACGAAGTGTTTGCCTTGGCTTCATTTTGTGCACGCCAGGAGCGCTGCAATTAACACCAAATTGCTAAGCGTTCGTATTGCCAGCTGCTAAGCGTTTTGCAATGTTTTGTTATGTATGTTCTGCTACGGTAACACAATAGGCTGAAAACGATTCTACTATGTTATGTCAAAATATATGAATATATTGATGAGCTCTATTATTTTTGAACGATCCGAGATAGCGTGATGATTGGTTTTCAACTAGGAATATTATTATGCTATATTGCTATTTTTCCACGATCACGGTCATTTGGTGAGTTGGCCTCTCTGTCACGTTGAAATCTTGGCCGTGTTTAGTTGCAATTTTTTTTCTTCAAACTTCTAACTTTTATCACATCAAAACTTTCATACACACATAGGTTGTGTTTAGTTAACACCAAAATTGGAAGTTTGGTTGAAATTGGAACGATGTGATGGAAAAGTTGGAAGTTTTGTGTGTGTAGGAAAGTTTTGATGTGATGGAAAAGTTGGAAGTTTGAAGAATAACTTTGGAGCTAAACATGGTGATAAACTTTTAACTTTTCTATCATATCGTTACAATTTTAACCAAACTTTCAATTTTGGTGTGAAACACACCCCTTGTCTAGCGAATGTTCATGAAATAGACAAACCCGTTAAATTAAACCTAGGTAGCCTCCCAAGGAATGTACGCCAATGCCTCCCAACTAACCAAGTCAACTTGACCTTCAGCGCCGCGCCGCCGCCATTCCTACATGCCCATCAATGCCACGTTCAACGCTAACCTGTCTGTTTGATCAACCCACATTCTCCGCCAGAATTCACAGATCACAACCACATGGATAACACCATTGTCCTCTGCTCGATGCATGTGAAAAAGACGCAAAGCGAACAAAACTGAAGCTCCGAGAGGACAAAAGTGTATTCCACCAGTCAACGAAACAAAAAACGCTGAAGTCTTCGCCTTCCTCGATCTGCTCCTCCTGGTGTTTTCTGGGAGCAAAGGGTGATACACTGATACTACTATTTAATGGTGAAGAATTCTGTAGTGGATTCCAACTTGAAGGATTTATTATAAGCTTTGACATGCGAACCAGACGGAATTTGTTTTGAAGTGGACAGTGGAGAGAGCGAGCAAGTGGTATGCAGTGTGTGAAGTCCTCATCTCTGAAGAATGTTGCTTTCATGGAATGATAAGTTGATCACTACCAAAAAGCATTGCTAGTCAGGGATGACTGATGAGTGATGAGGATTGAGGATGATGAAAACGCGTTAAGGTCAGCGTTCAATAAAAAAAAAAAAAAGTGTATGAAACGACTTTCCAGCACAAGATTCCTACAGATGAAATGAGACTGTAGCACAAGCAGCAGAATCTTTTTGCATGAAAAGAAATGCATTAATGAGCAGTAAAAAAGATTACTAAATAGGAGTCATTCTAAGGTACTGTAGGAGTACTACCTAAACAAAGAACAAACCTGCATGGATGACTACAAATTTTCCAATTATCAAGCAGATTAAATGTGGTTGCTCTACCATACCAATTTCAGATTTTATTTTTTTTGGGGTCCCAGTAGGCTCCACGGCTTGACATGCCAGCGCATCAAACCAACCAGGTTCAGAAATTGCAGCACATTAATCACAAATATATTCAAGATCAAAGTAATGATATGACTTGCTATATATCCGACTGACCGTTGAGTGGACTTTGCCGATTTGATATACACAAAGATCAGCAACTCTTCAAGTGGGAGTCAGTATCAGTGCACCAATGATTAATAAGATCAACCTACTATTAACATGATATTTTGAGTTCCACATAAGCTCATTGAAACAGCCGTTGCAAAAGCCAAGCATTCACTGGTCACATGCTCTGGTCCAAATGGACCCAAAGAATTGTGAAGTCGCCTGGTTTGGCATTATCAGAATTCATGGATTAGTCCTCCAGTAGAGTCCTTTGCAGTAGTCAGAATCCAACAGCTAACTGAAGCAGCACTCACCCTTGAGCATGGAATTTCCACAAAATTACAAATGGACATATCAACATTGAAATAGCATATTCTAGAAAAAAAGCAGTGAGTGTTTACTATGCTTGCAAACAAAGATGACAAAATGTTAATGGATCGGTATTCCCAAAAAAAAATGTTAATGGATCAAACTCGGGCATTATCCAGCCTTTTCGGGTTTGCTAATTTTCTTCAACAAATTCCTTTTTCTGAAAGTGTTGTGTTTGTTCAGTCTTTTAAAATTATTAGCATCAAGATTGCACTAAAAATTTGAATGGTATAACCTCTTACCGGTCATTGCCAGTTGGATTGGCAACCCAAAGTGTTATGAATTATGATCCCTGGGTTGGATGCTTTGGTCTGCTAGAATGTGGCCCTATTTTGAAAATAGCAATTACACATGAAACAATTGACTTCGGTAGATTTATTTTGCGTACCAAATATGGCATGAAGATAGAATTCAACTCCATTGAGGTTTGAGACCTAATGGAACATATAATCAAACAGCATTGTGATCAAGGTGATATACTGACCACAATGGAAGGTAAAAGATCACAATGAAAACTAATGGAGATGCACTACAGAAATTCCTGAAGAAGCTGCAGAGGAATTACAGGTGGATGACTATCATGCAATAGTAATTTACATAAAGAATCATGAAGACGCTGTGAGATCAGATTGCCACACAAAAAAAGAAAAAAAAACAAATATGTGACCCCAACCGCACGGAATCTTTGACTAAAGTAACTGTTCATACATGAAAAAGGATTGAAAATACCAATTACGGCAGTCAAAGTCAAAATGCGTCATGTGCATTTTTCTTTCTTGCTCTCTGGGTATGTGTCATACTGTCATCATCAGTTAAACAGCCTTGAAATCCAAGTTCAAGTTTCTGACACATCTTCTCAATGCACGAATAACTGACTAGTGAGTTTCTGTTTGAAATGGAGGTGCAGCCTCATGGCCAGAAGCACTTCTTCTAATTACATCTGATGCACTTCTTCCAATTACATCTAATGACATGTCCCAATTCCCACTTCTACGATCCCAGCTCGAGTGCCGCACTCGTACCTCACTTCCGATTGCAGGAATCTGCGATTCAGAACCTATCGCAAGTTTGGCGTTGGGAATGCCTTCCATCTCACTGCAGTCCTGACTTCCCATTTCAAGATCAACATCCCCATAGTTGCGCCGCTGAGAGATCTGCAGGAGATCACTACCGATCTCAAGATCATCTTCTACTTTTGCCCGAGGGCCACCAGCCGGCTCTTCTTCCATCTGCCTGCCAAAGTTAACTACTGGAGCTCGTACTTCCTCTTGTACATAGGCTCTGAATTTGTGTTTTGAAGGTTTTGTCTTACTACAGAAGACTCCTAAGCAATTATTCAGACATCCTTGATCATAGACATTAGGCCTGTTGTCTGATCTGTATCGAAAGTTCTCGTATGTGGTCTGCAACATTGAAACATCATATTAGAGATTTGTACCATGACTTCAATGGGAAAAGAGACCTCGAGGCTCGAGCATATGACAAATAAACTCATAAGGCTATAATGTTGTTTTTGCATTTTCCACAGAAGCAATGAAAAATTGACCTTCCTGGAGCTTGTTGAGCATAGAACATATAGTATATCACTTATTCTAACCCGGCATTTGCGCAAGCCATCACAACCCTATTTATCATATTAGCGATTTGGCATGCTATAACACTTCTCTTTAACATTCAGTTTAATAAGCAGGCAAACAAAACCTTGTGTTCATGAACAAAAGTAATCACTAGACAAATAAATCACCAAACTTTGTATTAAAAAACTAACCTGGTTAGTGCAAATGAGATATGAATGAAATCCAGTGAGTCCACCAACAAACCAGAGGGCGATGAAACAGTATATCATAAGCACCAAAGATGCTGGAGAGTGTTTCAAAGCCTTCCACACTGTAGGATAGCCCTCCTCCATGAGGAACTTGATGTATAACGCCGACATTGCAAATACATAAATGCAAAGAAGAGTCGAGGAGGAAACAAACAGGAAAAAGAATCGATAATTGCGCTGCACAATGTAGAAATGAAACAAGAATGGTCAGAAACAAAGCAGTAAGAGACAGACTGAATCAAACTTACAATTAGATTTCAAGAACCATTCCTTAAAACAATTGCAGCAAGAACGATATTGTGAGCATCTCTCAATTTCAGATATGTTTTCCAGCTAGTAAATGTTTCAGTTGGTCGATCCTGTGACGTGCGGGGATTTTACAGGATTCAGAATAAAATTAATAGCTTCTTGCTAGTCCATAAATACTAGAGTATTAATACCTAAAATGTGTGGTTCCTAAATGTACTGAAGTTATGCACTATCTGAAACTAGTCATGGTGGAATTCCCCTGAATTGAAGTAAAAAACTGTGGGCTTATGATATGCATGTATAAGTTGGAACAGAAGCATGTCCTGCCAACTGGTGTTAAATTGGGATATAAAGAGCAGAACTATGCAAAATTAACTGAAGTCAGGTCAAAAAAGGTACAGCCACAGCAGTCCAGCATGAAATAGATCATTAATAATTCCAAGCACATCATACAGCAATTTTTGCACAACTGATCAGGCATGAAAGGTCTAAGGAGAACACCAACTTCAGCTATAGGGAATGAGTTATGCGTCTATTAACTAGAAGTGACTAATGCTCTTTAATAAGGCATGTTTGGTAGAGCTCCAGCTCCAGCTCCACCTCTCCTAGAGCTGGAACCCAACCAAACGGTTTTAGCTCCGCCCTAAAAAGGAGTGGAGTGGGCTGGAGTGCTCCCACAAAATGAACAGAGTTAAATTTAGGAGTTAGAGCCTTGCCAAATAGGCCCTAAGTAGACAGCAACAATCATGTTAACCATGCCTTGTTCTATGGAGTATGATAACAATCATGACATGCTCCAATTGCTATGTTAACCCATTTATTAATAATTGTGCTCAATCAAATGGGTTTATTCCATCGTCCAGAACGAAATTGACCCTATCTTGCACAATCCATATAAAACTTATCATCCCTCTCTCAGCTCTTTGGAAGGATACATGTGAGATCCCGAGTTTGCTACTTACTAACAGTATTTAATAAAATGAATGCATAAGCCAAAGCCAGGAAAATACATTTCTTAAAACAACTAAATTTAACCCCAGAAACTACAATATATTGTGTATGGGTTATCTCTTGGTATACTTGCCCTCTAAGGTGTCAAGATAAATGTAACAAGTTAATGATTCTGTTGAGCTCATCAATTTTCATGAAAGCTGAAATAGCTTTAGCAGACAGAAATTGTACCTGTCCAATGCATTGTCCAACCCAAGGGCAATGATGATCAAAGCGCTCGACACAATTGTTGCATATTGAACAGTGCGAACACCGAGGGGGGCGGTAAATCATGCAGGTGTCACAATACTTTACTTTCACAAGCATCCCATTAACCATTATTTCTTTTACACGGGGAAATTGCAGCCTGCCTGGTGTGCCCCCGTTCAATGGATTGCCATAGGCAAACTCTTCCTCCGGTGGATGCGATGCGCGAGGCACAATGCCAGGATCCTGAGCTGAGGTGATGAACAACAAGGTAAGTACCTGCAAATGCACACAAAAGAAGGACAACAGAGCCGTATTCAGTCGAATGCTCAAAATGCAGTACCATGTGGCTACTACCTGAAGGAACCAAACCAAGACATTGCACTCACATAGATCATGAAGAGTACTGCAACCGCAGGAATCGCATATCCCGCGTTGTAGGTGGAGAACTGATGCCGGAGATGCCGCGCAACGAACACGCAGAAGACGAGAACAGGCACCACGATGAGCGAAACAGAGACGAGCAGGGACTTGGCATCGGGTCCGAATATCAACCTCCCACCAAACAAGAACCTCTGCATATACGAAGCGAACCAACCATTGTCAGGGGCAGCAACACATCACATTGCATTCTGACATATGCAACAGGCCATCAGCACAGACAGAGCAACCCAGCAAATCTACTACTGCTCATACCTGGAAGCACCAAGAGGGTTCTTTTTTTTCTTTCTTTCAGAAAAAGAGAGAGGCAGCAAGAAACAGAATTTCCCGAGAAAGAGACTGTACCAATCGTTCACCCAAGATTCGGAGCTCAAGAGGAGGAAGCGCGAGCAAGAACAACAGAGGTAGTGAGGGAAACAGGGGGGGTAGGATCTTACATTATTCCCTTTCCAAGCTTCGTAGACTCGCTTCTGCGGCTGCGCCATGGGCGACGTCGGCGAAGGTCCCTGCTCCGGTCAGTGGCACTGCCCCATCTCAGACCGGCCCCCAAATCGGGTGGTGAGAGCACGGAGGAATCGACGCGCGCACGCGGAAAGGGAGATTCGGAGCAGAGGTGGAGGAATCGAGTGGGAGGGGAGATGGGCAGAGGCGAGGCGAGGCCAAGAAAGAAAAGCTGCGTGCTTGCGTTGCCTTTGAGCGTGAGGTGAGGTGTACAACGAGTGCCTTTTCCCCTGCGTGAGGAAAAGAAAAGGAGAATAAAATCAGAGAGACAAGCTGGCAAAGTGAACTGGACTGCTGGAGTGAATTGCTGAAGAAGAAGAGGGGAGTGTGTGCTGCGTGCTCTATTGCTCTTTTTGCAAATGAAACCTTGGATTTTATAGGAACGACACATATAACATTCAGCAGCAAAAGAACTTCGAACCAACCATAGCACATGTAAAATTGGTAGTGGTAAAACTTATCAAAGGTTTAACACTACCGTTAACTCGGCTTCACGGAGAACCAAAATTTCATAAGGACTGCTATTTAGCGCATATGCGTTCTCATCGTACGCTTTTTCTGAAAACGTTCATCTAGAAAATTTTCATCTGAAAAACATTTAACTAGAAAACTTTCATCCGAAAAGGTTTTATCGGAATACTTTTATAAGAAACTTTCATCAAGAACTTTTTTATGAAAACTTTTATATGAAAAGGTGCATGCTATGAATAAATATGCGCTAAATAGTAATCTAGAATTCTTTTTCATTTGTATGAACCATTCAATACAAATAGGTTCAAGAGGATACACTGCAACTTGCAAAATTTAATTCATATCTAGAAGACATGTTTTCATCTTTATACCAACATGTACCTTCGTATTTAATTTAAGCTCCCATTTCACTCATATGGCAATACATTAAATCATTCTACAATTAATTCAACTCATTTGCATAGCCTACTGGTAAAGAACAAAGTGTTGTGACTTAAGTTATGAGTAATTAGCATGATAAAAATACACTTAAAAATGAAACCTTGCCTCTAAATTACTCTAAATTCTAGTCGGTAGCATGTGCTACTCTCTTACTGATAATTCCAAAATTTTCTACTTCAAAGAACTATTCTTAAAACAATCCAAAAATGTGCGAGGGCTATGCGCAAAGAAAGCCAGGCAAGCAAACAAAAGCAAAAGGGCAGCAAATGCTCACTAGTCCCTGCACCGGGTCTAGGACGGGAGTTGCCAGGTCGCTGCGGGGCCCGCGTATGGTCAAACAGCCAGGGACAGTGATGGTTGCACGGTGGACCAGGCCCAGCCAGCGAAGTCCCCCTCCAGCTAGGAACATCAAAGGGAGGCAGGTGGGGCCAAGAGGACAGACACGAGAAGAGAGTCTACGACGCTAGGGTACTTTCATCCATTAGAGCAAGTTCAATAGTATAGCCAACTACTAGCTCCAATTCATCTATAGCCAATCTAATAGCTTATTCATACAATAGTTACATATCACACTATTAATATCTAGCCCCACCTGTCATAGACACACTGCGTCTTGGAGTCCGTGCTACAGCTGGCTACAAATCTGTAGCCCGTTGCTCTTCTCTCTCCTGATTTATCTCCTTAAAATATGTTTGTAGCTGGCTTGTAGCCTGCTATTGTACCTGCTCTTAGACTACTCGATCAAAGGGCAATGGTAATGATTTGCTCAAGAGTTGATTATAATTGCACGTGTGCTCACCAATCCATTCGCAAACAGAGGATAGCAATCATATTGTTTGACCGACAAAGAACATATTTACTCTTTTTCCTAATCACAAAAACTTTCACTGTTATTGTATAAGAGCAAGTCTAATAAGTAGACGATTAGCCAGCAGATGACATCTGGAGCTGATGTGGAAGAGAAAAAGTGATGTGAGAGAAGGAAGCCGGCGTTTGTGCAGCCGCCCGCTCGGCACGAGCGCCTAGACGCGCTGACAGCTTGGACCCATATCAAGAGAAAGGAGGTACAGTATATGTCGGTCCCACCAAACATATAAAAATGCTTATTTATTTGTAGTAGAGTATGTGCACAGATGATGCTATTATATGCACTGGCTATAACATCTTGCATAGTAAGCCCATAGCAGGCTCCTCTATTATCCCTGCTCTAATCAGGGTCTGAAACTGAGGAAACTGACACAAAACATATTTTTAACTCTCTCGGTTCAGTTTGAACCGGCACATCTAACAAAGAGATGGCAGCCTAGCAGGTGAGACCATATGGGCAAAGAAAGATTGTCCATGGTAAACCAGCATTATGCCATCCAACACCGATATGGAATGTACTCCGTAGGAGAAAACTAGAGGAAATCCGGAGGGTTTGGAATCCTATGAAAAAGCTGCTTTTCAGCTGTCAAGAACCAGGGAAGGACAATCAACTTTAGATCTCATTGCTACACAGTCTGAGGGGAGAAAACACGCTGGATGGAACCTAGACAAAACTTTGATCGATCGCTATTAGCCTTGTCCCCAATCAAAATAAATCATTCCCCTTCATTTTGTTTGAAGGCAGATTTCTGCACTTTATTACGGCATTCTATGTTTCTGCAGCGTTCAATATTTTAACTAAGCATTACTTTTTTCCCTGTACTATTCTGTTCATGAAACCAGAAAAATCAAACCCACATTCGTTCTGTTCATGGATAGCAGAAGTGGGAAGATGGACCATTGTGTTACATTACGCAAATTCCTTAAGGCTTTCAGAACGATCAAACTCGAGAGATAAATGGGAATAGGAACAAAGGTAAAACATTAAGGAGTACCCAGTACTGACCTCTTGCTGCTTAACTGCCATGGCATTAGAAGAACGGCAGGAGTTAGCTGGAATATGGGTTGGATGGCATCAATGCTGAACTGGTGGCTTCCGTGGTCCAGACTGGTACAGTACAGGATAATGAAGGTGATAGCTCGACCAAGAGAGCAAAACAAAGGCAAGAAGTCAGTGCCTGGAATGTGCATGTCCCAGCCAAATTGCCAATCACACTGTTACGTGTAGTAGTCTGAAGAAGGTATTAGTCACATCTAAAAAATTAAAAGCATGAAAGTCAGGTGGCAAGGGAGTGACCAGCAAAGAACACCTGAAGAACCGACTCATATCTGGAATAACGGTTTCAAAAAAAAACTCATATCTGGAATAAACACCTTTACTTTATGCCTGGTTTGCCTTCTCTTTTCCATCTTTGAGATTGATAATATCTGAAAATTGCAACATAATTTCATTAGATATGAATATATGAGTCCACAGTCCACAGAACACATAGCTCTTAGCAATCATACCATAGAAGAACGAAACAAAGTTTGCGTGTTTACAGGTTGCAGAATATATTACATGAAGTACATTTACTGAAAGATTATAATACTACAACATGTGTGTTTGCTATTGTAATGTTCTTTCACTCAATATGTAACAATATAATTGTTGTTGGCTCAAAACTAAAAGAACAATTTCAAAGCAAACAATTGCATAGTTTTTTTAATGTAACAATCTGGTGGAAAATCTGTCACATATTGTTCATCAAGTCACTCTCTAACGCAAGTAGTGCAACACATCGCATCACCTTCCTTTTCTTTCTTTTTCATACTTCAAAAGGGAATCCGACAACACAAGATACTACTCCTGCAGGAATCTTGTCAACATCAACAACAGGTACATAGAAAGCTGCAATCCGGCCATCAGGCAAAAACTGCAAGGTTCTTCAACTGAATCTAGGCTGTGTTTACATCCAAAGTTTGGATCCAAACTTCAGTCCTTTTCCATTACATCAACCTGTCATACACACACAACTTTTCAGTCACATCATCTCTAATTTCAACCAAAATCTAAAGTTTGGATCCAACTAAATACAGCCCTAATACAAACGCATATCTACCTTGGATTTTCTGGATCCAACTCCTTCGATGCAAAGGCCAACTGCTGCAAACTCTTTGCTCGGAAAAAAAAATCTCCCAACCGCAATCCTGATCACACCCTTCCATTGTTTCTTGTGTGATACTGAAAACAATGAGATAAAGAAAAATAGCAGTAGCACATTGTTTCTTGTGTGGTACTGAAAACAATGGGACAAATAAAAATATTACTACTATCACATTAGATGGTTATAATTCTTTTCTGAAGAATTCTGAACCTATTTCTACAATTCTACTTGGTGAAGGCTGCAGGTTTCGAAGAACTGCTCTGTAGTTATATCAATCATAGTAGTACTACTGAAGTGTGCAAACTGCAAAGAGGGGAATATGAAAAGGTGGGAATCTGCTCTGACAAGTAATGGTCATTGTCATTTGTCAATCCAGCAGTCGTCAAAATCTGCTTTCAGCTTCTCAGAATGCGAAGACGTAAATGAATGAAATATGTAAGACAATGCCGGTTCGCAAATCTTCATTTTCAATTTTGGAGGGATTCGAAAGTTTTTCTCTGAACTACCAGTATAGTTCCTTACTTGTAGCAATGTTATAATCAATCATATAGGAGTAAGTAATACCTGCTGAGATTATCGTAACGAAATTGCCATTCATCAGGTGAGCAACCAGAATGCCCATGTTCAACCAACCTGGAGAACACAAAAAAAAAAGTTGGGAAGCATAGGTTAACAAAAAGGATCATCAATATCATCAGTAACAACCATGGTTAATTGGCTTGTTCACCTCCCGCGTTCGCCATCTTCATCAACCCTGGTTTCGCACCCACCTGCGGCTTGGCTTCCTCGCTTGGATTTTATTACCCATATCACCATTCGAACTCGCGAATTGGGCAGCGGAACGGGAAGCAACCCCTAATTATGGTTCCGCTCCATTCCCTACATCGAATCCGTTTGGCATGATCAGGGATCCCCTCCATCTCGAACCCTTTCGGCAGCTTAGCGGGGGGGGACCTACACCCGCGACGAGGAGAAGGACGAGGGAGCTTTGAGGGGGACTCGATCGGAGTGGCGCCGGAGTCAGAGCCCTCGCTCCCGCCGCCGTCTGAGAGGGAGGCGTCGGCGGACAGCGCCTTGGGGGCGATTCTTCGCCACGCGTCACCTCCACCTCCACCTTCTTCACCCGCACCGCCACTGCAACACCGGCCGCCGCCGCCGCCGGCAACGAAGGGCGCGAACGCACGATGAGAGCCCAGCCCACAGCCCAAGGGTGTGCATCCGAAGGCCGGCGCAAGCGATCCACCCCCAAAGGCCCAAGATAAGCCAGTAACGGGCCAGATGGGCTGCCTCCCGTTCCACCGCGTTCCACCGCGGCCATGTGAACCTGCACGGTTGCGGGGCATAAAGCATCATATTACCTATAATCTTCCCCCAATAGATAGCCTAAATTCAATCTCAAAACCCTTCTGTTAAACTACCAACAGAAAATTCTCTTTTTTTTCTTTCAAGCACAGAAAGATCGCTATCTCCCACGCACGGGAACGGAAGATCGCTATCTCCCACGCGCGGAAATGCGTGGGAACAGGAGGAGAAGATCGCTATCTCTCACGCGCGGGAACGGGAGGAGAGAGGCGGGAGAAGGGAACTCGAAAACTCATATCGCTATCTCCCACGCGCGGAACGGGAGGAGAAGATCGTTATCTCCCACGCGCGATTCCATGCACGGGAACGGGAGGAGAGAGGCGGGAGAAGGGAACTCCAAAACGCAGGGTAGGAGAGTAAGGGATCTGTTGGCCCTCAAAATCAGTTTTGGGAATCAGATAGGTAGAGGTGATGCACGCGCCATCACAATGTACGTAATACATGATTCTCAGCCTCTCAGGAAGTTGTTACATACTCCCTCTATCCCATAATATAAGGTATGGTCAAACTTGACACGGTTTCTAAAACTAATCTTTGTCTTATAATTTCTCATATATTATAAGGTTTGTTGTAATAACCATATGAAAGTAAATTCAAATGTTAATCCAATGATATAGTTTTTAGCAAGTAAAATTCAATTCATATTGTCAAAATGTTTTAAAGATGGAATCTTGAAATGTGTGGCCACATTATATTATGGGATAGAGGGAGTAATTCAGTCAGAAAAGAGTAATCAAAATCATATTTGCTAGAAACAAGTTTTTTTTTTTTGCCCTCAAAACTTTCAGATTTGTAACAATCGAATCGCCTCGAGATTTATGCATGAAAGGAAAAAAAATGCTAGAAAGAATTTTTCACACATCACACATAAGATTCCCATGCTAGTTAACTAAACCATAGTGTTATATCGTAGTTACGGTGTAGTTATAATACAATTACAATGTAATTACACTTTAATTATACTATAGTTGCATCTGAATGTTTTTGAACTGAATGTTTTTTTACTTAAAAAACTGCGGCAGTTTTTTAGATACTCCCAAATCAAAATTCGGTCAAAATGTGAAACACTGGAGGATGTAAAAATCCAATGGCACAAGTATTTTGCAAGAAGAGTGTGCAGCACACATGAATTTCTGCGAGATCCCTCGTTTCAGACACGACAGTGTGCCAAGAAAGATATCACAGAGCGCTAGTTGCCATACCAAAATTCAGGAAAGATCCTTCCAACCACCAGGATAAATAAGTGTAAACAAGAGGTACCGGTTATAGTATTGCTAAACCTCTTAGGATGCATTCCTCATCTACTCACCAGACCAAACAATTCTCAAAACCAGAAAGATTCTATCATGTGAATCATTTCTAAGTTCTAAGTAAGCTTGTATCCCAAAGGTCATCCAGCCTACTTAGATGCCGAAGACCTTACATAAAGTTTCTGAATATTCTAGTCCTCAAGGTATGATTGTTACTAGTTAGAGCCCTACTCTTCCTTTTTGTTTTGCTTGCTATCTGTATCTTCTTCACAAGCTTCCTCCTCTTCCGCTTTGGACTCGTTGTACTCAAGGAGCTGGCAATGTAATAAAATGTCAGCAAGTATAGTCATAATAAAATACGAAAACAATAAAGGTAATTTAGTGTTTTTAGAGGATAAAACTAAGGATACGCATAACAGAAACTAAACTACCCGGCCACTCCCACGCCAGCAAGCATCAGCTTTCACATACACACTAGATATATATATTATACGTGGGAGGCGAGCACTACTGGTGTATCCAGTCCTAGCTGGGATTAACAGAATAATTAACTATTTGCCACTCTTACGAGTGGTGCTAAATTATTTGCCACTGGACCCACATGTCATAGACAGTGAGTGGCAAATAATTAATTGCCAATCTTAAAAGTGGCAAGAAGTTAAATGTCCCGGGATTAACCCCTAGAGGCAATCCCAGGGAGTAGGAAAAAAGTTCCCCACTGACGCACAGATTTCAGTGATAAGGATTGAGCCCATGCCTGGCTGTTCACTCCACTGCGAACCAGCAAACCAAGTGATTTTTATCTAGTGATCAAAAGATAGAAGGAAAATAATCTAGTGATTTTTAGCTAAAAAATAATGTGATGTTAGCAGCAAAGAATATCATCCATGTTCAAAACTTCATCATGTTCTCAGCCTTTCAGCACCTGAATCGCATAATCTCTAACGATGTGTACAAGCCATTTCATGTATAAATGGTACGGGCATTGCTCAGTTGCTCACAGCTTAGAAAATCAAATATTTAACAGCGTGTGGTACATAATAACTTAACCATAGCAACACCATTCTAACACTAACATCAAAATAAATGCAGCGACTCTTCCAACAAATTATATCAACCATCCTATTGTACATAAAACTCCCACGTCTTTGCAGTAGCAATTAAGAAGCATGAACGAAGGCTATTAACTTTGAGTTTTTAGTAATGTAACAAAAAAAGGGGCCCCTTCAACAGAATAAATAACGCAGCGTACTCTCAAGTTTCAGGACAATGGACAGGTTGGGAAATACCATGGTCAGAGTTAACAAACTTACCGGCTTTACTTCACCATTCCACAAACAGTGAACAGCAACAAAACCAATCACACCAGGAACAATGTACAACAGAGCAGGCTGCATATGATGAGAAAATAAAGACAATGAAATAAGAGGGGCATTAATATTTCAGACATGACAGAAATCAGAGGCAACTTTATTTTCCTGTTATAACTGGAGTCCCGGTTGGATCTTGATGTAATTTTATTTCTTTTTTTTTCCTTTTACAAGGTTTATAGCTTCCTTTGTACTACTACAAGTTTATACAGGGTGGAGGTGGTCTGGTGGTGTAGAGGTGGCAGATGCACCAACATAATTACCTTCTTTTTCCCCTTTTATTTATGTATGTATAACAGTTCATTTTGTTTAAAATAATCTATATACAGTAGGCTCTCCCTCACTGTTTCCCTTGGGAAAAAAAGAGGCAACACGATGGCGAGAATCCTTAGTAACAGAACTCACCTGTGCAGCTTGGAACCAGTTCATCACTATTATTGTCACAGTCAGACCCACGGTATAACCCAAAAATGCACTATTAAAATAACGGTTCTTAATTCCTCTCGAGACATCAAAACGCAGCGCAAGTGCCACAAATATACCTGGAACCAAAAGTAGAAGAGCATATTATGTGTCAATACAAGAGTTGCACCTTGCAGAATATGTGACAATTTCATGATTTACACTATTGAATGGTGTGAAGACTGCTAAGGAAAGACAAACGATCAGTGGCAAGTAGCAACTAGCAACAACAAATTCTTCGAGCTTTAGTGCTAATAAAGACAACAAGGACTTTAATGCATTATTCAGTAGAAGGCATCCACATGCATACCCTAACCAACCAACTAAACTAATCCCTGGAAAAAAAATTAACGAACCAGGGTAGTGCAAATGATTCTGCTATTCATTTTGTTTAGATTCAACTATAGAAAGTAATATCATAGCCAAAAACCAACATATATCCTCATTATACAACTAAGTAGTTTGAAGACAAATAGCCAACCTTGTTGGCTTCATCTGGATAACAGAGCCAGAATTCAGACTCGGAGTACATTTTTACAAGCAACTCAAAGCAGCTGAAATGCTGAATTTACAATTATTTTCTGGCAATACACGCAACTGTACTCCTATTACCAGCAAATGGAACTCAAATTATATCTACATTATTTTATGATATAGTTGACTTGATTCTCAGCTACATGCCTACGCACCTTTAGAACCACAGGAGAAAAAAATAGGAACTCAAATGATGTGGCAAACAGATACAGTTTTGAATCGGGTTACTATTTTTAACAAACAACCCAGTTGAACTAACAGCTTGCTATAGATCATAAATTCAAACAAGTTCTCAATCTTATGCAGCTGACAGCCTGAATGACCCTATTCAACCAGAAATCACAGGCCAAATAAAAGTTGAAATAAATAATCTAAAGATTTTATTACTAACCAGGTATTACAATGTCACCAAGGCCAAGCATAGAGAACGGGCGTGCAGCATCACCTGTAGGAAATAGAAGCTGTGCAAAAAAAAAATGAGCAGAACTAGATTAACCTTTTCTTAGAAAACTAGTATTTCTAAAACATAATATTTGCAACCTAGAAAACGAATTCAACACGGGATGGATTAAACTTAGAGCTAGGTCATATAGCAGTGTGCGTTGATGCATCAATGAAGGAAGCACGCACAAGAAGAGTCGTTCCTCCGATCGACGCAACAAAGCGGATCAATGTAGGTGAGCTTTCACACAGGGTTAAGGTTGCTGCCATGGCGGCTGTAGTGTGTGATTGGTTAATTAGCCACCGAGCACGCGCCACCACGCAGACAAGCCATCCTCGTGCCGATTCTTGCTAGCGGCTAGCCCCGCCCGGCGCCCCGGCCACGCAGCCGGTGACGGTGAGGAATTGATGAGCCAACAGCGACACGATCCATCACCGTTCCAAGTCCACATCCCTCGATCGCGAACGCTACACCACTGTACTGGTACACTGTAGTATCACTCTGTCACTCACCTCACTCCCGTCGCATCACCAACCGGCTCGATCGGTTGGTGCTGACACCGGGAACACCGGCCACCTGCCATCTCATCGCCTCTTTAACTGTCTGACCCTCCCAGTTTCTTGCTTGGATCACGGGCTAAAATTCTAGTACATGTCATATCGGATGTTTGATACAAATTAGGATTATAAATGTAAACTAATGACAAAACCCATTTCATAACACTGGACTAATTCGCGAGACGAATCTATTGAGTCTGATTAATCCATAATTAGCCTATATGATGCTACAGTAAACATTTGCTAATTATAGATTAATTAGGCTTTAAAAATTTATCTCACGAATTAGCTCTCATTTATGCAATTAGTTTTATTATTAGTATACGTTTAATACTTCTAATTAGTATCTAAACATCTAATGTGACGGGGAATTCAGTCCATGGATCTAAACACCACCTTAAACTTCTCTCGCCCATGCACTGGTGTCTGGCGCTCTGGTTTCAGTGGCCTGTGCTGTCCCATTCAACCAAACTGCAATTCTTGGATGAACATGAACGTGAACGTCAGGAAGCCGCCGAATGCAATAACTAGGCTGTGTTTAGTTCAGCGCAAAGTTTGGATTTTAGTTGAAACTAGGAAGGCAGCCCGCGCATTTGCGCGGGCATGTACCGTACGTAGGATAAATTTGAGAAACTTATAAAGACGGTATACCAACGAAATAATATCTGCAAAGTTTTAAAATTGTGTTTTTTTAATGAATTTTCTTTATTAGAATTGCATGACGAATTTAATTGTTATTTATAAAACTTCCTATTGGAGATTAGGGCTGGTAACTTACGGTATAAAAAATGGTACCTGAGGTATATGACTCTTGAGGTTCCATAGGGAAAGAGAGAAAACTTAAGTTATAAAAGACATTACATATACAACCATATATAATTAATGGCTCTATCCATTTTTTTAGAAAAAATGATAATCAATTTATTATTTGATGGCAAACATCGATTGGTCATAGCTATGGATAATTCCTCATAGGAAATTATGAGTTCCATAGGGAAAGAGAGAAAACTTAAGTTATAAAAGACATTACATATACAACCATATATAATTAATGGCTCTACTGATTTATATACAAAATTTGATAATTAATTTATAAAACAAAATATATGACCCTCGATTTTAGACCATTATTTCTAACCATTGGATATGTAGATTATCTAACATATTGTGCAGAGTCCAACTAACCAAATTATTCGTCTTCCCTCACCATACGTATGTACTATCTACAGGATGGGTGGGGTTAGGTTTGGGTGGTTAACTTTTTCTTTAAGATAAATCTAATGGTTGTAAATAATGGGTCCATCAAATATAATGAAAATCAACGGTTATTTGTTAGAGTGGCATGTGGTGGCTTAGGAACACTTCTAGAATGCCACGTGGGGATTTAGAAGTGTTTGTAGAAAGTTTCATAGACTTTTGGTTAATACATATCAAATAACGATGTAAAATAATGTGTCCATTTAGTGGAAACCAATGTTTCAATGTTTCTCTAATTTAAAAGTGCCACATAATGGTTAGAAACATTTATATGATATTTAATGGACTTTAACGTGTTTGATGTCTATTTGTGGGGTATTCTTTTCTATAAAGATAAGTTCAATTTTAATTGTGATTGGAAAAAGAAAAGAAAGGAACAAAGAAAGGAAAAAAAAGAGAGAACGGAACAGGGGAGCAGTACGTGCGTACTGCACGGAGGTGAGGCTCTGCATTTGTATGAGTATTTCTGAGAAAGAAAAAGAGAGGGGAAGAAAAAAAAACGGAACGGATGTATTGTTTGGTCTTGTACGTATGCTCATGTACGTACCTACGCGGAAGGAGGAGATGTGGGATCGTAGTTGTGGAGGTTTTGGTTTGTAAGATAGATCTAACGATGTAAAATAATGGACCCACTGATTTAAATGAAAATTAATGGTCAGATTTCTCTATTTTATTAGAGTGCCACGTGGCAACATGAGAGCGTTTTGAGGGAGCCACATGGCAGCTTGAGAGTGTTTATAGGGAGTTTAATGGACTTTTAGTATATAATAGATAGAAGATTGGAGATGATGTGACTGAAAAGTTGTGTGTGTATG
This sequence comes from Oryza longistaminata, assembly GCA_009805545.1. NCBI lineage: Eukaryota > Viridiplantae > Streptophyta > Magnoliopsida > Poales > Poaceae > Oryza > Oryza longistaminata. The sequence goes on along the minus strand of CM020182.1, from coordinate 15,127,254 downwards.
ACAGGTTGAGGTGATGGAAAAGGACTGAAGTTTGGATCCAAACTTTAGATCTAAACACAACCTTAATGTCTCAGCAGTTAAGAAAAAATCTGTCACTTTAGGTGAACTATCCGGAGAACAGATTTTCCTGATTTCCCTCACGAGCGAGATTGCGAGAAGTTTCTGTTTGGACATGACAGCGAGGCATAACCGTCTCTGTGTTTTATTTCAGGGAAGAAACCAAACGGGGCCTTGGCTTGGCTGTGCAGATTTGCAAGCATATGAGATATCCTCACTCATCAGTCATCACTCACGTTGCGTTGCAAATCCCTGACCTCAAGCTACCCAAAGGATCTTTCATATTCTTTCTCCTCACTCCTCACGTTCCATTGCAAATCTTGGAGGTGATGATAATTAGTCGCGAATTCGCGATGCGTGCACCTACCCGGGAGGCCATGAGGAACACGCCAATAAATAGGCAGGCACAATCGACAAGCCACAGGACAGGACAGCAAAGAAGTTTCGGTTCATATATACTCCATGTCACAGTAGAAGTACTTCATTTCTTCATCTTCGCCGTTATTTAAGATCAGCAGCCGCAGGAGTAGTACAGTACTTGCAAAGCCATGAACACGAAGGAGCAGTACAGTACGCGTAGTAACCGATCTCCGTTGCAATGGCGAATTGAATGCCTACTACTCGATTGCAGAAGCACACCGAGATTGAGCCGAGCACAAGTGCACGCGCATTTAAACCCAAATGATCCTTTGATGCCAAGCAAGCCGCCTCCCTGCGACCCTGCCCGTGTACTATGTGTCGCCATGCCTGCCTGCCTGCATTCGCAGTGAAAACATGCAGTGTCCGGCGAGGAAATGGAGCCCATGCAGTAGTGTATTTCTCTGAAAAACTTCAGAGCTGTAATCTTCAGAATTTTTTTCTCCCAACGTATCACGTCTGCATTATGCAACAGATTTTGGAGGCAGGCTGCAGCTGATCTATATCTGTATCACTATATGGCTGCACTGTAGTGGTGGTTCTGAAGAAATGGGGCCATCGCATCACGGTGATCCGTCACCGAGGGAAACCTTAGCTATCATTGCCAGCTCGCCGCTTTTTGGAGGCAGCGGCTGCATTGCCAAGCTCCAACTGTGCTCCATGTCCCATTCACTCCCAGTAGCGTGTAAAAGCAGAGGAGATCGAGTCCTCTCTGCATGTAATTACTCCCCATCTTCTGGTACGTACTGATTATTCAGATCTACTCGCATTAGAGAGAAATTAACATACGATCGATCGTATCCGGTTTATCACAAATAATAATTCGGCGGCAGCCTTCAATTTGCACCCCAGAGGACGATCAGAGCCGTCCTGGAAATCGTTATAAACGGATGAAAGGATATGCACATTACTGCATGCTAGCTGTACTCACCTTCCATTCCAAAATGCTACTGTAGCAAAGCATATAGTATCATTCTTTGCACTGAGCATGTTTATCACTAGACTGTAACAGATGGATCTGAAAAGGAAATGTTCCATTTGCAAGAGAACTCATCTGACGGATCGATATATGCTTGCAAGCTGCATTACACATGCATGCGTGCATCAGCATGCTCTATATATGCTGGTACTGATTGAGCCACTTGTAATTAACCGTGCAGTTTTGCCACCAAATGCTTCTACTCATTGCTCACCGGTAACGAGCATTATATTGGAATCTTGGCACAGAAGCGACCTCCATTTCTTCTCTCACCTTGTCTCTCTGATCATTCATTCATTCATTCATGGAGATCGAGCTTTTGTGCTAGCTAGGTTATTGTGACGCCTAGTCACGGGTCATGGCACGCTAGAAAGAAAGAAGGGCACTTAGGGCGCAAGGTTACTCATTTCACATCAACGCCACAGCTGCACAGATTGTCGGTAGCTTGCTTGGCACATGGTGACATTGGAGTTTTTTCACAAAGGGAGAAAAGTGAGAGGAGAAAAGATTGGCATTTTTCTCATCCTTTTGGCTTCTCCGTACGTGTTTATAGCAAGAGGGAAATGTTAGTAATAGATTTGCCCATATATGTAAAGTTAGTGGTAGTAGTACAAGACAAGAGGCACCAACCTGTTATCCATTAATTGGAAGGTCATAGCACTTGCATACGTACAGTGCATGCTTAGCAGTTTCTCAGTGACTGGAGTATGAAACAAAAGTGTAAAGCCAAACGGAATAATGGTTGGTGATGGATTAGTGTTTCTGTGAGGAGTATATGTCACCATAATTCCCCCGGTGTCATCGGTCCTGTTCTTCATCTTGGAATGTCTCAGCTTGGTCCTATGGGTATATGTATAGGTGCTCACGTAATAGTAAAATGGAGTTTTATCCTCATTGTTAATTTCCTCCTCCGCTGATAAACCGTGGAAAAATAAACAAAGCAACTAAAAAAAATTATGGACATAACTTTTATATATGTGTTGTTACTTCTTAGTAACTTAAAAGCCAATGTTAAAAATAAATTAAAAAAGAAAAAGACCTCAAAACTGAAGTTAGAGGCTTGAAAATTTAATATTTGGCTCTATTTATCAAGACTTAAGCCAACAAGCGAAGGATGGATATATTTGAAACCCAATAAATTGCTCTTGACCAAAATGATGGTACGAGACAATGCGTAAAGCACTGCATCGTCATCAATAGCTAGATGCCTTCATCAACCAGTGTCAGATCAATGTTCTAAATCTCCGGCTATAGTTGGAGATAGCGGATTGGAAGGGAAACAGTTTGGATATTTCAATTTTAATGCTATAATTTATCGGCCGCTAAAAGCTGCACTTAGCCGGAGATAGCCGCTAAATTAGTCGAATATAGCGGCACTTAGCTGTGGCTAAAAGATTTAGAAAGCAAAACTGAAAATGGACTTTAGACATGCGTGGCCCACGAAGTCCGGCCCAACAACGAGCCCTAAACCTCCAGTCGGCTCCTATCCTCTCCCACTCATGCTCGTCGGCTCCTATCCTCTCCCACTCATGCTCTGTGAGGCTGTGGCTAGGAACGGCGGCATCTTGCGGTGGCTTCTGCGGCGGCGGCTCCTCGCCCAAGCAGCAGCGGTGCTTCTTCTTCTCCCGGTGGCGGCGGCTCCTCCCCAAGCAGCGGCGCGCGGCTGCTGCTTCTCCCAACGACGACGGCAGTTGCTTCTCCCGGCTACGGCAGCTGCTTCTCCCGGCGACAACGGTTGCCTCTTCCCAACAACAAACGGTCACCATTCCTCACCGTCCCTTTCATCAATCGTCCTCTATGTGCAATCAAATAAGTTGAATTTTTAGTCCAAATTTTATCAATTTTATCAAAATTTTGATTTTTTTTTCCTAATATTTTCGAAAACCGCTAAATGTCTTAGCTCTAGTTATAGTCGGCTATAGCTACTCTTAGCTGCTGGAGAGCTCAACCGCTAAGAGGCTTAGCCGGAGATTTAGAACCTTGGATCAGATCATCAGATTGTCACCAGAGCTTTTGTCTTCGTGCATTAGACCCTCAAATTAAAAAAAAAACACCTCATACACGATGCCAATATTTTTGCAATGTCAAAATCTAAGTAAATTTTAATAGTGTCAATTTTTTTTAAAGATTTTTGTGTATTATTAGCATATTTTAATAACAAAATAAATAAGTACTATTCAAAACGCCGCACATTTTGACATCAAATCAAAATGGCCCATAGGGCCGTCTAACAATCTGACAGTAGAAAGTAGTAGATGAAGGTGTGGTAAGCTATCAGCAAAGGTTACATGTCAAATAGCTCACACCATAGCAAGTATAAAAACTATGTGCCACATTGTCAGGAAATGGTAATTGTGTTATATACTTCCTTCGTCCTAAAATATACATGACTCCATCATTTCGCTTATTGACGGAATAAGTGAAATGTTATATTTGCAAACGAAAAAAAAATTGTAAATAAAACTTTTATATACGGGTTCATAGCGATCTAAAAGCAAAGGCTGGAAAATAAACTACGATAAAAAAAACCTCAAAATTAACTTAAAATTTAAGGTTGAAAATTTAAAATTTAGCTTATAAGCATAAGCATAAACCAAAAGATGGGGCTGATAGAACCTTCTAGCTACGAATGATAAATATTTGTTTATATTTATAGATAAGAATACATGGAGGGAGTACATACTCTGAGTGATTTTACAGTTCTTGAGAGGTACCATGAGTTGCCATATTTTTTAGTGTAAAATATGGTACATCACAATACCTGTGGTACTAAGAGGTACTAAAATTTACAATAGAAATATTGGTACCTCAAAGATTGTAAAATTACTCGTAGATTTACCATATAGCCAGGTCTATAAGGAGGCTAATTAAGAACAACCATTGCTATCGGATATAATCAGATGGAGTTTCTGCCACTCAATTCTATCCCTGCATACTACCGACTGTGTTGGTGAGACGATGAATAGTGCAAACTTCGTATATAGTGTAAATATGGAAACTATCACATGATATGTAAATAGACGTATGATATTTATTCACATCACCCTAAGTAATATTTTACTCTCAGGTTTAATCATGAGTACATTTTTACTTGAATTGGCACTATTTTAAAAATGCTTATATTTGGAACAGAGGGACTATCATATTCAAGAAAAATTTATACATGACATTTATATATTTTTCAAATAAATATTTTTAAATTTAGAAAAAAATTGGTAAAAAAAAAATCAAACTTTGATAGTCTCCCACATTGGTTGTACCAATACTCCTTTGTTCCTATATATAAGGTATTTTAGTTTGATATGAAATATTCTAGAAAAAATAAATTTGGACAGATTTTATGTTTAAATTTATCGTACTAATAAACGTCATATCAAACTAAAATCGCTTATATTTGACTGAGGGATTACCTCCTAGAACTCTCGATGTGTAAAAGAACTACAGGGAAATTTCACCGTTTTCCTCGTGAACCTGTCGTAGTCTGAGATCCTAGCCAGGGCCAGACCCAGAGCCCAGAGATTCCCCTGCCATTCGCTGTTACTCCGTACCAAAAGAGATCACCCGATCCCCGATCGTCCCTTCAGACAATGCCATCCATCCGATCGACCGATGGACGGTCCAGATCAATCTGGACGCACACGAGAGACCTCCCAAACTTTTCATGCGTCGCACTCGTGCACTGCTCGTGCCCACCCGAAAAGGCGAGCAGAAGGTACACCCGGCACAGTATCGTGGAATTTTTATCCCCGACGTAATACTGCCGTAATTTTGACAATTCAACTCTCTGAAAAAAAAACTTATTTTAATATTGAACCGTGTCAAAAACTAATTTTAAAAATAAGTCGTTTTCTCGCAACATCGTAGTTGACACTGAGGTATAACATCTTAGTGCCACTTTCATTAGCGCTGAGATGTCATCCGACGTGTCACGGCTAAGAGAGGAGGGCTTCCACCACCAGGCTAGATCTTCCATGCATCAAGGATGTACAGGCATAGTATTAGTAAAACTGATAGTACTACGCTGTATTACATCAAATACTAAGGATATGTTTGGAAGAGTTTAAAATTATGAGAAACTGCTGATTATAAACAACTTTTGAGAATATGAAAAAGCTAAGTTTTCTAGTTTCTGACTACTAAGTCATTTTCTGGATTTTACAACTACATCTTCTCATAATCTGAAAGAAAAATTGTACTGTTTAAAGAAGTTTCTGATTTTGGAAGAAACTGTAGTTGTTACAAGCTCTTTAAACAGACTCTAGATTGTTGCATTATGAAGTTTCTCATAATATAGACGAAAAGTTGTTTGAAAGAGCTTCTGATTTTGCGAGAAGTTGTAGTTGCCAGAAGCTCCCTAAACATGCTCTAGATTGCTACTGTATATGTGACCACCCCACCCCGTTTTGACTTTTGTGGTAGGTGGATCAAATGGAATTTAGTACCGCAACAGTGGGAGACTAGGGAGAGTAATTAATCATGGAAAGTCTAGCTCCCATCTTAATTACTCCCTCCAGTGTCAGTTTAACCCAGGCTTCGCTTCACCCTGCCACGTACCGGCCGGGCCCACGCGCACAGAAACGGACAACCCCACTGACTCCGGGGCCCACAGAAGAAGCCACCCCCCCAGCCTTCCCTCGCGCAGTCGGTCGGTCACCCCTCCCACTATATGCCGCGGCTGCTGCAGTGTGAGCTGCTCGTGGCAGTACTACCATGCAGTGGTAGCTAGCTAGCTAGAGTGAGGAGGCGTGCGAGTGCGGGAGCGGCAATGTCGCCGCCGCCGGCGGCGGCGAGGGCGCCGCCGGTGCTGAGGAACGAGCTGTCGAGGAGGACGGCGGTGCTGGGGCTGCGGCTGTGGGTGCTCGTCGGCATCGCGGTGGGGGCCGCGTTCCTGCTGCTCCTCGCATTAAAATATTTTTTTCAGGTATAATGGTTAAAATAATTGGTTCACCAATCGATTTAAGTGAAAAGCGAAGATTAGATATTTTATTATAATATTTTTTACACGTTAAAATTTTCATCTAGAAATAGGAAGAGAAGGATTGGAGGAGGAGAGAAAGCATGGTATTGCACTACGTACGTACATACATACGTAACGTACGTTTACTAAGGAGAGGATAGGGTGAGCCGCTGAGAGAAGGGGTGAGGTTTGGTATATTTTTTATAAAGATAAATATAATAGTTGAAAATAGTGGGTCTATCGATTTATTAAACAAATAGTGGGTCCACCGGTTTATTAGAACACCACGTAGCGGTTTAGTAGCGTTTTGTAGGATGCCACATGGTAATTTAGGAGCGTTTGTACGAAGTTTAATGGACTTTTAGTATATAATAGAAGATTTCTCTTTCTAACTAATAAAGTATAAAAATATGAGAATGAAGAGTTAATCTAGGAAGAGGGTGGTGTAATATGAATCAATTATTATAATTATGTAATTACCTATGAGATTAGGACAGAGGGATTAAGTAGTTTAATAGATCTATAATGGTTAAAAATAATAGGATAAGTGTAAATCGATGGTGCCATATTTTGCATGTTTCTCACAACTTTTTGAATTTTTAAATCATAAATTATGGAGGAGATTAGCAGTGAGGGATTAATTAGTTTAATAATCTAATCTAATCATCAAAAATAATATTTTCATCGGTTTAAGTGTAAATCGATAATATGATGTTTTTCATTTTACTTAGAACTTTTGGATTTTATTGATCTTAAATTAATTTGTTTAATTATAAATTAAATCATGACAATTTAGCGCATCATGTTTACCTTGAATTGCTAGCTATAAAATAGAAAGTAGAGAGAAGGGCAGACACGTGATATATATGTTACGGTCAACATATAATAATAATAATAATAATAATAATAATAATAATAATAATAATAATAATAATAATAATAATAATAATAATAATAATAATAATAATAATAATAATAATAATAATAATAATAATAATAATAATAATAATAATAATAATAATAATAATAATAATAATAATAATAATAATAATAATAATAATAATAATAATAATAATAATAATAATAATAATAATAATAATAATAATAATAATAATAATAATAATAATAATAATATGAGGTATATTAATTATCATTATTTTCATATATAATAGGTAGTTGTATATAAAATATAAGTACGTATGTACTATCTACAGGATGGGTGGGGTTAGGTTTGGGTGGTTAACTTTTTCTTTAAGATAAATCTAATGGTTGTAAATAATGGGTCCATCAAATATAATGAAAATCAACGGTTATTTGTTAGAGTGGCATGTGGTGGCTTAGGAACACTTCTAGAATGCCACGTGGGGATTTAGAAGTGTTTGTAGAAAGTTTCATAGACTTTTGGTTAATACATATCAAATAACGATGTAAAATAATGTGTCCATTTAGTGGAAACCAATGTTTCAATGTTTCTCTAATTTAAAAGTGCCACATAATGGTTAGAAACATTTATATGATATTTAATGGACTTTAACGTGTTTGATGTCTATTTGTGGGGTATTCTTTTCTATAAAGATAAGTTCAATTTTAATTGTGATTGGAAAAAGAAAAGAAAGGAACAAAGAAAGGAAAAAAAAGAGAGAACGGAACAGGGGAGCAGTACGTGCGTACTGCACGGAGGTGAGGCTCTGCATTTGTATGAGTATTTCTGAGAAAGAAAAAGAGAGGGGAAGAAAAAAAAACGGAACGGATGTATTGTTTGGTCTTGTACGTATGCTCATGTACGTACCTACGCGGAAGGAGGAGATGTGGGATCGTAGTTGTGGAGGTTTTGGTTTGTAAGATAGATCTAACGATGTAAAATAATGGACCCACTGATTTAAATGAAAATTAATGGTCAGATTTCTCTATTTTATTAGAGTGCCACGTGGCAACATGAGAGCGTTTTGAGGGAGCCACATGGCAGCTTGAGAGTGTTTATAGGGAGTTTAATGGACTTTTAGTATATAATAGATAGAAGATTGGAGATGATGTGACTGAAAAGTTGTGTGTGTATGACAGGTTGAGGTGATGGAAAAGGACTGAAGTTTGGATCCAAACTTTAGATCTAAACACAACCCTAATGTCTCAGCAGTTAAGAAAAAATCTGTCACTTTAGGTGAACTATCCGGAGAACAGATTTTCCTGATTTCCCTCACGAGCGAGATTGCGAGAAGTTTCTGTTTGGACATGACAGCGAGGCATAACCGTCTCTGTGTTTTATTTCAGGGAAGAAACCAAACGGGGCCTTGGCTTGGCTGTGCAGATTTGCAAGCATATGAGATATCCTCACTCATCAGTCATCACTCACGTTGCGTTGCAAATCCCTGACCTCAAGCTACCCAAAGGATCTTTCATATTCTTTCTCCTCACTCCTCACGTTCCATTGCAAATCTTGGAGGTGATGATAATTAGTCGCGAATTCGCGATGCGTGCACCTACCCGGGAGGCCATGAGGAACACGCCAATAAATAGGCAGGCACAATCGACAAGCCACAGGACAGGACAGCAAAGAAGTTTCGGTTCATATATACTCCATGTCACAGTAGAAGTACTTCATTTCTTCATCTTCGCCGTTATTTAAGATCAGCAGCCGCAGGAGTAGTACAGTACTTGCAAAGCCATGAACACGAAGGAGCAGTACAGTACGCGTAGTAACCGATCTCCGTTGCAATGGCGAATTGAATGCCTACTACTCGATTGCAGAAGCACACCGAGATTGAGCCGAGCACAAGTGCACGCGCATTTAAACCCAAATGATCCTTTGATGCCAAGCAAGCCGCCTCCCTGCGACCCTGCCCGTGTACTATGTGTCGCCATGCCTGCCTGCCTGCATTCGCAGTGAAAACATGCAGTGTCCGGCGAGGAAATGGAGCCCATGCAGTAGTGTATTTCTCTGAAAAACTTCAGAGCTGTAATCTTCAGAATTTTTTTCTCCCAACGTATCACGTCTGCATTATGCAACAGATTTTGGAGGCAGGCTGCAGCTGATCTATATCTGTATCACTATATGGCTGCACTGTAGTGGTGGTTCTGAAGAAATGGGGCCATCGCATCACGGTGATCCGTCACCGAGGGAAACCTTAGCTATCATTGCCAGCTCGCCGCTTTTTGGAGGCAGCGGCTGCATTGCCAAGCTCCAACTGTGCTCCATGTCCCATTCACTCCCAGTAGCGTGTAAAAGCAGAGGAGATCGAGTCCTCTCTGCATGTAATTACTCCCCATCTTCTGGTACGTACTGATTATTCAGATCTACTCGCATTAGAGAGAAATTAACATACGATCGATCGTATCCGGTTTATCACAAATAATAATTCGGCGGCAGCCTTCAATTTGCACCCCAGAGGACGATCAGAGCCGTCCTGGAAATCGTTATAAACGGATGAAAGGATATGCACATTACTGCATGCTAGCTGTACTCACCTTCCATTCCAAAATGCTACTGTAGCAAAGCATATAGTATCATTCTTTGCACTGAGCATGTTTATCACTAGACTGTAACAGATGGATCTGAAAAGGAAATGTTCCATTTGCAAGAGAACTCATCTGACGGATCGATATATGCTTGCAAGCTGCATTACACATGCATGCATGCATCAGCATGCTCTATATATGCTGGTACTGATTGAGCCACTTGTAATTAACCGTGCAGTTTTGCCACCAAATGCTTCTACTCATTGCTCACCGGTAACGAGCATTATATTGGAATCTTGGCACAGAAGCGACCTCCATTTCTTCTCTCACCTTGTCTCTCTGATCATTCATTCATTCATGGAGATCGAGCTTTTGTGCTAGCTAGGTTATTGTGACGCCTAGTCACGGGTCATGGCACGCTAGAAAGAAAGAAGGGCACTTAGGGCGCAAGGTTACTCATTTCACATCAACGCCACAGCTGCACAGATTGTCGGTAGCTTGCTTTGTGCTTGCTTGCTGGCACATGGTGACATTGGAGTTTTTTCACAAAGGGAGAAAAGTGAGAGGAGAAAAGATTGGCATTTTTCTCATCCTTTTGGCTTCTCCGTACGTGTTTATAGCAAGAGGGAAATGTTAGTAATAGATTTGCCCACATATGTAAAGTTAGTGGTAGTAGCTCCAAGACAAGAGGCACCAACCTGTTATCCATTAATTGGAAGGTCATAGCACTTGCATACGTACAGTGCATGCTTAGCAGTTTCTCAGTGACTGGAGTATGAAACAAAAGTGTAAAGCCAAACGGAATAATGGTTGGTGATGGATTAGTGTTTCTGTGAGTAGTATATGTCACCATAATTCCCCCGGTGTCATCGGTCCTGTTCTTCATCTTGGAATGTCTCAGCTTGGTCCTATGGGTATATGTATAGGTGCTCACGTAATAGTAAAATGGAGTTTTATCCTCATTGTTAATTTCCTCCTCCGCTGATAAACCG